>JBBPBO010000003.1:3354763-3431448 GCA_037974295.1 Cicer cuneatum | reverse complement strand
GAAATTATTATTATTATTATTATTATTTATATATATATATATATATATATATATATATTTTGATGTCTTAACGTAAAAAGTAAATATAAATTCATTTATAAATATTCGAGTCTTAAAATACATATTCTCAATATATGACCTAACACTATTTCACTCTATATTTTTCTAATTAAAAAAAATATGATATATTTATAATCTTCAAATTTTTTAAGCAAAAGGGTCCTGATAATCTAAAATATATGACTAAAAGATAATTAAAGTATTACTAAAGATTTTTTCTAACGTATTAAAAAAAAACTTGCTCAAAAGTATTTGAATTTGGTGCTCCAAACGAAAACTCACATTTAAAATATCATTGTTAAAAGTTTGATTTTTTTTTATATATTAACCCCTTCTAAATTAATTTTACCATAATCTAATCTTTGCTATATAAAAATATTTTCTATGTGATAAAAAAAAACCTGAGAATATCACAAAGGGTAAGATATCATGAATCACGATACAATATTTAAGTCTTTTTAAGACTGAAAACAAAAATACAAACATTGTAAATGGTTTACATAAAAAATACTCAATTTCAACTCCAAATAAGGATTTACATATATGCCGTTAATGCAAAAAAAATTTACTATATAACTCAGTCACAATTATCAATTATTAAATTATTAAACATATTCAATTTTTATTATAATTACTTCTATAGTCATATACTCATAAATAATTATAATATATTATGGGTAAAAAACTTTTTATGTTAAAAGTTAAAACTTATATATAGACCAAAACTTCTTTCTTTCTCTTATCCTCCTCTTTCCCTGTACCTTTTTCTCTTGTTTTCTCTCCTTTTCCATCCCTTCAAAAAATGAAGTTCCAAGACAAGGAACATCTCTATGGGAACAACAACAAAAAACAAATAATCCACAAAATTATTTTAATAGCAATTTTTGTCATAATTATTGTTCTTGTCACCCCTTTATCTCATCCTTTGTTTGGTTCATCTAAACTCTTGATGATCACCAAATCTAAGACACCAACTTCAAATATTGATTTGATTGAGCAAGAAACTTTGCCTTCAACATCTTTGAAACAATGTGACATTTTTAGTGGTGAATGGGTGCCAAATCCAAAAGCACCATATTACACAAACAAAACATGTTGGGCCATTCATGAACATCAAAATTGTATGAAATATGGAAGGCCTGATTCTGATTTCATGAAGTGGAGATGGAAACCAAATGAATGTGAACTTCCAATTTTCAATCCTTTTCAATTTCTTGAAATTGTTAGAGGAAAAACTATGGCTTTTGTTGGAGATTCAGTTGGTAGAAATCATATGCAGTCATTGATTTGTCTTCTATCAAGGGTAAGTTTCACTTCTTCATTCTCTTTTTAATATTTTTGCAAGTTCTAAAAATTGTTATCATCATTTTTAATTATTTGCTTTGTTCCCTTTTTATTTCTTAGATTAATTATAGTTGCTTTGGTGTTAAGTGATTTGATATTTTATTGTCTCTTATTTGTAGAATCAATCTTTTGAAAAAATAATTGTGTCTAATTGTCACTGCGTTGATGTTAGTATAATTTTATACTCTCAACATATCACAATTATTTATATACATGATTTTTAAGATAATTATAGTAAAAGTCAAATATTTTTAATAATCTAATAATTATAACTGACTGACCTATAAATAAAATTATATCAAAAATAAATATAAATTAAAATCAAAAAAGTTTCGATCAACGACAACTCATAGATATTTTTTAATTCACATTAATAAAAAAATAGCCATCAATGATGTTCTACCCCTTTTCATAAATCTCTAGTTTAAACTGTAAAGTAAACCCTCAATTTCAGCACTCATTTAATACAGTTAATAAGGTGAGGTCAACGAGGCCCATTTATGAGCTTCAGTCCATGTATAATAATAAAGTTGACTTTAGATAATATTTTACATTTTTTGACAAGAAAGAAAAAAAAATATGCTACATATATTAAATACAGCAGTATGAAATACTAGTATGGTATTGTATTTTTTGTTTTTTTTACAGAAATATTATCTCAATATATTACTTCATTTGACTTTATTTATAAACGAAAATTAATATATTTAGTTTAAAATTTAAATCAAATATATTAATTTTTTTTACTCATTTTTATTTATAGATAAGACTAAAAGGTCTTTTATTGTTATTTTGTACAAATCAGAAATTATTTTTTTGGTAAGAGTATATGATTAAACTTTTGTGTGGAAAAAGTGACAATTAAAAAAATGAACGGATGGATTACTACTTTTGAATTTGTCCTTTTTAAGTTTAACTTTTTTGACAACACTTTTAATTTGTTCTCATAGATGAAGAAAAATAACAAATGAATAAATAAGTTTAAAAATTTTACAAATTTATCACTATTTATTATTGGGTAATAGTAAACCTTATGTACACAGTGAATTATAATGACTTTTTTTCTCTAATTTGGAGTAATATATACAAAATTAAATTAGAAGTAAAATGAAAATAAAATTGTTAATTTCACATTAAAACATAAATAATTTGGATCATCTTATAACAATTATTGTTTAATGACTAAGTAAGTAGTATTTAAGTTTTACACGTCTATTTAATTATATTTTACTATGATATTTTTATTTTACTCAATGTTATTTTGTTGTATTACACATAAAACATATCCCAAATCATTATATAGTGGATATGATTAGATTTATTGTAAAACTTTTTAACGTAGAGATTTAGATGAATGAATTTTATAAAAAATGTTTTATAAAAATAAATTAAAATTTATAATTAATATAATAATTACAGTTGTCTTATTTGAATATATCAAAATTGATACTATATTTTAATATCGTATACTAATTAATATGGATGTCACTCTATCGTGAGAGAAAAATATTCGAAAGGAGATTAAATAATAATATAAAAAACAAAAATTATATATATAATTTAGATTTATTTAATAATTATGAAGAAAGCATGCCAAATGGAATCTTTGCACGCCATGTAAACTCTGGCGATCACCTTGAATGTTCTTTATGTCCCTAACAAGGCCACATGAACACAGTCTCAACTCACTTCTTTTATTTTATTTTATTAATTAAATTCAGTTCTTGCTTTTCTTTACTTTCGAGTTGACTCCAAAAATAGTGTTTATAATTAATTAGTCAGTGCATTAAAAATAAAATACAATAATTTTATAGAAACAAAAACTTCTTTATGTTTATATATATAAATATTTAAAGACTTAAAATTTATTTAATGTTCTATATCTGATTAGATATCTGAACTACATATACACATTACATTCAATTTAAAATAATTATATGTGTGTGGTTTCAAAAGTTAGTATGCTTGGTTGTCTTTTATTCATTTTAATAAAGTTAAGTTGACAGGGAAATAGTTGTCGAATATTGTAAACAAAGACAAGACACCAAAACAGCACGATGCTAACAATGGTTTGACAATCCAACTAATTTATCTTTTGGGCCTAAGTTGTTGTTTTTATGTGAATACTGAATAATTGCCACTTCAATCCAATCCAATATGAAAGACTCATGACACCCTAAACTATTTTATTTATTTAGTTTTATTTTATAACAAAATTTTGGTGAGTAGGATCAGAGAAAATTGTTTTATTTTATTAAAAATTGTGTGTGCTTGTATTTTTTATTGTTAAAAAAAATTGTTAAATCCTAAAAAAAAAAATTTTTTTTTTCAGGTGGAATGGCCCATAGATGTATCATACACAAAAGATAATTATTTCATGAGATGGAAATACCCAAGTTACAATTTCACAATGGCTGTTTTTTGGTCACCTTTTCTTGTAAAAGCCAAACAGGAAAATTCAGATGGTCCAACTCACACTGGTCTCTACAATATTCACCTTGATGAATTTGATCATAAATGGACATCACAAATTGAAGATTTTGACTATGTCATTATAAATGGAGGACATTGGTTCTTCAAACCAATGATTTTCTTTGAAAAAGGAAAAATTGTTGGATGTCATTATTGCCTCTTAAAAAATGTCACTGACTTAACAATGTATTATGGTTATAGAAAGGCTTTTAAAACAGCATTAAAAGCCTTAAATAGTTTAGAAAATTATAAGGGTGTTACATTTTTAAGGACATTTGCACCATCACATTTTGAGAATGGGGTATGGAATGAAGGTGGAAATTGTTTGAGGACTAAACCATTTAAGAGTAGTGAAACAAGATTAGAGAGCACTAATATGGAATTATATATGATTCAATTGGAGGAATATAAAATTGCTCAAAAGAAGGCCAAAATGAATGGTTTGAAGAAATTTAGGTTGCTTGATACTACACAAGCTATGTTATTAAGACCAGATGGTCATCCAAGTAGATATGGACATTTGCCAAATGAAAATGTTACTTTATATAATGATTGTGTTCATTGGTGTTTACCAGGACCTATAGACACATGGAATGATTTCTTGCTTGAAATGTTGAAGATGGAGAGTGTGAAGTCTAAGGGAGAGAGAAGGTCTCAAATAGTTTGATAATTAGATAGTTTAAAAATATTTTTTTTAAGCCTAGTTTTTATCATATAATCTATCATTGTTGTCAATTTTTTTATTTTATTTTGTAGAGATCAATTTTATTGTTTTATAATAAAATTGATTATTCTTAGTAGTTAGGAAAACAAAAATTGAATCTTTTTAATTGTAGAATATGTTATATTATATGGCTTCTTTGTTTTTGTGGTTGCAAGATATTAAACGTGTGGCAAGTTCAAAGCTAAGTTTGCAGCTTCTAAAAATTCACGCCATGTATAATCTGGGTCATTACACATAGCTTTAAAATTATTAAGCCCAAAATTTTATTTTTACTTATAACAATTGTTGATTGAAAATATTTCATACAATCAAATAAACACTCAAGTTCATAAAAAATTTGATTTATTGTAGAGTACGATTCATTGTAACATACATTATTTGATTCAACAAATTTTTTTAGTTAATCAATGAGTGCACAGAAAAAATATTATAGGATTAAAAAGTTTATATCAAAAAAATATTAAGAATGTTGTTATTGTTTTTTTTTTATGTATTATTTGGCGGTGTTTTTGAAAGTTATGAAATGTAATTAAGAAAGTGTGATTATCTTATTTTGAAATATGATTATTTGGTAGTATCTTTCAAAGTTATGAATTTGTTTGAAAAAGTGTTAGAAATATGACCATTTTTAAATAACTAGAAAGTTAATATTAACTTGAAGTTGTATTTAGATGTTATTTACGATTTACTTATTTTGATGAATTTAAATAAAATACTTGAATTTTTTGTGTTTTATTCAGCAGAAATTTAATATTTTAAAATAATTTATAATTATTAAAATTATATTTTTATTAGAGGTTCAATTTGTTTAAATTTGAATAACACTTTAAAAATATTAAGACGACTATAATTGTCTCTTACTGTATCAATCTATTGATGTTTATTTGAGGTCTATAAAATTCCATCGAGTAATATTTTACAAAAGATAAAGTTCTATTGTATATTTTTAGATAATTAATTAAGTTATATGCTTTTGAAACTCCTTATATGCTAGTTAAATTTTAAGTTTTACGAAATAAAACTTAAATTGTTGAATAAAAATTGTGACTTTTTATTGGTTTATACTTCATGTATTTATTACACATTTGTTTGATTTTGGGGTGACTTTCATAGAATCACATTGAATTTTCACGTTGAGACATAAACTTAATTTTGTAACTTTCACATTTTCGTGTGGAACATTTCTTGGGATGTGATATTTAGAGGTCAAATGCAGAATTACACACACTATACATATTTAAACAGCAAGATTTATTTTTTAAGTAAATTGTTCATGACCAGTTACTTTTTTATTTAGATAAAATTATGTTGGGGGAGATTCACCTTGTGTACTCAATAAATTTTTCAAAGGAAATTAGTTACTACTAAATTATAAATGATAGGGAATATTTCGTATGGTTATAAAAAAGAGTTATTTAATCATATTAGCTCAACAAGTATTGAATTATTTATGTCAAAAAAGATAAACAAGTAGTGAATTTGTTGTTATTTTGACTACCAACAAATTCTTAAGTAATGTCATAACTTATAAATATTTTTATACACAAAAATAAGAGGGCGAGGAAATCAAACTCTAAAATTGAAAAAATAAATTTATGAACAAATTTATAGTATCTAAATAAAGCGATGTAATTCTATAAATAATAAGAAAAAAAATTATAAATATGATAAAATCAAAGTGTCTGAAATACACATACTTTCAAATATATATAGTTACGACGCCAAAATCATTAATGAAATCTACATTTGATCGGAGTTAATTAATCTATCAATTTAAACCAAACGAACGCCACATAAAAACGACAAACAAAATAACACCATCTTAAGACAATGAAATCATAAAAAAACACAAAAAAACTACAAATATTTGTGTAGTACCCCAATTTTGTCTGACTATTTAAAAGTAATTAAAAAATAAATAATAATATAAATACTATATAAATATTATTATAAAAAATCTGAAGATCATCATTTTTACAATTTAGTCTAATTTACATAAGTGTTTTCATTTAAACACCAAAAATAAAATAAAATCAAATAAAAAAAAAGAAAAATTGTGAACACACTTTCTTGTTTCTTTTTTTTTTACTATTTCTATTGTGCACATTCCTTTGTCTTGCTTGCATTGTTAGCATCCTACTGCAAATTTTCTTTTATCTTGTTGGTTTGTTAGCATCCTACCACAAAGCTGTTACAAACCAGTTACTTACTTCATTTCATATTAATAAGGCTATTACTTGTACCACTTGTACACTCAAAATCTGATATTGTGTAAAATTTGCAACAAAACCATACAAAATCCAGAATTTTATTTTATCTAATGAACACAAAGATTCACCATTTTAGTCTATAAATTGAGTTCGAAAATCAGCAAAAGGGAGGACATTATTTTTTTAGAGGAGTGAAGTTTGATTTTTCAGGTAGGGCAGATTTATTTTACAAAAGAGAAGTAAAAAAAAAAAAGAGAAATTGAGTAGAGAAATAACAATACAATTTCATCTTCAAAATTATTTATTTCAAAACAAATCTGATACTAACAACAACATTCCAAGAGAAAGCAAACAGAGTAGTTACAAAAAAAAATAAACACCAATGCGATTTAAGGTAATTTTTTTTTTCTTCTCTGTTTACATTATAATTATTTTGATTTGTAAGAATAGAATAAGATAACCTTGCGAATGAAAAATAAAAAAACTAGAAAAAATCAAACCTTTAACAATGTCATCGTCACCGCCGTTGTCTTCTGTCACTCTCCGCTTCAGCTTCTTCCTTCTCTCTATCTCGGCCTTCTTCTTTCCTTCACTCACTCCCTCCTCCTTACCACTATTAGTTAATAACAATAATAGTGGTTTATTACCATAACTCTCTCTATGAAATAAAGTGAATAATATATAAATGAAAAATGAATGAAAAATGAAACTTGTTGTTGTTATACAAAAATTATGTTTTGATTTGTGAGAGTATAAGCAAAAATAAGTTATGAAGAGAAGAATAGAAAAGATAAGACTGAGAACTCAATGTTGCTGGAATACCGACCATACTTTCTTAATCTTCCCCCCCTCCCTCTAAGTAAATTTTTTCTCTCTTCCATTTATTCTTCCATTTGTCTCTGGTTTTAGTTTTTTTGTGTGTGTTACCTTCTCCTATTTGTGCCATTCATTTCTCACGTTATATGTGTATGTGTGCCAATTGCAAGCTGTATACTCACGTTTTGAGGGTACGAACCTGTGCTGCTAGCTTGGCCCGGGCATAAATCTACTTTAGTTAATATACATATATATATATATATATATTTTGTAATTTCTTTTCTTCTGCTTTATTGTTATTATGCATTTAAATTTAATTTTTTTTATTTTATATTTTATAAGTCTATTCTATTATATTAAATTTAATTAATTTTTTTTAACAAATATTAAATCCTTTAAAAATACAAAGAAATCTTTTATTAAAGGCTGATTAGATATATCATCGTTTAATCTATGAGTCTTCGGGACACTAGTGGTACAATTTGATAGTTCTAAAACTTATTTTTATTAATAAATTGATCTAAAATCATTTTTTAAATCTGATTAATTAAATGTGACATCTTTTTAATCTTTTAGTTGTTAAGACACAAGTTGTACTACTTGGTGGCTTTAAGACTCAATTTTAAAACCGAAAATAATGAAAATATTTTTAAACGGATTAACTGGATGAAACATCATTTTACTCCTTGAGTTTTGAGACACGAGTTATACAAGTTGATTGTCTTAAAATTCACATTTTAAAATAATTATTCAAATCAAGCAAACTCGTTTTTTTTTTATTTTTGTCAAAACTAACCTTTTAATAACTAAACACGATTTATTTAAAAACAATCAACACATCCTCATTTTCTCTCCAAGAACTACGTAGCTTTGATTTCTCCATCGCACTAGGAGATACGTAGGAGCAAAATCACACTCTTGTCAAGCACATTAATAAAAATTTCTTTTTTCCTCTTTTCTTTAAATACGTATTTATTTCAAAATCACATTAAAAATAAATAATTGATATTCATATTTAATAAAGATAAATAAATATATTTAAGTTAATACTAATTTTTGCACAATTAATTATAGGTAACCGTACTTTGACGGATGTTGTAGGGTGCTAATACCTTCCATACGCATAATTGACTCCCGAACTCAAAATTTGGTTTCAAAGAACATTTTTTTTTCTTTTTAAGGGTTTCCCAATGTTTTCCCTATTTTAAATAAACTTTGGTGGTGACTCCATTGAATTCGAGAAATACTCGAAATTTAGGCCGCGACAATTTGTAAATCATTTATTTATATAAAAGAGAAAAAATAATTTAAATAATTAATTTCAGACTAAAAATTAACTTTAAATTACCCTTGTTCAATAAATAAAAAAGAATAATAGAGAAAAGAAATTGTGGACTAAATTTTTTTTGTTGATGAGTAAATCAGATTTTTTTTAAAATTATTGGATAAAAAATAATAAGTGGTAATTAAGCCATATATATTTTGAAAAGTATATCAAACCGACTAGTTTGACCACTTGAATAAAAAATTGATTAGATGCTTGGTCTATTCAACCCCAAAAATTGGTTGAAGTTTAGAGCCATAAAATCCAATAAAGAATTGGTACTGCTATGATTGATTATTATTATAATTAGTCTACCATAAAAAAAGTATTTAAAAATTATTAAAAATATTTAATAAAGATTGATTACACTCATAAAAATGATGAAGTAATTAATAAGTTGTCTAGAGACAAGGGCAATGGGCTTAAATAACCCTTAGCCCACTTTGATTAAAAATAAAAGTCATGTAATTGTTACCAAAAACTGACTTTTGGGAGTATTGTTTATCTGAAAATACATTATCAAAAACGTGTTTTTGATAATGTAATTAATATTCTATGAGTAAATTAAGAGATTAGATGAGTAATCACTAAAAACAAAAGCAAACTAAACCCTTGAGCCCATACATTTATCAGTTATGCCTTTTTTTTGGGGACATGTCATGTCTATTTTTTTTTTGGAGTAAAATAAATAAAAAGAAATCATCATAATTCTATACAGTTAATTATAAATAACTGTTTTAAGGGATAGGTGTTAATACTTTTCCTACTCTATACTCTTTACAAATTCTAGCAAAAGCATTTCATTCACCAAGTTTAGTGTTTTCTAGTTTTTGTGACTTATGATCAAGTTTGGTACTTTATAGGGGAGATACTAAACATGGTTAGCACAAGTAATAATATACTTGAGTCTTTGAAATTTTGATCTTTTACTAATACGTCTAGAAAAATATATATTAGGAGAAGTCAAAATATACTATTGTTGTCTTGTGAATATTTACTTTATTGAATCCACACTTAAGTTTATTCTCTCTAAGAAATGTAAAAAGTGAGTAGATGAGAAAGTATTTTGATTTTGAATGGTACATACAGTAGTGATACATTATTGATGGAAAATAGTTTGAAACTCTAACAAAAATGGAGGACTCGTGTCTTCTTATAAATAAATACTAAATAGTATTACTAATATATTTTATATATCTTTATGAATGAGATAGTAATATAATTGATATAAATGTATAAAAAAATAAAAATAAATGTTAAACATCTCTATATTAGTCAAATAATTGTCTTTGTTGTAAGAACGTGAAAAATTTTAAGTATTAATTTATTATAAAACTTGTCACTCCTAGCAATGAGATTAGGTATTTGTATCAACATTTTTGGGTGTACTTAATTTGACCATCAAAGAAAGAAAGGTAGTACATCACATCAAGGGAAAGGTACTTAACTTAATTAATTGTGTTGTAACAATGTGTAACGGGCCTTAAATTGCAATAGTTATTTGAAGCTACTTTTATAAAGTATGTTCCCCTAATCCCTAATTAACATTAATGTTATTATCTTAATATGCTTTGGATTAAAGCATTCATGAGGTGAATCTCATGGTAACTTTTGGGATTGAAAAGGCAAGAACATACCAAGGTGTGTGTTATAAGAATGGCATGTGTTTAAGCAACATAAATAAAGTGAAATGTGAAAATTGGGAAAATTTGTCAAAACTAATTACTTCCCTGCGAAGTGAAGCCAAGGACCAACTTAGGTAGAGTTACATGAGATTCAAAGTTGAATACAATCATTTCATGGAAAAATTGGTTGAAAAGAAATCATGGGCCATAACTATACAACGTTCAAAGATATGTTTAAGTGTTTTTTTGTCCTTTTATTATTACTAATTCATAAAATTGGTTAATCTATTTTGAAAGTCGACAGTTTTGGTCATTTTTTTAAATTTTTGAATTAAAAAATAACGATTTGACATATTTTGAATGACATGATATATAACTGTGATGCACTAATTGTTCATATGTCATTAAATAAATTAAAAACATGAAAAAATTTGAAGTTGAAATATAATTTTTTTACAGCGTTTTATTCCAATTTCATGAGTGTTAATCATTTTACATTATCATATCATATATCACATTATTTAAAACATTTCATGTCATATTTTTTAATTTGAAGAACTTTGTATATTTAGCTAGAATTTAATTTTTTACTCTAAAGGGATTTATTATTTTATGTTTTTATAATAAAAACGGATCTATTATCTGAATGACTTAGTTAACAAGTTTGATATTTCATGTAACCATTAGTATAATAAAACTGATTAAATCAGATATTATCAACACAAAATAAATAGTAATGTAAAAGAACTTTTTTTTTGTGAATTATGTAAAAGAACAGTACATCAACAATTAATCAACCCAATTAATTTTAGCAGAGCATATATTATCTGGTAGTAGTGTGGCCAACTGTACTTTATTGACGTTATCTCATAAATTATTATTATTATTATTATTATTATTATTATTATTTATTATTATTAATACAATTATTTGTAGCTTAAATTCAAGCTTCCACTAGATTGTTGTTGTGATCTTATCTTTAAACAATTAATTATCTAGAAAATGGATGTCTTACCCACCAAGCTTTGGACATTGTTTCTGGTTGTCATCGAATATTTGAGTGCCCCACATAGAAATTTTAGTTTAAATGTTCATGCCATAAAATGATTTGATAATCCAATATGAAACTTCATCCAACAAGTGATTAACTTAAGAAATCAATGGTGATAAAAAAAAAAAACTAATTATGTTTGTTTAAAAAGTTACTATAAAGTAAATTACGAAAAAGTTAGGAAAAAATAATTAAGAAAAAGTTACTCTTAAGACATTCGGATAAATGAATAAAAAGAAAAATACAGATCACTAGATGAGTTTTGTATTAATGTTTACTTGACTTAAATTAATGAATTAAAATCACACTTTTTTTAGTATATTATGAAGACTATTATTGTTATTAAATAACTAATTTGTTTTATTACACAAGTAGGCCTTACGTATACTTCAATAATTAATGAGTGCCATCAAATAATACCAACATTATGTTTGTGAAAAGAAAATTGAACCAACTAATAATTTGATGGTGTTTTGGATACGTTATAATGCAATAAGCATACACAAGCTGGTCTAATAAACTTATAAAACTTTTTTAATACCATGTAGTTTGGCTTTATTAATCGATTCTAAAAAGGTTTTGACTTGTGTATTTAAAACAAAACCTAATCTAAACATGATATAAGTTAAATTAAATAACGATACTATTATTGTCTGATTGAAACTGAATTAAAATACTTTAAAGGTCTCCAATTTTGAATATTTTAATTAAAATATATGGTTAAAAACAAAAATTACACTAAAAGTGATTAATAAAAAAAATACTAATTATTATTTTATGAAGTGAATGATGACAAGAGGATTTGCTAAAAACAATTATTTGTTTGCTTTTAGATGTTTCACTCTCACCAACCAATATATTATTCCCTTACCCTCCACTTCCTTCCAAACTCTGCCAACTTCAAGTAACATTCTTTCAATGGGACCAACCATATGGTCCAAATTTACAAAAATAAATTTGACATCATTGGACCTACAAGTCTTCATTTTTTTTCTTTCTTTTAAGCATTAAATATTACACATAAAGTACCTCTTGAAACTCAACTATGTGTCAGAAATATTCTCATACCCTTAGTCACTAATTTCTTCCAAATTTTTACAAATATAAGTTTCATGTGCATTTTAAAAGAAAAAAAAATCATGTGCATTTGCTGTGAACAATGAATAGAGTCACTATGATACAAATGAGCACAGATATTTCGTTATATGTAATTGATTTTCATAAGCAAAATACTCAAAAATCAACCTTTTTTCCTAAAGGGCCATGTTATATTACAACATATAATGTTCAAATTGATTGGATTATATTTTGATCTTCCCAAAATATGTTACACAATCATTTTAGTTTTTTTTTTTTGAATGTATCATTAATTAATTTTTTTTTTATAAATAATAAACAACTCAAAGTACCAATAAGGACAATACTAATTTGTTCATATTTCCATGTTGCAACACAATGATTGATATTTTACAGTTGTATATTATGTAACAATACATGTTCATCAAAATTAGACAATAATTTTGCAAGGATAGAAAATAAAGAACAAAGAAACAGGAATAAAGGAGACAAAACTGTTATGTCAGTGCTGATTTTTGCTCTTGTCCTTAAAATCTAGAACCTTTCTTTTCTTTTCTCTTCATTTGGCTTCATAGCACATTTTTTTTTTCTAGACATTACAAAAAAATTGAGTGTAAATTTGGTTTATTAACTATTTTTAGTAAAAAACATATTAACAGATCTTTCTAATTACCAATCGTAGTTACTTCCTTTTGTTTATGTTTTTTTTTATATATATATATAAAGAAAAACTAGCAAATCCTACTAAACAAAGAGTGGAAAATTGATTCATAAAATTTGATTCCTTCTTGTTATTAAATCAATAAATTTCCCCTTTTGAAAATTTTAAACTTTTATAATTAATCATATTTTTTTTTGTGAAAATTATTTAATCATATTTAGCTGGCTATGAATTGGTTTGCAGCCATAAAGGGTCAATGAATATTGGCTTTGTCAAATTTAAAGTGTAAATGAGACTCTTGTTTTTTTTTTTTTGGTTTTATTAGTTTTTTATTTTCCTTCTATATAATTAATTACATACGAAATATGAATAATGACATTTTAACAAAAGTGTGACATATGATGAATTAATGATGGACTTGATTGTGATTTAGCTATAATAATGAAAGACTTAATAAAGTATAGTTTGAAACTCAAATTAAGAAAAAAGTTATCAAAAAGTTTATCATGAACAAACAATAAGAATAAAAAGTGAACATTTTTATATAAACTATTTCATCAAAGTTTTTTTGATTCATAATTTTATATCTCAACCATGAAGTTTCAACAAGCCAATGAGATTTTCAATGGAAAGTTCCAAACAACAACAAGAAAAAATACTACCAAAAGTGTTGTTCTTGTTCCATTCACTCTTCTTCTCATCATGGTTCTTCTTACTCTCATGAGAAACACAGATGAATCTCCAATGTTGTCTTCTATAAGCAACATGAACATAACACAAACAGAAACAAAAACAAAAACAAAAACAAAAGCATGTGACATCTTTTCTGGTAATTGGATTCCTTATCTTGAAGAACCTTATTACAACAATGAAACATGCAATTTTATCATAGACCAACAAAATTGCTTGAAGTTTGGAAGAGATGACAAAGAGTATCTTCATTGGAGATGGAAGCCAAATGAATGTGAGCTTCCACTTTTTAATGCAACTCAATTCTTAAAGCTTGTTAGAGGAAAGAAGATAGCTTTTGTTGGAGATTCAGTTGGGAGAAATCATATGCAGTCTTTGTTGTGCCTCTTAAGTCAAGTAAGTTATCAATTCACATTTTGTTTTGTGTCATTTTCAAGAGAATAGGACCCTTTTTTTTAAGTTTGGGGAAAAATTCAGTCATTTTCGCTTCGATTCTTCCAAAGAAAAGTTTCTAGAGAGTTAACATAGTATCAAAGCCTTTATAATTAAGTGATTTAGTTTTTTATTTAAGATTATAAAAAAATTATGCGACCACAATCTGAATAGTGATATTGAGATTTTTTATGTCTTCGCGATTAAATCACAATAGTTACATGAACCATATTTAATTGTGATTCTCTACAATATCTAAGATTGCAAGTGCGGCCGTGATTTAAAACTTTTTTCTATTGTAGTTAATCATTGGCAAATTTTAAGACAAATATTTTTTGATGAAAATTGGTTTGCATGCTTATATTTCGAATCCAACAATAAGATAAAAATAACAATTCTAAAACATGCTTACATGTTTTTTTTCTCTCACTTTCAGGTGTCACAACCCGAGGACATTTCTCATAAATATTCAGCAGATGTCATATATTTCAAACGGTATTTTTTCACTGATTACAATTTCACCCTTGGAAATCTATGGTCACCATATTTTGTGAGATCAAGTGATGCTGACCCTAATGGTCATTCATACAATAGCATCATGAAACTATATGTAGATGAGGTAGATGAAGCATGGTCTAGTAAAGTTGAAAACTTTGACATTATAATAATCTCAGCAGGACATTGGTTTTTTAGACCTTTATTGTACTATGAAAAGGGTCAGCTTGTTGGATGCAACAAATGTGGTATGGAAAATGTGACAGACCTTGGTCACTACTATGGATATAAAATGGCATTTAGGACTGCATTTAGAACCTTAACAAATCTTGAAAATTATAAAGGTGTCACATTTGTAAGGACATTTTCTCCATCACATTTTGAGAATGGTGATTGGAACAAAGGAGGGAATTGTGTTAGGACAAAGCCATTTGACAAGGAAGAAATGAAATTAGATGGTTACATTAAAGAGACATATTTGATACAAGTGAATGAATTTAATGTAGCACAAGAAGAAGGTTCAAAGAAGGGTTTGAAGTTTTTGATGTTAAATACAACTCAAATTATGTTGTTGAGGCCTGATGGACATCCTAACAATTATGGACATTCAAAAGAACAAAATGTGACATTTAATGATTGTGTTCATTGGTGTTTACCTGGTCCTGTTGACACATGGAGTGAATTTTTGCTATATATGTTGAATGTAGAAAGTCACACATCTTCAAAGTTGGAGAGTGTTTTTTTAACATAAGATTTGCTATATTTTTTAGTATAGATTTACTATGTTAACTACATGGAAAATATTATTTTTATTTATTTATTGAGGGTTTGCCTAAGTCTATTGTAATTTTTTCATGTATTTACAAAAAAAGGTAGAGGGAAATGGGGAAGAGATTGATGAATGTATTTATTTACTATTACTATATAGATAATAACATATAGAATGTATATGCAAAGTGATTTGTGATTTTTATAACATATTTGTAGAGTGTATTGATTCTCAAAATGGTCATCATTCAGTTTCAAGAAGCTCAATTTTCTTCAGTGTAACTTGATGAGTCTAATTACATATGTCTTAGAAATGAAGTCAACGAGGTGTTTGATCAAAACCAAAGGATTTATCCAAATCTAAAAATTCATGCAAACGATTCAAGTTATACTATTTGTCATTAAATCAAGAAGTATCTTTGTTAATTAATTTAAAAAAAATTAATTGAATTTCTTTGGCCAAATTTACTGGCTTTTTAATTTTGGTTGGCTTAATTTACATATCGATCAAGTTTGCTTTATTATTCTGTTTAATTGTTATTCTAGACAATGGTGATTAGTCTTTGATGTTTGAAGTGTCACAATTTTTGATTGGATTTTACTTACCACTTCCTAATTGAATTATAGATTATTAGAGTCCTATTTTCTTAAAAATCAAATGGTTAAAAAAAATAACAGTAGGATCAATTATAGAGGGAAATTTTGCTTTAGGGAAAAACAATTGTGAAATGAGCAAGAAGCCAATAATTAATTTTACACTCAAAAAGGGTATAGCCAAATGTGCTTGATCTCACATTTATTTGAATGATATGGACATTAACTGAAATTAATGAAAACAACAAAATATGGATAAGAAAATAGTGATTCCTAGATCTCTAACCAATACATTGACGTATGGTGTAAGCAATTTCATGGTGTCTAGGCTAGATAACGATATTGACTTGTGCTTTGAGGCTAAGCATAGGTGTAGCTTTCTTTCTATCCTTGGAGTTGTCATTCATATCACCAACCAAAACGATGTAACATGATCACGATTTCCTATAACAGGAGCACGTAGTTACATGCAGTAAACCATCTCAACTATTGGATTTAGATTGCACAGTTCAAATCACAATTAATATTATTGCATGAAACGATCTCAATTGTCATCTAAATCAAACGACTGAGATCTATAACTGCATCACGCAGTTATAGCAGAGAATCCAATTCTATGAAACGTACTTATATTATATAATTATATATATGCTTCTCCTATTAACATCAGCATTGCTGTCAATGTATGAATAAAACTTAAATATTTGATAGAATTTAAAAATATGCACTGAGAATGTACATCAATGTAACGTATGTAAAAAAATTCTATAATTTCAAATATAGCATATAATCTTTAAATTTTATTCAAAATGTGAATGCTCTCTCAACAATACTAGGGATAGGGAGGTATACAAGTTTCAAGAAATTTGCAAACTTGAAGGAACCCAAATAACTTGAAGCTATAGATTATTAGACTTCATGGTGAAAATCACTTAACACAGATTACAGAACAATAATAGCTTGAACTAGTTGCTTCTTTATGAAATACCATCGCTCACAACAGCAAAGTAAAAGTAACTCAAGTTTACGATAGCTATCATATCATCTGATCTTTTCAATATTCAGTATTTTTTCTTTTCATTCTTACTGTTTCTTCGGCTGTAACTCTATGCAGTATGCACAGATGTAATATCAAATTATGATCAATGCGTTAATATTAACATCTGCACAAACTCCTTGACATATACACACACAAGGTATTCAATAAGTACAAACAAAAGTTCAATCATGCATAGTAGTAAAAAGTAACATATACTCTTAATTTTGGTCAAAATGATATCCTGATAAATACAATTATGTTTAAGGCTAAAATATAAAGCACAAATGCCGACCTAAGTAGCATAAGCCTCTGCTGGCTTTCAGTTCTTCCTGCAGAATGGTAAGGAAGCCTTTGATGACCTTCATAATCTGACAAACCATGTAACTTATCAGACGTGCCTTTAACAAAACGGTTCCTAGCATTGTTCACCTCTGAATTATTGATTTGCATTTGTCGCCATTGCGCATTCAATTTTTCTAGCTCCATCTCTTTCAGATGAATTTCACCAAGAAGGCCTTCAGCTTGTGTCTGAAAGCACGAAAGAAAGACGGATTATTAGACTCATCTTTACGAGGCAACCTAAAGTGTGTAGAAAACAGAAATAACAAGCAGATAATCAATCATTCAAACAGTTATCTAAACACAAACAACCAAAAGAATAAACTGTTTTTTAAACACAAACCGTATCATGTATGTAGAGTATAAACCATGAAGTATGGAAAGTACCTGTTTAACTGCAAGTTGTTCAAGTAAACCGTGAAGTTGTTTATCCAATGTCTTCTCCCTCTGTGCTGTAGAACAAGTCAAGAATGTTACAAAGCTAAAGTAGTAGTTTCAAGATGAAGCTTCAGTGTGCAAAATTAGTGGCAGAATTAACACAAACAAAAACTATAAGATTATGGAGATGGAACAGATTTGAAGTATCACCAACTAGATTTTAGGCATTGCTAAGCTGTGTGGATTTCAAAGAGCATAAAATAGTATTCAATATTTCTCAGAGATGGAACCTGATCAAAGTCTCCCTAACTGAATTCTTTCTTTTATTCTTTTTGATAGAAGAATTCATTCAGAAAGAAAAGTATAAACAAGTGCATTAAGAAAGAAAAAAAAACCAGGAAAAAATCACTGATGAATTTTCCATCTTACAATAATCACCTAACACAGTGCAATGTTGAATTTTTATGGCATCATTGATGAATTTTGTATACATAACTATGGTTTGCAATTTTTCCTACCATAAACAAGTTCATGACATCTTTACTCAGTGTGATTAATCAAAGGCTCCAGAGGACCCATGACCTATGTACCAGAAAGTACAAAATATATACCACCTAAAGCAAAATTACAAAGCAAATAAACAGAGGGCAAGGAACAAAACAAACAAACAAAGGACATCATTCTTTCAGATTGAAAAATTAGCATTAAGAAATCAGCAAAAATATCATAATATAAGAATGGTGCACTACATAAACTTTATATTAATTAATAATTATCATTATACTGTTTTCATTTTAAAGCAACATAATTTGTAAACTATAGTTAGATACCTGGGCAATCATCCGACTAGGTATTAAATTTCCTCTTTTCAAAGAAAGGGATCACATTTATATGTTTAATCTTTCCTTCCCATATACCAAACAATATAGTTTGACATAAAATAGATGTAAGAAATAATACCTGGGGAAGGGTGTTTAAGTGCATTTTCCTGCACTCCTGCCCATTTCTTCTCCAACTCCTTTACAGTCTCCTCCATCAAACTCTGAAGATAAATAAGGAATTTTATGTGACAACAATAATTCAACATGGTTAGATTATTGTTTTAGTTTTCTAAAACAGAAACAAGTTAGTTCTGAAAGATTCTCCATTTGTAATATTATTCTCTATATGATGAAATCACGCCCAAGGTCTCTAAAGTCTCTAAATAAATACATCTAATCAGCCAAATTTAGGTGAGGAAAGCCGAGGATCTGATTCTAGCTCGTACCAGCTGGAGCTTGCCTACAGTTGATGTCAAAAGGTGAGGCTTTGGGACTTTTGCAGACTCTTAATTGGGCCAAAGATATCCGGAATCATTGGATTATTTTTTAGTCAGATCCCAACTTGTTGTGGTCAGTGTGCAGTCTCAACAGACAGATTTATCTGAGTTTGGGAATTTAATTCAGAAGTATCGAGAAATTTTAGTTTTGGAACCAAATTTTGTGGTTTAGTTTGAAAGGAAACATGTGAATGTGGTTGCTCATCCCCTAGCAATAATGGCCACTTTAGGGCCTAGTCTCCTTGTTTTTGAGTCTTTACCAAGGTTATATTCTAAGTGACATGCTACGAGTTTGCTTCGATCCAAAAGAAAGAAAAAAAATCTAATCGTCCAAATAAGTCCTTGAATGTATCCAACTATCCATTTAGTCTCCAAACTTCCTAGGGACTAATTTGATAGAAATAATGCACATTGAAGAACAACAGTTTAATTTCTACCATTTGAGTGTTCAGGAGGCATCTGATTTGATCTTATCTCATAATATAAATACCCATAAGTTGTTTTCAGTTAATTTCAATAAACTTTTCAGAATAATTAAACTCCCTAAGATAGCAAATGAGTAAAAACAAGAAACCAGTTCTTTCTTCTTCTCTTCCAATTTGTCAAGCATAGCCGAGTTTGAGAATTGTGCATCAAAAGCAGGTTGAGTATTATTTATGTTGCTTTGATCCTCCCAAGTCTGAGATATCCAAGATTGATCAGCATTAACAGAAGGCGTATTTTCCAACTCGGCCCTTAGCTTCTTTTCAGTTTCATCCATCTCCTGTTACTCAAATAATGATTAAAACAAACATAAAGCAATGAAATTCAAATACCCAAAATACATAGCAAAATTATAAAAGGCAGTGTCACCTCTAACTTGGTCCTTAGTAATTGAGCCTCATGTGATTTTTCCTTGATTTTAATATCGCAGTTGGATATAGCATTTTCAAAAGCAGCATTTTCTTCCTTGAGTGTCTCCTCTCTAAGCTGGGCCTGAAGAAGGGATAAGTAGTATTTGAAATTGGGAATGAGAGGGCAAAAGAGTAATTAAAGAGAGAGAGAGATATATATATATATATATATATATATATACCTGGTGGCGAGTGGAGGAGTGAGAGTTTAATTGAAGAGTGAGAGCGTTATTGGAAGCAAGGGAATGAGCGTGAAGATGAGGGAGACGTTGTGAAATATCAGGAGGAGGCAATCTGAGACGTAGATCATGGATCGAACGTTGGAGAGAAATAGATTTGTGATCGAGTTGGCGAACGTAATGAATTTGATCTTCGGAAAATAAGATTGGGATTGAATCTTGTAATTCTAAATCTGATGTTCCTCCTCCTACTACGTCTGCTGCCCATGCTAATAGCCCTGCCATTTTTCTTTTTCTCGAACCCTCTCTCTCTCCTTTCTGCTTTCGTCTTTTGTTCTTCTTCTGTTTTTTTGTTTTATTCCGATTTGGTTTATTAGGTTACGTTGTATTTGCATAATTAGTAGATAGTAGTTTTTTTTTTTTCAACTTTGATAACAATTAAAATATTTTATCGATATAAATTCTATTAAATATTGTAATAATATGTTGGTAAATCTTAACTCAGCTGCAAAATTCAGATATTTTTAAATTTAATATCAGTTTATCATTTTTTTTAAAATAAAAATATAAAAATTATAATAATATATTTTTCATATTAATTATTTAAAAAATACTAAATACCTTTAAAAACAAAGTAATAAGAGTGTGATTTTTTGATTAAATCTTAATATTTTAATAATTATAGAAAATTGTCATATTTATAGGAAAGTAAACGTAATTTAATATAATTTAAAAATTAATTGGCTAAAATGAATATAATTTATATAATCAAATCAAAAATAAATAAAAAATCATTTTTATTATTTCCATAAATACGTCTTCATTTATTTTGACAATAATTATCTTTAACTTTCTTCTATTAAAATAAAATAAACATACATTAAATAAAATAAAAATAAAAATAAAAAATAAATATACCTAGAAAATAAAAACATAAAATATTTTCACGTGAGACTTTCATTTTTATTTTATACTTCTTCGTCGTCTCTTCTCCAATTTGTAACTTGTAATTAAAATTATTTGTTAGTTTCTTGATTTGAACGTGAGACTTCCGTTTTTTTTATACTTCTTCGTGGTCTCTTCTCCAATTTGTAACTTGTAACTAAAATTATTAAATAAGCATCTTAATTCTTACAATCAAATTAATCTTTTAAATTTACAAAATAAAAAGTTAGTCTCTTGAAATGAAAAATAACTTGTACAAAAAAAAATGAAAAATAACAAAGTCTTTCTTCAAATTTTGCATCCCAATTTTAAAAATTCAATGTTAATTTTGATGCAACAAAGCACTATTTAAGTCAATATTTATACGTTTGATTTTGATGGGTATTTACAAGGAAAAAAATTACCTTAAAAAAATAATTAAATTGATTAATATTTTAGTCAATTTGAGGGACTAAGTAGCAATTATTATAAAATATCATAATGATATTTATTAGTTAATAACTTAATATTAATCTATTGTATTGCTTCATATCTAACTAACATAATTTATTCTTGATTATAAAAATAAAAAAATAAAAACATAATTTATTCTTGTTAAAGATAAATTCCTTACCCAGCAAAATTAGGAATAAAAGAGCATCACATTAACTTCGTACATAATTCTCATACAAAATTTTCCGACATTATCATCCCTGTATTAAGTGAAACTAGAACTGCAATCCCAAGAGATAGATAGAAACCCAAGAATTAATGGACCATTTACCAACTTGGTTTCATGACCACGGTATTTTGTAATAATATAAGTAAAAGAAGAGACTGATTTGAACAGTCCCGAGTAGTAGCTCATTTGACAAACTATGATTTCTCGTGTTTTTAATTCTGCAATTTTCACTTTTTTTATTTTTATGTTTCAGTTTTAATTTTTTGTTTCAAAAAATGTTTTATAAACTAAATTAAATACATCGGGACGCATGTTCATCCCCCTACACACACAAAACACGGGGATTTACCAGAAGGGAAGTTTCGGAAGTGAAAATTTTAGTTACATACACTGCCAAACGCATGTTTTGATGGTATTTTTTTACATCTTTTGAGCAAATAATAGAGGCAGATGAGCATTCACCTAAATTTCTCCCCACGATCACAATGAATTTCATACATGCTATGTTCTTAACAGCATTTAACTACAGAAACTTGGGTGTTTCATGAGTTGTAATAATCGATACAAACATGCTTTACTAATATGTGTGGTTACGATAAAGCATTCGAAGTTCCTTGCAGGAACTGCATGTCCAAGGACGTAAAGGAGGGTCCATGCAATAGGAATGAATTCTTCGAGTTCGACAAACATCGCAATTCTCAAGTAGATCCTCAGGTTCTCGACCATGGCAAATTACACAAGCACCTGCCTGTATAAGCAAAAGACAAATCACAAAGTGACTCAAATATATATGCATAAACTTCCAGCCAAAATGAGGACAATAATGAATTATTCTAACATGTTACCGGGTACATGTATTAAATATGTTTTGGTGCCACAAAATATGAGCAAATTTTGGGGGCAGTTAGAAAATGTTAGACATCTCATTGGAAAATAGCAGATACTCTTGATGCTTTCTTTCCCTATGCATTTGAGGAACTTATCGCGAAAAATGGTCATTCCCAAAACAAAAGTCTGTGCACGAACAACTATTTGATTTAAACTAGTATGAAAATATAATTTAATATGGATAAGCATACCTCTAAGTTATTGTGTGGAAATTCTTGTTCCATGGGGATAAAAATATCTGAGCTTGTGTAGTCACATGGAATTGACTGGGAGTATACTTTTTGATCAGTGGTGGCTGCATGCTCAACTTTCTTGATCATTGTAATACTTGCCTTGCACAAAGGACAGTTTGAAATTTTCCCCATTGCAATCTATATATATTCAAAAGCATTTATGAGAATGAAACAAACAATGAAAATGACATATACAAAGTAAAGCTATACAAGACTGACAAACGAATTCAATATATTCGATGCAAAATTCCATATGAAAACCACACAAGCTATTGCATGGGAAAATTGAAATACTAACAGCAAGAACAAAATCCTTTTAGCACTAGGTGGGGAAATAAACATACAATAAAGCTAAAATGTTAAAACATATTTTCATAGTTGAAGATGAAGATGTATAGGAATGAGAAGCATATCTTTACCTTATAATCATTGGATCTATTAACTACTTTCATTTATTCATACAAGTACAAAAAAATTGTCAAAAAAAATCTTAGCACAACAGATTGCTGTTCATATATTCACCCTGGTTCTCTTTAAACAGAAACAAGAGGATGTATAACAAATAATGCTATTACTGTATTATTATTGTTTGAGAAACCAAGAGGGCCAGAACTTATGAGAAGAAACCCCCTATGATCCCAGAGCTATTGCTCCTCAGAGAAGAGATGATCCCCTATTTGCCCAACCTCTAAGGTTCCAACAAAAAACGATACAGAATTATATTCCTATCGATTAGGGATGAACGCTGATGTGGTCATTAGTTGGAATAAGAAAGTTAGGGATGAATGCTGATGTGGTTGTTAGTTGAAATTTTCCCCTATCCCAACTAACGACCACATCAGCGTTCATCCCTAATTTTCTTGCTATAATAAAACATATAGCACAACTTTCAAATTTATTCATAAGAAAATGGCAAGCTAAAGAGAATATTATAGTAATCAATAATCAAATAACAGGCTTTTATCTTGTAAAAAAAAAAAGACTTTTATATATAATAATAGATAGGTAGATAGATATTGGAGAAGACATACTCTGCGATCGACCCAATCCTGGATGCACTTAAAACAAAACCTATGTCCACACGCTAAAATCCCCCTTGTTGAGCTGAAATCTGTGAAACATATAACACATGACAACTCATTTGAAGTAGGTAAGTCGTCAGAATTATCTACTGGATCATCATCGTTGAACTTTTCAGCAGCACTGGAACATAAATCTACTGATGTTTGTGTCACAGGAAGGGGATCTTCTATAGACAAAGTTGAACTTCTGGTCTGCTCAATGCCATCTGAACTTCTATAGATAGTTCTACTTTGACTGCATAATCCAGCATCAAGTCCTTCACTGTTTTCTTGAATATTGTCGACATTGACATGGCAAGGAAGGGTAGAGGTAGCTGCATCTTCAGTGTGTAGCCTATCCATTCTGGAAAGCTCGTCATCTGTGCTCGAATCCAAAATTATAGGGTCCAAAACCACTTCATCATCATATTTCACAACCCTTCTTCCTTTACAAGAACGTCTAGCTGTGGTACTAACTTCATTGCCACTATTTCTTTTACCTTTCCTTGACAGTCTAGATGAATATGAACTTGACTCCTCATTAACTTCCTTGCCACTATTTCTTTTACCTTTCCTTAACAGTCTAGATGAATATGAACTTGACTCCTCATTAACTTCATTGCCACTATTTCTTTTACCTTTCCTTGACAGTCTAGATGAATATGAACTTGACTCCTCATACTTAAAAAAAGGAAAGTAGAAATAAAGATTAACAGATAATCCAAGACAACATAAACATAATTCATTTACTTGGTCCAGCATATATGATAGTACACCAACAGGATAGTATGCCCTTCCATGGATGGGTTTAAAATAATTTTCATAATATTTTTTCTATAGTGCCAAAAAGACATGTGCAATTCATGAAACCCTAATCCTATTTTCAGAATACCGAAAACAAGTACGATAAAGCACCTAAATCGCAAAAAGGAATGAGACAGTCAAAGAAATCTCTATTTCTATACTAATGACAAGCACATGACATATTTTTCTTTAGTGAAAGCACTTCAAAGGGGGGAAACCCACACATGGAAAAGTATTTGGGAGGAAAGCAATCATGCATACAGCAAACAGACATATCTGTTGAAGTTTGTTGACAGTAGAGTGATATTGGCTGAAAATTTTAAATAACATTTGATGCCAAAACATTAGAAGAGTCACCTATTATGCAATTTTGGCTACAAATCAAATCAAAAGAAAACAATCTTATCCCCCCATTTGCGAACCATTAGTGGTTATTATTATTAATGAGAATACTTGTAATTTGCATTACTAACAAATGTATTAGAAACCTGACCTGACACCATAAGAAATACATTAAATTTAAATGGAGTAACTATGGTACATTGGTGCATAAATAACAAGTTGCAATAATGGTTAGGCATCAACTGTTAACATGAATGTTAATTACACCACATATCACTTCATGAAAGTTGTGCCTCATTCATAAAAGGAAGCAACATATGAATCAGAATTCAGAACATGCTTAAAAATAAGAAAATGTACATTACATATAACAATTGAAAATGAGCAAGAGGAGGAGAGAGAGAGAGAGAGAAGAGCCTGAGCCTATTGTTACCTTTTTCAATAAACAAAAATCTTCCAAAACAGAAATTTCACAAACCCCAGCACTGAAGTCAGTATTTTGCCTTTCAGGCCCAATATCACAGAACCTGCCACTGACCACTTTATTCTTGGACAAGCTACTTGCTTGGACAGTGACTGGAACTTCTATTAACAATGGCCCTACTTCATATCCACTGAAAATAAGAATGACATGAATATATGAACTTAACAACAGGTGTTCTCCAAATTTTACTACATGACAGATTATAGGAAAGGGAAGCACCAGTAACATGAATGAACTCCAAAAAAAATAATTGTCTTATTTATCAATGACGCTAAACCTCAAACTACAGAAAACTCAGACTCCACACAAAGAAGCCCATCACATAACAAAATATCCAGAACACAGGACAACAAAAACCAATGAAGTCCAACTTCCGGAAAATATGCTGGCTTTTTGCACTGATACTACTTAACAAGCAGTTTTTCTCAAAGTATAAGCTACTAGACTCAAGCCAACAAATGGTTTTTACCTGTAGCAGTAAATTTCAGTTTCAACCAGACACGATTCAAAGCAAAACTTGTCAAATCAAGTTGATCAGTTTATGCATTTCAACAGTCATTTTGATTCACAAAACAAGATCCCCATGGTGCTTTATTTTTATATCAAAAGGCAATGTTTTAAAAAATCCAATGCATTTTGGTATAATTCTGCAACAAATGGGCAGAAAAAATAAAAGAAAAGGGAAAACAAAATTCACCTTTGCAAGTAATACGAATCTTCTGGGACACGCCTTCCTTCCTTTATGCAGTCTTCAACCCAACGGTGGTTGACTATATGTATTCTAAACTTTCGGGCAATATCATATTTCTTTCCTTCAAACTTCCAACACACCTGAAACACTCAAACATAAAATTTTGAACCATAAACAAAATAAGGACACAGAATGCGATTAAACAAATGTCATCAAATGTAAATCCATAATTTGTTAAATAGATAATGCTCATTGAAACAAAAAAAATCCATTTGCCACCTTTGTGTGGATGTGTAACTATTTAATAATCTGATAAGTATCAAAGCATTTGGAGAACCCAATGTTAAAAGCTAGCACTATCACCGGAGGAAAACCAAGTTACTTAAATACTCAATCACAGCTATCAAGGGAGCATCTCATACTACTCGATGTGGAACTTAGATACACCATAATATGTTATCAATCGCAGATCACAAAAAATAACAGTTTGTTCAAAATCTGATAAGCTGCAATGCAATAGTGCCACTATAGCTGCTATTTGACAAAACTTTGTACTAAATCGTGTTTTGTAGAACAACAACGGTTTGTTCAAATTCCGCTATGTTATAGCACTATTGCGCCACTATTTGACAACACACATAATACACAATCCTTATCATAGCACCATCCCAAATGGCAGACGTCCCAATAGCTGCACTCTACAACACTACACTCAACCTTAAATAGTTTTTTAACCAGTTCTATCATAACGGTTCACTTTTTCCCTCTCTTCCAATTTTTTTTTTGGTTTCCTTTGTTTTTCTTCAATTTTTCTATGTTTTACTCATTCATGCAATTCATCACTAACAAAATAGCAACATTCTTAGTAAGTTAGAATTTCTCTGTAGCACCAACTTCTGATCGAGTGTGTGTCTTGGTGTCCGATATGTGTCAGTGTCTGCCACTGACACATTGATTACATTCAATTCATTTATTTTCTCAAATTATTAAAAGGTGTCGATGTTTGAGTGTCAGTGTTGTGGTTCATAGTATACATTATACAAGCAATCTAACTACACTACAATCAAAGAGAGTTAGTTATTTTCCTTCATTCACAAAGAAAACAATAATCAAATAGTAAAATTCTTATCAACCAAAGAAACTAACTAACTAACCAAATGCGTTATTGATTTCGACATCGTCCCAACGTAATTAGCACCAGCATGCGAAATCAGCTTAATGAGGTTGAACCGATCCGGTTCATGGTAACCGCTCACCGTTGCAACCACTCGATCCATACCTTGAACTTTACAAGCTGCACGTGGAGCAAGAAAAAATAAAATTAACAAAAGAAAATCATCGGAATTAAAAATGAAAGAAGTTGAAGTGAACAAAACCCTAGCACGGTGAAAGGATTCAATTCGATTCTGTTCGTAAAGTGATAGGTGGAAAAACAGTTGTAATGATTTTGTTCGTGAGCTAAAAATCGGAACCCTAACAGAGAGAGAGAGAGAGACCGTGAGATTGAAGAAGTTCAGTTTCCATCGCACTTGAGTTCAGTTTGCTGAGCAAGCTATTGCGGGAAGTTCAAAATTTTGAAATTTTGAGTGAAAAGAAAGAAAAAAAAGAGTTAATAACTCCTTGTATTTATATATGAACACTTCTTTTGTTTTGGTTAAATTTCTTGAGCCACTAAACCAGGATTTCTGCTAGTTACGCCCTTCAACTTCCTAATTATTACTAGATACAATTTAACTAATCTGACGGAAATTCACAAAATACTTTTTGACAAGGGTGGGAATAAATTAGGTGAAACTTTTTTTATATAAGTCAAACTAAGATTTTTTTTAAATGTATTTAGTTAAAATAATTATACTAAATTATTGAAAAAGTTTTTTAAATTCATGAAATGGGTTTATTTAATTAAATATAAATAAATTTTTATTATTGTTGTTGTAGTTATTATTATTATAAGTTTTGTATTAGATCATAAATTTTCTAACATTTTTTAGAATTTATATATTTACATCAATTTTTGATATATTTAAATATACTATTATAAAATAGAATTGAAATAAAAATATTATATAATATTAGTTTTTTTAAAAGATCGTAATAGATATCAAAATAAAAATATTGCTTAAGTTTTTTGACATACTAATTTATTCATCTAAAGCATCCACCATTGAGTGCTATAAAATTTTTGGTAAAAAACATAGTGAAATAAACTTTTAAATCTTTCTTTAACAAATGAGTCGATGACATATAATTGATTAAAATCAAACCTAACATTTTTAAATAAATTAGAACTAGTCTATTTTCAAATCTACTTCTAAAATCATATTTATTTGTTTTTCCCAATTCATTCTCCATTTTCCAAAATCATCATCTTCATTATAGATAAATGTAAACTTAATCTTCATTATAAATAAATGTGAACTCAGTTCTCCTGGATGAAATTGAGATAATTTTTAAATTTATACATCATTTTGATTTATATTTAGTCACATATAACCGTTCCTAACTGTAATTCCCTCACTCGCAAAATCAAAGACTACGTCTAATCAAATTGCTAAACATTTGTCTGCAGTTAGTTTGAATTTCAGTTGAAATAAGTTTATAGTCAACCCTTTGTAAAGCCTTATTACTTCGAACACAATGATGTTGTCGAGAGGAAAATAGAAATATCATTTGGGTCTTTCTAACAAGTATTGAAAATAACAGATTTTAATATTTCAAAAAATTAAATACACCACTTTGACTTCTTAACAATTGTCCTAAACATGTACATGTTAGCATTTGCCTTAAACTAAACCATGGTGAAGAGTATGTATGTTGTAAAGAAACTGCTGCTTATATTAAATAGAAGTCCTAGTAATATGATGAGTGACACACCAAATGCAATTATGCTTTAGACATGTGCACAACCAACTTAGAAAGAAGCTGACGGAACAAATGGTACAGTTAGAGTATCATTCAATATATAGATAACAAGGAACGATGCTTTTGACACAATAATTTTAATCAATGATACACGGATTTCTCTTAAATACAACAACTTTGTACAAATATTGGAGCTTTTCGGTAACCCTGTTACATAATATGCTCAAATCCTATGTGAATGTCCTGCAAAACTGAAGTCAGTTCTAGTGATTCTGAAATTAGATGGGAGTGATGGCTGCATGAATGGATATTCCTCCAGCATTTGTGATGCTTTTTATACACAATTAGCCGAAAGTAAATACTCTATTCAAATGTAGAGCTACAAGTTGTCATCCAATTCATCGGGGACATGCAATTTCTCAATGGCAGCCTGTTTGAACAGAATAAGAAGCTTTCAGATCACATTGGACAATAAATGAAAAATGACAATAATCAGAAGTTCTAAGGGTTCTAGAGTAGTCAATCAACAGTTTTTATATAATATTACCAAGTAATTGAACATTCATCAAAGCAATTCGAAAGCAGAAAAATTATTAATGAACTGGGAAATTGTTGGGAAATGATATTTTGACACAAGACATAAAAAATCGAAAAAACATAGTTTGCTAATGCAGTTCAAATATGTGGTTAACTATGATCAATAGATTATTAATGGACTAACAAGTGCCGATACTCATTAACCAATTCACTGAACATGATCAACCACAATTTTTAGGTACTTAAATCTACACGTAGTTGAACACCTAGAAATCGTGGTTAATAACATTTAATAAATAGTTATTGATATTTTTGTGTCAAAATATCAAAAATCAATTGTTAATGTGCTCAGAATCAGCGCAAAAGGATTGCTATTGCAAGTCAATCACCTTAATGGTGGCTGCATCTGTTGCAGATGGTTTCAAATCCAAAGCAATACCATAATGAAACATAGCTCTCTCATGCATGTTACGCCTTCTATAAATATTTCCCATCAAAGCAAAGACACTACTTTCGCAGGGAGCGTACTCTTTAAGCTCATCTAGGACTTCCAAAGCCTCATCAAATCTTTCCAGGCTCATTAGTATATTGGCCTTATGGTACATGGGGAGTAGATTTTTCCTATCTGCTAACATAGCTTTCTCCATCACAGCTAACGCTTCCTCACTTCTCTGAGAAATCACAGAAAAGCATAATTTCATAATCTTGTAAACAAAAACAAAAGCAAAAGACAAATGTGGTTCTAGTTTGTACTGCTACATCATGTGGAGCAAGAGATTAACCTTCAAAAAATGCAAAGCAGTTCCAAGGTATGACAATATCACAGAAGATTGTGGGTTGATTCGGAAAGCCATACGGAAATGATGTTCAGCGAACTCAAATTTCTCTTGGCGAAAATATAACATTCCGAGTCCATACCATGCGTTATAGTGCCTTGCGTCAACCATGAGTGCACTCTGATAACTCTTAATCCCATTTTCAAAATCTTCTTGTGCAACATACCTACAAGTGGCAATGAATTACATTTACAAGACAGTATAGGCATGTGTGTCATAAAGAACAGGACAGTGTTCTTACTCATGTCCACAAAGAGTGTGTGCATATGCAAATCTTGGATTCAGTTGAACAGCTCGTTGAAAATTTTTCAGTGCAGTTTCATGATCTTTCTGCAGGCTGTAGCAGTTTCCCATGGCAATCCTGCGGACAGCATTTAACAGAAATAATCAACCAGGATGAATGAAGAGTTTGAAAAGAACAGCAAAATACAACAAAATGGAATAGAAGAAAAAGATATAAGTTTTCAACTCTAAATTTCTAATTTGACAAAAGCACATTCTGTGGTGCTTGAATTTATCAAAGTAATATTATGATCGGCATATTTAAGTGAGCCAAAATATATCATATATCTCTTAGGTTGCACTCGGATGTTTTATGGAAGATCCTCTACTTCATAAATAGTAGGCACCACCAGTATATCATATATCTCTGCAAAGTGGTATTGCAGTTGAAAGCAAATGTGTTTTTTTTTTGGCGAAAACAAGACATCTTGGCTTGGTGCATATGCATGCTCGCACCCACACACACACGAGAAGATACAGTTTTCAGCCTTTTAGCAAAATGAAGACAATAGTGGGTGCATATGACAATCAAGGGAAGCAATTTCAGTCAGAAAAAAATACAAGGTAGTTAACCAAATAGTAAAAAGAAAGTTCCATGTGTACCTACCAAGATTGAGGAGCTAACCGATCGGTTGAAATCAGTTCCTGTGCCAGGTAGCTCAGCTTCATATCTTCCCTTAAATGCTGAACCAGATATAAGTAGTTCGATTAACCAATAAACATGTAAAATTCTAAATTTAAAGTTGGAGCGGGAAGCTAAAGAAATACAAGGATGTAGTGGTGAAAAAGTTATAGCCATATATTATCAAACAAGGAGCCTTTTACATGACAATCATCAAAAGGAACCTTTTACATATATAGCTAGCAACATCAAAAGGAGCAATGTTAGGCCAACTGGCTTAAACAAGGACATCCAAATGTTGCTGATTAAGGCAATATTCTTCAAACAAGAGACTTTGCTAGTTGATGCAACAAAAAATGTGAGTTCCAAATGCAACCAAGAGAGAAGGTTTGCTTATTACAAAGAAAATGTATGTCAACTCACATAAAGGACTGTTGAGTATATATCCATTCCTTCCAAACTATAAGGTGTAATTTGACGAGCAAGACTAAAGACCCGATCAGCTTCTAAATTATCAACTAACTCATAGTGTGCCTTCCCAACCTGCATCAAAACATATCCAAAGTAAGATGACAAGTAACTAGCGCATAATGCACATCAAAGAATCTCCGATACAAGAAACATCAAAAGAATCCAGTGGGATATAAAACACAACAGCTTTTACAACAACCAAATCTTTTCTCACCAAGTAGGCAAAATATATCAAATGAACTATACAGACATACACACACACAAAAATATACACATACACAAAGAACCTGCTGCAGTTAAAAAAATCCTCATACCAAAGTTGCCGAGGTTAGCCATGAAAGTCATTTTATAAACTATAAATTCAAGAATATGGAAATTGAGAGAATGACCCCGACACTCATTTTATAAATATTTGAGATAATGTCAGTTAATTAAATGAAGAAAACAAATTAAGGCTGAAGTTTATTTCCTTCCAGAGGCTTTTATCATAAAAAAGTTACAAATATCATATAATACTTACAATTGTCCAAATATTAAATAACTCAAATCCCACACAGAATATTGAGAATAAAGAAACTGATTGAACAAAGAGGCAGATTACTTCAAAAATAATTGTGATGACCACAGAAGCACAACTAGAAGGACACAGAAAAAAGAAGAGGAAAGCCAGATGTCTTGATCATATCAACAAACGGCTTAAACACAGGAAAATTTACAGAAACCAAATATCACTAAGAGCATAACATTTAGTCGATACAATTTGGGAGAAGCAATGGCAGAAGTTGCACTATTACAACTTCCTCAACTGAGCAAGCTAAAAGACGATGAGGAGAAAACCTTCTTAGATAAACACTATTTATACATTTGCTGCTTTCTAGGTGCAACCAACAAAATATGAGAATACGTAAAATATGAGAATATAACATATTAAGTCTGAAGCACTATAATACTATGAGAATTTTACATATTTAGCCTCGAGTGGTGTCTCTGAATCAATGCATATGACCAAGAATTCCAATGTGTTAGGAGCTACAGGTTTTAGTCCTTTAGGTATAGAGGGAGGAAAAAATTACTCAAAATAGTAAACTATATTGATACCAATGTGAATGATATGTCATATTACTTCTAAAGATGAAGCACAAATCCTTATTTATATCAATATATTAGACTCCTTATCCAAATAAGTAAGGAATAAATCATGATATATTATCAAAGAAAATGTACAACAAACCAATTCTAATAGATAATCTAACTTACCATAGAAATACTAAGATACATTTAAGATGTTTTCTATATATTCTAACACACTGAAACACCAGCTAATGAGAGCTGAACCACTAAAATTACCTGAGAAAGAACCCATCCAGTATTGTAGTGCTTCTGTGGAAGTTTCAGATAGGTATCCAGTGCATCCTACACCACCATAAACAGAGATTAAGAAACATGCAATTGAGGACAACGCATTTTCCTGATTTTATACTTCCTTTTACATATTCCTAATTTAACTTGTTTAATAAAAAATTATTGGAATTTGGGTTGAGGCTAATTCAACTCAACCCTATGGGATGCCTCTCACTATAAACATTTTTCAGGCCATATCTCATGAACCCAATGTGGGACTCTCAACAAAAGTCAATATAAATGATATTTGGATTCTATTAACAAATATTTAATTCATACCTGGCACCTATACAAGCATGCAAGCCTATAGCCTTCCCCGAGAACTCTTAGAAGGGAAAGTATTTCTGATGCACCACTGATGACTTTAGACTCACTTGTTACTTGCCCACCAAGTTGAAGAGTTGCTGCATCTTGTTCATAAGATTTAGCTTCAATGGCAGCAGATGAACAAGAAGTTGTTGATGTAATATTCAAACGACTAACATCCAGAACATCATTATGAATCCCTAAAATAAAGAAATGAGAATCATTATTTGAAACAAAAGAAATTTGAGACAATAATTACCTTAAGATATAATATCCGTAAACCATAATCGCTAAAGTATACAAAAACACTTCAGCTCATTAGAGTTCAACATATTAGGTTGGCACCTGGCCGTACATTCATAGTTCTATCTGGCATCACCAAATCATATCAACAGATATCAAAAGCATCACCACAACCATCAACGTTTTCAATTTTCTTTCTGATAATAGTTTTAGAAAGACAATAGCATAGAAGATAACTTATAAAAGAAGTCTAAAATCATCAGATGGGAAGCAACTCACTCAAGTGAATGAATGGCTTATTTAACATTACATCAACACTATTTAAGAAGGCATTTCCAAATACAAGAAGAAAATTGATATGTAAGTTGTGAGATATATAAGTATTTATCACCTCCATCAATGTTTTCATTGGCCCATGACTGTCCCTTTCGAATTGTCATGCTACGAAATGTCATAGGGGTAAGCTTTGACCCCCCCTTGAAAGAGTTACTAGTTCCATTTCCAGATACAACTGTTGCATTGGCATTTGCACTTACACTTGCTTCACTAGAGAGTCTTGAACTACGTCGAGGACCAGAATCAGAAAATAATCTGCCCGAAATCTGGAACGAATAATATATTTTTGGTAAACTTATTTTGATGAAAATAAAAATAAAAATGAGAGAATATAACATCATGCAGTCTGTACTCTGTAACTATCAAGCCTTCAACCAAAAGCACATAGCATCTCAGTCAAGCCAAAAACCTTTTAAAAATTTCAATAGAACATGTGGTCAATTGATTAACATTACAACATGGAAAATACAACACATACACTATGAAGGCTCTGAGTAAGTTCAAATCTATAAAGACCACAATATAAAATAAATTACAGCAGACTGAGATGTGGAGGAATATGGAAATTTAACTATCTTACAACCATCTAAATGAGAAACAATGTTGAGATGAGCTGAAAAAGTAAATACAAATATCATTAAGTTGTGACTAGATGAAAACAAAATTGATGTCCAATAATGTTGTCCAAAAGTGTGACATTCCTATAATAAAAGGCTTTCACTTTAAAGTGCTTGATTTAAGATTGCCAGTTTTGACGTTTACAACAACTTAAAAAATATAAAATGCATCATAATGTTAGTAATTGGCCACCAATCACAACGACTTATTTTGGTAGAAGCCTAGAAATACAGTTAGGTTTGGGGCAGAAGATAAGTAATATCAGCAAGCAGTTTTATTAATTATTAGCAACTGTTGTGTTTTTAGTAATCACTATAACTATTGTAGGAAGTTTGAATAGGAGTAACTGATAAATAAAGATTGGAAGGGAATAGGTGGAGCATTCAATTATCGTCGAATTGGTTGGTTAGGAGAGACTAGGCTCTCAAATTCCTAGGGAACTCTTTATTTTTCTTCATCCTTCTCTCTGTAATTTCTATATATTATTTATTATATTCTCAGTTATAAGTATTTTCCAAGAGTTATATCTCTAATAAAAAAAAGTATATTCAGTGTATTAATTATTTTTGCAACCAGTTCTAACAAACTGCTGCCAAAAGAAAAATGTATCCAATAATAGCACAGTGTACTTTAGATTAAGCCACTTAATCAAACCAATGTCCATATACAGAAATAATGTCATATACAATGTGTTTATTTAGTAATGCAAATAGAGGCAGAACATTTGAACAAACCTTTCGCAACTTTCCTTCACCCACAAACTTTCTTCGCGGGGCTTGAATAGTAGAGTTTACTGTTGACTTAGGAGAATTCTCAGCATTAAGTGTGCTCAGATTTGGGCCGTTTGGCATTACATTCCTATACAAAGGGGGCGGAGCAACACATGACAACTGCAAAAGTGGACAGCAAAATATGTCATTTGTTTGGAAAGAAAAATGAACATCAAATACACATCTAATTGACCAAGGAGGCAGCACTTTCATATAAGGAAAAATAAGACGCCTTTACATTTATTTCTGAGTCCTACTGATCATATTCAAATTTGTGGAAACTATAAGTTAGCGTAGTATAGCTTTCCAAAAAATAATTTATATACATCAATAGGACCAAACACCAAACAAAACTACAGAAAGCTACCTGTGTAGCCATTGGAGATGGAGTGTTATAAAATGACATGTTAGACGAACCACTGCTGCTAAGTTGACCAGAAGTTCCTCCTATTATAGAAGATCCGTGAGAGTTTGCGGCAATGTCCTTAAGGCCTTGCATGTGTCTTAGTTGCCTTGGACTCGCATCGTCAGAGACATTGTGTCTGGCTGCAACTACATTACAATCTTCAGCTGACAAATTTGGAGGAGTTGAGCAATTAATATATTGCTTTTGTATGCAAAAAGAAGCTGCTTCCCCAAAAACTGCAGTAGCTTCTTCAGCAGCACCTAAATAGGAAACGGTACAGTTATAATAATAATAATAATAATAATAATAATAATAATAATAATAATAACAACAACAACAACAACAACAATAACAATAACAATAAGAAGAAGAAGAAGATGATGATGAAGCACCTAATTAATGACAACATAATACATGAAAGTGAAGAATATTATTTAGATAACTAGATTTTTTTTTTAAAATGGAACACTTTTTTTTTGAAAGACAAATGTTTTAAATTGTTAGATTTGTTGGACATTATGTTGCTGGTTGGGATATAATTTTCAACCTCCTTATCGCTCCACTCCTCAACTCCCCACCCCACCTAACAAGCAAACCTTATGTCCCTATGAAACAGAAATTTAACACCACTAAGTCTAGTTTCAAACTGGTTTCTAGCAAACTTCTGCTTAGTATTTAAGAATTCCAATATTTAGTGGAAACATAAGCACTTTGGTGATTCTATTTATTTTTTTCATCTTCTGCCACTTATGGGCAAACCACAATAAACCCATGCTGATACTTAGTCACCGAAATACAAAGTTTAAACCATTTGTGCATTATGCTAATACATCAAACAAAGTTTAAATATGTTTGCTTTGCTTTAATCAGCTTTCTCATCTGATCAAAGCTAAAAATAACTGTGCCCTTGTCCAAAAGGGAAATGTGGAACTCTAAGCAGCCCTCTAAATCTAAACTACAAAGTTTCCCTAATAGGTTCATCAGGTATGCACAATGAGATTTGGGAATCAAGTGAGTTCATCTCACATACCTAATATGCACAGCTCCTCATATGCAGCCCACATTAGAGGATCCATTGATAGTGCCTGCTTAAAATGATGTATGGCACTTTTCCTTCTGTCAGTGTACCTGGAAAGGCAGAATAGAAGCATGAACATCGATATGAAAATAGCATGAAGTACAAGTTAAAGCAAAGATTAATATTTAAAGACATTTAAAAAACAGTCTCAAGAACACAAAGGAGCAAATCTTCGCATCATAGAAAACACAATACCAAAACCAAAAAAATAAAAATAAAGCACAATACCGAATACTTAATGGGAATCAACCACCAAATGACAATCAAACTTATCGGGAAGGTATGCAGGGGATTTGAAAAGAGATTACCAACAATCTATTATGTTAGAGAATCCGATGCAAAAATATTAAGCAATTATATCAATTGAAGTAGTTTTTATGCTTAGGCTGTGAAGCACAAATATATTGTATACATCTGATTACCAAATTCAAGGGTTGAAATCACACCTTATCATCTACTGAAAGTGTGTCAAAATTATGCCTTATGCAATTTTTTTACATATACTTTTTTAATTGTTCATCCTTAGCAAAGAATATAATCAACAAAAAAACTGCAAACAGAAACACTTTCCACTATGTATAATTTAATGTAATTGTTAAGAATTTGTATGCATGTATGATGCGATTTAACCAAATTATATCACTAAATTAGCAAAGTAAATTCAAAGGGATTTTAGGTGGGAGGACTGGTTCATTATTGATAGGATCATAGGAAGACTGAAACCTGTAAATCTGCCCTAAAAGATAATGACCAGGTGCACCATTTGGAACCTACATAGTAAGAAAATCAACAAAATCAAGTCATTCACCTTCTCCGACAAAATGCACCAACAAATTATTACAAAAAACAATGTAAACAAATGGGCATGGGATGGGACCCAAAAGTCCAACAAATCCACCTACTTGGAAGGTATAGATGTAATCCAGAAGGGGGCATAGGACCAAGAGCTCTGCCATGTGGCAATTATTATGTAGGACAGTTATGTATTTAGTAATGCGGGACAGTTATGTAGCTCATGTGTAATTAGTTTATGCAAAGCAATTATCTTCTAATTATGTATGACAATTAATAGAAGTTAATAAATAAAAGTTATGTATTTCTAATAATATGATGTAAGTATGGGGTTAGGAGTCAATTATCGTGTGCATTTGGTAGTTTTGGACGTACTTCATTTGCTGTAGGAGCTTTGCAACTCTACTACAACACCCTTGCTGTAGTTTGTGTACAATCATGCGTTCAAACATCATAAACATTAATTAAACACCAATTTTATATGGTGTTCTATCAGATATCAGATGTTATGTGATAACTAATAGAAAAATGAACTAGAAAATTAAACATAGAAAGAAAGTTAAAAAATTCAGAATTGTTTGGGAAACAAAATATTACATATTTCCTTATAAATTTAAATTAATAATAGGGTGATAATCATTAAATTTGAAGTACATTCGAAGTTGAGCTACTACTATTAGTTTATACCTCTGCACCTGGCTCATTAGCAGGACATAAAGCTGCTGCAGCTTCACTAAGAAGATCCATCTGAAAGCATGATATTGCAAACAAATACCGGGATTGGGGCATTTTTGTTCCTTCAAAGAAATAAAGAAAAATTATGAGAAGTAATAAGCACACCTACAAGACAACAGCATACAAAGTAAAAAAATCATTTTATTATTAAAATATAATTAAAGAAGCAGAAAATAGATGGTTATTGAAAAATAATAAGAATCATTTAGTTCCCTGTTTTCAGAATCTCTCAATTCCTCTCTCCTGTTTTTGTTATGTATATCTATCCATACTCGATCCTCTATCTCTTCTTTAACTTCCTCTCTTTAATAAATCATGTGACTTTCTTCAGTCTCAGTTCTGTGAATAGAATACTAACATCGTCCTATTCTAGCCCTCTCACTTCAGTGGTCCCCTCTACTTTTTCTTTCTTTCTTAAAATATAATTGTAATATAGTATGTAATTTTGTTAGTAGACTTATGTGCGTTGTGTTGTGTTGTGTTGTGTGTGTGTCCATTTGTGTGAATGTGTACGAAATTTTTATTAGCTGTCACTTGTCATGCTTCTGCTAAAGCCATGTTGCCACCTGCAACATTCTTATGCCAAATTTTTACTTTCCGCTTATTTAGCCTGAATACTTTGAAATTCATGAAGTATCAGTGTCATAACGGTGTCCAATAACAAGATGTACACAATACATCAAAATACATATTCATAGAGTATCCTCTATTTTTTATTTTTTAAAAGTAAATTATTGAGTGATATATTAAAGATACAACTTCAATATGTGTGCATGCAATTCCAAAAACATGCCTTAACACTTTTGTATTCATTCTTTGAGGAGAAACCAAAATGGATTCCAAAAGGACAGATTATTTGATTTATGTGTGTTACAATTTCCAACCTTTGACTTATGTCTTTCAAACACAACAGATTATACGGATATACTAAAGGACAAATAAGGTTGTGGGAGATGTACATTATTCACTTGAAGATGGGAGTGAACTTCTTGAATTGGCAGCAGAGCTGTAGCTTGAAGAAGCATAATTAAAAGCTATGTTTCTTTGGATGAAGAGAATGGGAGAGATCAAAAAAATATTTAAATTAACATTAGAAAGCGAATAGTGGGAAAGAACTATGCTTTCTGACATGTTTATGGGGTGAAGAATATATTTTGATATTGACCAAGAATGGATATGTATCTATACATTAATGCTACCCTTTTTAAAATTGTGATAATGTATGGATATGGATATTTATTAATAAGAAATATATTTGTCTATTTAAAAATATTATGCATTTATATAAAATAGTTTTTATAAGATGTAGGCAATAACATATCTTGAGTTTTTAAGAGTTCCCCGTTTTGAGTTGTATCATACAGATGTCGTATTAAGTATCTAGACTTCATAGCTTATCCATCATTAATAACATTAATAGGAACGTAAGTCCAAAAATGATAAAGAAAAAAAAAATAACTAAATATTCTGAGAAACGTACCCTTTAATATATGGTATGCAGAATAAGCTTGATTACTCTGCAAGTAACAGACAGCTAATAATTGCAAATTTGTCTGCACAAAACAAAAATAATTTCCAAACACCAACTTAGAGTATGCAAAAGAAATGTCCTTAACCAAATGACACGGACTTTTTTTAACAAATTCCACAAACTATAATTAATTATTAACAACACTACAAGGATGCAAAATTCTTCATTGAGCACGTTGAAATACAAGTGCCTTGGGAACAACAAAAAAGGAGACATGTGAATTTACTAAGACTACATCAACATGTATAATAACTATTATTATTATTATAATTATAATACATTTTGAGAGTGAAGCTCACACTTGATACGCACCCAGATTCTCTACACTACAGTCATATAGTCAAGCATTCACTGCAGTCAACAAATCAGAATGACTCACATCCGAACTGCAGTAAACCGGATTCAAAACAAAAACTTGGAGTGTGAGCTTTCTAATCTTAATTCGACGCAACCATTCCAATTTGCTGATGGCAGCGAATGTGTAACATATGACAACAAGGAATCTGGATTCTACTCGATTGAGACATTTTACAATTCCAATTTATATGCCTTATTTACAGTTTTGTTAACAAATCCAACATATTAATGTCCAGTTACGTTACGTCCTCAAGCAACAATATTATTTTTCACACAAGTAGCACACAAAATTCTCCAATCCTTAACCTAAAAAATCTACAGTAAAACAGCTACATGTATTGCCAAACAACTATTTGAAGTCACACCAAAATTTCTTGAACCAACTATAACAAGTAACAAGTAGCAAATAGCCTTCAAAAGCACAAAAACCCCTTTCAGGTTTACTCCACAAGCAACTTCAAATATCAAAAGAGAGGGAAAATCATCATCCATTATTTCCATCCCAATAATGTTACATACAAACATACATACAACCTAAATACATAGATACATACGTACATACATACATACATAAACCTAAAGCCTAACTGGAATCCCAATTGAACCACAATATGAAAATAAGGCTAAATATCCAAATCTAGTCAAAGCTACCAACACTCCATCTAGAAACTTCAAAAACTAATTGAAACAAACAGCTTCTTCATATTGAAGGCGTGTCCCATCCATGTCTGACATATGTCAGCATCCGACAGTAACACACGTGGTTACATCCAATTACTTCCATTATTTCAAATTATTGACCGAATCAGTGTCGTGTCAGGTATCCGTGTTTGTGCTTCAAACAATACAAACATACCTAAACCTAAAAACACATATACATAAACCTAAAGGAAAATTAAAATCTCAATTTAACAACAACATGAAAATAACACTAAAATAAATCCAAACTCGTCAAAGCTACCAACACTTCATCTAGAAACTTCCACAAATTAACTAAATCAAAAGCTTATCATAACCTAGCACGAAACAACCGATCTCGACGCACAGTAACGTAACAAACGAGCATGCTAATAAACAAAAGCAAAACAAATTCGTGAAAAAAAATAGAAAAAACGAAGTTCGTTGAGCTCGTAATGTTAATCAATTGAATTTGATTTTCAATTAGGTTTTGTGAATGAGGAAACAAAAATATATAAGAGATGGAAATAAACTACGATAGTGAAGTAAGAGTGAAGAAAAACCTCGGAGGGGAAGTGAGCACAGAGACGTTGAGAGATGAAGATGGCGTTGGAGTGCATGAAATGATGAAGACTTTTCTGAACGCAATCTATGAGAATCGATTCCATGGTTTTTGGTTTTGGAAGAAAAAGAGAGAAGAGAAGAAGGAACTCAACTGAAAACTCACTAGTTGGGGTTTTTTTGGGTTTTGGTTTCAGTGCTTCTCGATTGTTTTGTTTTTTTATATTTTATTTTTACTTTTTTTGTGTTTTGGCTTTTGGATTTGATTCAGGTTTAAATCAGGGTGGCACGTGGCTTAACGTTGGTTTTTCAAATTTGGTCACGTGATTTTGGGGTTTTTTGTTTGGTCCACAGGATTTCGAGGTTAAACTAGTACCGTGGATCACCAAATCCAGATTCCAGTCTGGTCCGTTTGAGTCTATGTTTGGTTATGCTTAATAAAAATTGATTTTGATAAGACCAAATAAAAATATTGGTTTTGATTTAGTTTATTATGTAAAATTGATTTTAGTTAAAAATTAGTTAAATGTCAATTGGTTTGTGTTTAGATATATATTCATGTAGAAGTGAGTTTGAATAACGAATTTTATATATATTTTAGAATTTATAATTTATTTTTGGATGATTTTGGTGGGAAACAATGATAGAAAAAATAGTATGGTTGTAATTTAATGTGATATTATATATATTTATAATATAAATATTTCAAATTTATTTCATAAAAAATAAAGGTCTTTTTGAAATAGTTTTGGTTTTTAGTTTTTAAATTCTATTTTTTACATTAATTTTAACAAATTGTTTTTAAAAAGTAAATGATGAAAATATTTGTTTGGTAAATTCAAGAAAAAAACAACATCAAAAAACTTGTTTGGTAATTTTTTTTTCAAAATATATTTTCAAAACTTAAAAAGATAGAACTTGTTTGATATTTTTTTTTAATCTTTGTTAGCAGTTTTTACTATTTTTCTTCTTAAAATAAGATTTATTGACCAAATCATGTGAATTAAAAAAAGTGGATTGTAGTGTTAAATTTGTTAATAATTGATATTGTTTTTTACATATTTACATTTGAAGAGAGAAAATTAGTTAAATTTTTTATTACAATATTGTTAATTGCATAAAATATGTAAATAAATTAATTAGAGGTATATTAGTAAAGAAATAATTAATATAATTGCAAATTCAAATAGAGTCTTATAAAAAATGTCAAAGAAAATTCTCAATTAATCTTGACTTAATTGCAAATTTATATATCATCCAAACATTTTTTCTCTTTTAATCTTGACTTAATTGCAGTTTTGGTTCATCTATTTTAATCAATTTACGAAATTGGTGTCCGTATTTTAATATCCAACAGTTTTTGTCTCTCACTCGGAGTTTTTTAACTATAAAACGATAATGTAACATATTTTAAATGACGTAACATATAATACAATGATGTTGAATTATTAAGACTCTCGTGAAATTGCAATAAACCATTTAAAAACATTTGTTTCAACTTCTGAAATTATTCATATATGTAAGATCACAAATAAATAATTAATCAATTTAAAAGGTTATATATTATGAAATGATATCATGCGTGATTTAAAATATGTTAAATCAATATTTTTAGTTAAAAAATATAAAAAATTACTAAAATTATCAAATTTTAAAATAGGCAGAACAAAACAACAATTAAGTCTTTATTCTTAATTATTTTTTTCTTCCAATTATACAATCTATTTAATACTATGTTTTCAACAACAAAAAATGCTATGTATAACATTCTCAAAATATTTTGTTCCACTTTGCATTTATGATGAGGTCACATTTATAAGTCTTGATTTTTTTTTAATGGATCACACTTAGGGGTGTACGTGGGTCGGGTTGGGTAGGTTTTGATAAAATCCGATACCCAATCCGATCGATTATCTTTGGGTTGGGTTAAGTTCTTTTATTTAATCCGACCCGATAAAAAACGTGTTGGGTTGGATTGGCGAGTTATACATGAATAACATGTTTTTTATTTTACGGAAAAATATATTGAATGAAAATATATTTAATACTTGAATGTCTTAAAAACTATAAAATTTCAATCACATCATTCAATTCTTTAAAAAAGCCAACAACCTCTCACACACAAAAATAAGCGGGTTTCAACGGGTTGGACCCGAAAAGTGACTGGGTACAGGTGAAAATCAAGTTGAGTTGGGTGATTGGGTTGGCGGGTCGACCCGCGCCCATGTACATCCCTAATCACACTTGATTCTTGTAAAGTCTAAACTCAATCTAACTTATTCTCACTCTTAATTATATGGATGGGAATAAGCAAGACCGTCTGTCAGGGGCCTATGGCCTGACCAACTTATGATTTGGTCTGGTCTGACCTGTTTAATAAGAATGTTATGTTCAGACTATTTTTAAAGCCTATTTATTTAAATAGGTCAGGTTCAAGTTTATAAAAAAGCCTATTAGGCCTATAGGCTGACCTATATATTTTTTGGAAGATTTTCCTCATACCCCCCCTTTTATACATCTACCCCCACATATATTTTAAAATACCCATAATGCCCTTCGAAGTATTTACTATTTATCTTACTGTAAAAGCAAAATTTTTTTTACCCTCTCAAAGATTTCCGGAGATCAGAAAAGGTAATTTCCGGAAAACTTGGAAAAAGTTTTCCGGAAAAAATGTGTATTTTAAAACTACCGGGAAACTTGGAGGGAAGTTTTCTGGTAACTACCGGAAAACTAAGAGGGAAGTTTTCCGGTAACTCAAGTTTCCCGGTAACTACCCGAAAACTTCCCTCCAAGTTTTCCGGTAGTTTATTTTTTTGCCAATTTTTTTTTTAAGTTTTTTATTAATTTTTTTTGTTATAGATATGGATAATCCGCTAGTATTATCTAATAAAACATGCGTTGATACTACCAACGTTTTTAACACATAACATGTATGAATAATTATAATTACTATCGTAAAAATTTATTATTGTCATTAATTATTATAATTTATTTCATATTTTTATTTCAGATATGTGATACACGGGAAGCTGTTGTAAATTGGGCTAGAGAAATCGGTATCAAACACAAAGTGACTGTTATTATCACAAGATCAGATGAAGAGACTGGAAAAAGAGGAAGGAAAAATAAATTAATATTAGGTTGTGATAAAGGAGGAAAATACAAGGGTGTTGATAGTTTACCTCGAATTTCAACAAAAAAGTGTGGTTGTCCTTTCAAGCTTAGATCAAAACCATTAAAAGATGGTTCAGGATGGACAGTAAAAGTAATTTGTGGAGTTCACAACCATGAATTACCTGATACTTTGGAGGGACATGCATTTGTTGGACGTTTAGACGAAGAAGAGAAAAAACATGTACACGATTTAACAAAATATAATGTTGCACCGAGGCACATATTACTGTCATTGCAAGACCGAGATAAGAACAATGTTACTCAAATCTCACAAATATATAAACAGAGGAGTATCATTCGATTGAAGGTGAGAGGTGATAAGACAGAGATGCAACATTTATTCAAGTTAATTGAAGATACAAAATATGTATGTTGGAATAGAAAGCGGGAAAACTCAGATGTTATGAAAGATATTTTTTGGGCTCATCCAGATTCGGTGAAGTTGTTGAATTTGTTTCCTATTGTGGTAATTATTGACAGCACCTACAAAACCAATAAATACAGAATGCCATTACTTGAGATTGTTGGTATGACATCAACAGAGATGACATTTGTGGTTGGATTTGCTTATTTGGAATGCGAGCGGGAAGAAAACTTTTGTTGGGCATTAGAGAGGCTAAAAGAACTGTTTGTTACACAAAACACATTTCCTCATGTAATTGTGACAGATAGAGATCTTGCTCTAATGAAAGCAGTTGGTAATGTATTTCCACATGCTGAGAATTTGCTTTGTCAATTTCATATCGACAAAAATGTTGGAGCAAAATGCAAGCAACATGTCTTAAAGGATAGACAAGAGTTAGTATTGAATATGTGGAAAGACGTTGTGTATTCCAGTGATGAAAAAGAGTATATCATGCACTTGCACATGTTTGAGCAGTCATGTGTCGATTGTAAAGTGTTTGTTGATTATGTTAAAGAAACTTGGTTGACTCCTCATAAGCAACGGTTTGTTGAAGCATGGACAAATCGAGTCATGCATTTGGGAAACACAACGAGTAACAGGTATGACATCTGACTATAAAAATTAAATCGTGTAATTTTACTATATATTGTTGGATTGCTCCACGGTGACAATTTACATGTAATGATAGGGTTGGGTCAGCTCATTGGAAACTGAAGTTAATGTATGAAAACAACATGGGTGACATGTGTAGATGTTGGGAGGCTATGAACAACATGATAAGGTTGCAACATAAAAAAATCAAGGCCTCATTTCAGAAAAGTTTTTATGGTGAAGGTCGCGAACACAACAATCCATTTTATCAGAGATTGAACACGTTTGTATTAAAAGAAGCTATAACACGTATTGCTGAAGAATACGAGAAAATTGAATCGGTGGGTACCGATAAATCTGTATGTGGGTGCTCTCTCAGAAGCACATACGGGTTACCCTGTGCTTGTGAATTGGCACAATATAAATTAATGGGCGAACCAATTCCTTTAGATTTTGTGCATATTTAATGGAGGAAATTAAGCATGGAATGTGAACTCACTCAAGACACAGAAGATGGATCAGAGTTAGATATGTCTGTTGAGATGGATGCCTTGTGGAAATGCTTTCGATCACTTGATATTATAGGAAAAAGGGTATTGAAGAGTAAGGTGCGTGAACTTGCTTTTCCAACTACAAGTTCAACGTGTCCACCACCTGAAAAGGTTCAAACCAAAGGACGGGTGAAGAAGAGTAAGTCTAAGAAGCCGGATGGATATGATGTATATCGAGACCCTTCTTACTTTAAGCATGTTAATGCAACATATTGTGAAGATCCTACTTCCCAACCATCTCAATCATCAAAGAAGAGACCTTGTCTTTCATCAAAGAAGAGACCTTGTCTTTCATCAAAGAAACAACCCTCTCAATCATCAATACATTTGTTCTTGAGACAATTTCCTGATGTTATTCAACCATACATTGATGACATAGTTAATGTGATAGCAGATGGAAATTGTGGCTATCGCGCTATTGCGTCACTGCTTGGACACGGTGAGGAATCTTGGTCTTTGGTCCGCCATAGATTGGACCAAGAGATTGCTTCTCATATAAGTCCATATGATAAACTGTTCCCAGGACGCATTAAAGAAATTAGAGATTCGTTGAAGATAACAGGCTTAGGTGTTCAACCGATAGATAAATGGATGTCCATACCTGATATGGGTTACGTGATAGCGACGACATATAATATTATTCTCGTCACGTTTGGTCATACATTTTCTATGACTTTCTTTCCTATGAGGGGTTCACATTCAGGATCGACAAAAAATGATCGTATCATATGTATTGGTTTTGTCGACGCAAGTCACTGGGTTCAGGTAACATTATATTATTTTCTTAAGTAATGCTTTTTTAAAAATAATAAAATTATTTATTATTATTTAATATATTTTGCAGTTAAAGATGAAAGATGAGTTTCCAATGCCAAATATTGCACCAGGTTGGAAGCAATATCGCCACGAAGAGGCAACTTCTTGGGCAATAGCATATACTGGGCGTCTACAACATTGGGGGTATTTAATAGGCAATATGTCACGTGTTAGACAAGTTCCACTAAAAGAACCCGTAGATGCCATGTCATTAGATGATGATTGATTTTGTATGAACTACATTTTAGTTTTCTATCGTTGTATTTTATCTTGTATTTTATTTAGTTTACTTTCATTATAAATAATATAAAATTAACGAAATATAATTAAATAATACTAAACAAAATTAAATAAAAACAAACTAACATTAATGTTTAGAAAATCAATGTTTACAAAAACAAACTACCAAGAAGTCTACTAATTATTGTGACCACGAGATAAATACAAAGCTCTATAAAAATAAGAATACAACTCATCATCTGGGTGAGCTTCATGTGCCTCCAAGCCCTGCTGTATAAGATCACCAACCTGCTGTAGAATAGATGGCTCTGAACTAGTAGCATCTGCAGCGTTGGTCGGTGCAGTAAAATCCGGGACATGAGGTACACCTTCGGGTCGCACTAGCAGTGGATGAGACACCCGGTAGAACCACTCCAAATATCCTTCCCGACACTCGGATGGATATGTAACTGGATGGATCCTGTGATATAACTCCGTGACAGAAGTTATATATCCCATCCATTCCACATCTGCATCATATAATCTAGCAAGATCTGCAAGTGGCTGTGGCGGAATATGCTGAATATATCCGAACTGCCTCAAACACCTCTCTGGCATGTACGGCACTACTGTGGTACATAATCGGAGGTGACCGATGTAGAGCATGATATCATCAAAGGGAACGACATCCCTATGAGTCTTCCATGGTCTCCATATGACTTCAGCAGGTGTCAGTGCGTCAATCATATGTCTGTACTCGGGGATCTTGTGCTTGCCTTGTTTGTAGCTCCATCTATTCATCCGAGCAAAGCATCTAAGATCAGCACCCTGGTCACCTCTATTACAAATATTTGGAAAATATTCGTATATCCAGCACTATTGCAAATAAAATTAAATAAATTAATGATAAACATACAAATTAATAATTTAAAAATAATTAAAATATTTAATACCTGTAGTAGTGACATATAACCACCTAACTGTTTGGTGGCATAACAGCAGGCATCCGAGAGGTAGTCATAAAGAACTACGAGTGCACCAGTACCCCAGGCGTATGCACATGTACCGTCCAAATCTCTGAATAAAGGGAGGTACTTCGCATCAACAAGAGTATGACTCTTATATGTGAAAATAGTACTCCCTACTAAATTCAGCAGATACGCCCTGACAGCACAATCAAATCTCTCTGCTTGGCACTGCCTCACAAATACCTCCCTCAACCATTCCAGTCGGTAGTGCGCCCCTCTAGTCTTTCTGGTCTCCTCCCAGATCTCTTCTGCAGACACTCCTAATAAAGTCATGGCGAGATGACATGCCATAGCTCTATCTGCATCAGGTGGAGTGTAGAACTGACCCCTGACAGGCAATCCAAGAAGATTGGCAACATCATCCAAAGTAATCGTCATTTCACCGAATGGCAAGTGAAATGACGATGTCTCAGAATGCCATCTTTCCACAAATGCGGAAATGAGGTTGTTGTCAATCGTCTTCAAACTACCCCGTTGTAATGGGGCCAATCCCGACAAGGTCACCCAGTTCTCGATGACTCGCGGGAGTACCTGCGGCGTAAATTGTTGCACCTTTTTCCCATGTGCAACAATTCTCAGCATTGGTCGCTCCTGTATACAAAGAAAATATATGACATTAAAATTAAATATAGAACAAAAATAATAATTAATTAAAATATTTTTAATGCATTATAAATAATAACCGAGCCATAACCGAGCTGAAACATGCTGCTCGTATCGAGTAAGGACAGACAAATCATACGGTCCTCCAGGATACTGCATCCCCTGAGGTCCATCATGTCCCTCCTCCGTATGATCTCTCTCCTCCTCCTCATGTACTACAGGAGGGTCCTCCTGCTGATGCATAGTAACATCAGCCTCCGGGATAACCATATGCTCCTGGTCTCCCTCATCATCTTCTTCTACTATCATCCGCCGTCTTCTCCTCAACGACGCTGTCGGTCGAATCCTCTATGGAGGATGCATCATACCCCCCTTGATGAAGTACCTTCGTCGTGTGATGGTCGAACGATTCTGCCGTCTCTACCTCGTACACCAGTGCCCACTAAAATAAAAAAATAAAAAAAAATTAAAATGAAAATTAAAAATTAAAAATTAAAATTAAAATTAAAATGAAAAAGAAACAGTTCAAAAAATGAAAATTAAAAAATTAAAAAAATTAAAATGAAAATTAAAAAAAAAGCAGTTAAAAAAATTTTAAAAAAAATTTTAAAAAAAATTAAAAAAAAATTAAAAAAAAAAACTTCTGGGAAACTTGAAGTTCAAGTTTACCAGTAGTTGTTTTTTAACGAAAACTTCCGGAAAACTTCCTGGGAAGTTTTCCGGTAGTTCAATTTCTTCCGGAAAACATTTTTTCAAGTTTCCCGGAAGTTACCGGAAAACTTGGAAAAATGTTTTCCGGAAGAAATTGAACTACCGGGAATGTAACACCCCGAGTTTAAAACACAGCGCGGGTGCATTTTTTTTTTTAAATTAATAATTAAAATAAGTTTTCTCAAATTTATTTCAAAAGAATTAAAATAAAGTTCTTCGTAAAATAGTACGTTATAGATTAATCGATGAACGTAAACCAAATACTTCATCAGGATTATCACCAAGTACTTATTTTGGAAATTAGTTTTTAAACATTAATACATCCCAAAATAAATATCAGAGTACATGGTTCAGCAGAAAATAGTACAGAATTTCAAGAATAAGACAAAAGTCTAGACTGATCATGCACTAAGCTACAGTAGCACGGTCTCCACCGTATCCTCTATAAGTCTCGTCTTCAGCCAACCGTCCGTCCCTCTGCGTTGTTCACGTAGACTCCGTACGTAAAGATCAGGGGAAACTAACGACGTTTCCGTCGTTAGTGTATCCGTCGATAGGACGGGTTCGGGTAAATCTGAGGGCAAAGCCCAAAGTCCACAATATATAGCAAGGGGTCACCGACCGAAAATAACAGATAATCACATAGCATATATTGCACAACAACATGTATAATCATGGTATAACATATGATGATGAGGAAATAATCATGCTCATTTGAAAATTTATGACTTTCATACCTTTTCAAAACAGCAGTTAATGATTATGAAGTATGCGGTAAGTACAAACACACATCAACAAAACACAATCTTTAATTCAGAATTTCAGATTCTGGACAGCACTCACACACATTAATTTCCAACATTCATCATATAAACAATCGTGACACAACGGTCAAATCCCTCAATGTAATGCATATATGCTCATGCATAATTTTCTTGGAATCACCAAGGTGCAGTCGCTCACACACCAGCACAAATCTCAACGGCCCTCATGACCAGGGTGCAATCGCTCAACAGATCAGCACCAGTGCAGACGCTCAACAGTCCAGAACATCATGCAGTCGCTCAACAGACCAGCACGTTTGACATCACCCAAGGTACAATCGCTCAACAGATCAGTACCTAGTGCAGACGCTCAACAGTCCAGCACTCGTGCAATCGCTCAACAGATCAGCACAGGGTTGCGCATTTCAGAGTACAAACGCTCAACAGTCCAGTACCAATGCAGACGCTCAACAGTCCATCACTTATTTACCAAGGTACAATCGCTCAACAGATCAGTACCTAGTGCAGACGCTCAACAGTCCAACACTCGTGCAATCGCTCAACAGATCAGCACGTGGTTGCGCATTTCAGGGTACAGACGCTCAACAGTCTAGTACCAGTGCAGATGCTCAACAGTCCAACACTCGTGCAATCGCTCAACAGATCAGCACGTGGTTGCGCATTACTCTGTGGCCCATCGCGAGTACCACTTGACTATGCAATGCATGAATATGCAGTGTTTCACTTCTCTAGAAACAGAATGCAACTCAGAAATTCATGCTTTCCATCATGTTTAAAATATAACAGCACAGTCAGAATTAACATCATCACAGTCATGAATTAAACAATCCATTAATCATTCACACTTTGAAATGTTTTCCCAACCCCTCAAAATTCAGACACAATGTTTAAAACTGAGATTTTTCTGGGATTTACGAATCTGTATTCGAATACAGAAGTCAAAAACAGTATAGAATCACTCTCTGTATTCGAATACAGCCCTCTGGTATTCGAATACAGAGGCAAATTTCAGTGCATAAAACAACCTATTTCATTACATCAGTAAAGTTTTTAAAACTTCATCACCACCACTTCAAAATCTCATCAAAAGTTCCACTTTAACTCACCACAATATCCTCAGTCTTCCCCAGACACTCAGGGTTTTCAAAACACTCTTAAAACTTGAAATTTTCTGAAAATTCAAATATGTATTCGAATACAGACCCTCTGTATTGGAATACAGAAACAGGAAACTGCAACTTAACATTCTGTATTCGAATACAGCTTGACTGTAGTCGAATACAGGAGTTCAACCTCTTGAAAATGCAGCTTTTTCTCCTATGTCACTTAAAGGTTTTCAAACATCTTTCTCTCCTCTTTAAAACAATTTCACAGACTTCTTTTCAAATCATTAAGACCTTTTCAGAGTTTCTCAACACTTCAAAACTCACATGATAGTGATTAAAACTTGTTTTTCTGGAAAACACGAATCTGTATTGTATTCGAATACAAAAGCTAAAAACTGAGTTTCTGGAAAAACTCGAATCTGTAGTCGAATACAGCATGCATGTAGTCGACTACAGTTGCGAATACAGTAATAAAATTTCACTTTTGTATTCGAATACGACATGATCGTAGTCGAATACAGATGCGAATACAGAAGCAAAAATCTTTCCTCTGTATTCGAATACAGGGCTCGTATTCAAATACAGGTTTGAAAACTTTAAAATAAAACAGAAACCTGGAAGGTTGTATTCGAATACACACATGCTGTAGTCGAATACACCTTCGAAAACCAGTGAAAGTTCAACCCTTTTCAAAACTGATTCTCTTAAAACAAACAGCCAATATCAAACAGATTCTGCACTTTTTCTAGAAAAAACTTCCCTCACTTAAAATCCCTTTTTCTTTAAAAACCATCAACACCACCAGAATCACACAAAACAACCAGAATCAAAATCATCAATATCATCAAGATCACCCAGAACAACTAGAATCATCACAAACAAGACCAGATTCAGAATCATTTTCATCACCATAATCCCACAACATAAAATAGAATCAGAACCAGTTTATCCAAAACAGAGACAGATGATCAATCATCAGGACACCATGCAACATTTCAGTGTTCTCACTCATCAGAACAAACATGCAACATTTAAGTGTTCACAAAATACCAGAGCAAACATGCATGCATTCAGTTTTCCCAAAACACCAGAGCAAACATGTATGCAATCAGTTTTCTCAAAACACAACAGAATGACAAGCAAACATCACAGAACACTAAGCACCAACAGGATGCATTTTGCATTTTAATGCCATTTTCAAATCAGTTTTAAGACATGCGTTTTTAATCATAACTAAAATGGTATGCAAACATTTTCCAGCATTCACACAGAATGTAAAACAACATATATTACCAGTAAAAACAGCCAACAACAACTCATCAGAATAATCACTTATCAACAAAATGCATTTTCTCTCAAAATGTCATTTTTCGAAAATAGCTTTTCTTTTAAAAACAGAACCGAAACAGCACAAATTTATGGCCCTAATGCAGCTAAAAGATGGAAGGTGCCCTTACCCTTGTAGCGTGCTCTGCTATTTCTCTTGTTCTTGCTGCGTTCCCTTTTCTGCGTCCAGAAACGGTGAAGCTGTTCCCTGAGTTTGCTGCTGCAAAACTAGGTTCTTTCTCTTCGTATTGAGGTGGGAATTAACTTTACTACTGGAGGTTTTCAGGTTTGAGGCTGGGATTCTCAGTTAATGGTGTTTGAAGGAATTTCCCTCTCTTCAAATTTCAGTTCGGGAATGGCAGAAACAGAGACAGAAATGGGAGGGGTGATGGAGTTGGTACATGCAATATGGGCAGTAAGGAGGAAGGAATGGTGTTCTGACTTCACCATCCTTCTCACTCCTATTTATAGACTCTCATGGTGCCACCTCACTTGCCACTTGTCTGATTTTCCAGCTTTTTAATTATCTTGCAATTAGCCACTAATCCTTACTTAATGGTCCAATTAATTTAATTACTTGAAACTAAATTAATTTTCTTCTTCATCCAATAATTTTAATTTATACTTCAAAATAAATATTTATATATATATTCACTTCAAAACATACATATATTAAATATTTACAAAAATTCTCAAAATACCTTTGACAATAATTCCAAAAATTAAAAAACAACTACCGGGAAACTTCAACTTCAAGTTTCCCGGAAGTTTTTCACAGAAACTTACTTTCTTCCGGAAAACTTCAAATGACGAAATGGTAAAATTTTCAATTTTTATACTTTATATGAGGGCAAAATCGTCTTTTACTTAGAGTCTGGGGGGGGTATAGGTATAAAAGGGGGGATATGAAGACAAACTTTCATATTTTTTATTATTTATTAATGTTATTTTTTATTATTATTTATTAATATTATTGTTTTATGTTTTAAAGCCTATCGATTAAGATATTTTAATATTATTTTATTATATTAAATTTGATTATAATTTTATTAGTTTTACTTGTATATAAATGTCTAGTTTAGCATATTTAAAAAAAATATAAAAGATAACATTTAAATGTTTTAATATGAATAGATTTTAAATAGGCTTTCAAGTCAGGCTATACTTTTAAAAAGATCAGGTCGAAAAAAAAGTCTATGATAGGTTGTAGGCTAAACTTATGCCTAAAAAATTAATCGTAGATCAAACTCAGGCATTTCAAAGTCTGACCTATTTCTACCCCTACTTAATTATTAACAATAACTTTTTTTATACTCATTTGTTAATAGTCTAATACAAAAGACTCAACATTAATATTTATTTATAAGAAACAATGACTCAATCCAAAATAAAATAGGACAATAAAAAAATAATAATAATAGATATTTATTAATGTCATCTTTTAAATGAAAAATAAAAGTACAATAATTTAAATTTTTTTTGTGAAAAAAATAATTTATATGTAATGTAAAGAAAGCATAATGTATTGAGTTAAATTAAAATATAATTAAAAAAAAAGCAACAGTGAAAGTAACAGTATGACACCAACTAAAATTACATATAACAGTAGTATGAGAACTTTTTCTGAATTAAAGTAAACATCATTTGTCTCTCAGATGTCTTATTTAAAGTTGTATAGTAATCCAGTTATGTCATTAATTAAAATAACCACTTTTCTATATATTTTCAATTTTCTATCATTCCAAAATTAAAACACAATTAGAAAGCAAAACATCTCTAAACTATTTTACTTTTTCAGTTTTTAAATTCAATAAATAAAAAAACAATTTTTAAAAACACTTTTGTAAAATTAGATTGTCAATCAAGTTTTTAAATTTTGAAAAACTAAAAAACACTTAATCCCTAAGTCTCAAAGAAATATTTTTTACATTCTTGCAACAGAGACCTTCTCACAATATCTCATTTAATGCTCCTGCAAAGTTTAAAATAATAAATATGTAAACTATTAATTAATTTATTTTCAGATATCTTGCAATATCTCAAATAATATTTTACTACCTTTTAATACGTTGTAACAGAGTTGAAAATTTATTTGAAACTAATCAAGAAATAAAATATATAATGTGGATATTCGTTGGTCTATATAATAGTAGTATTATAATCTTATATAATGAATAAATTGGGTATGCAATCAATGTACTCCATATTAAAAAACGTGATGAAACAAATTGCAACACATATATCGCGATTGTGGCATTTATATTTACACTAAAAATATTTCATACTTATTCCATCAAGAATAATGTCTAAATGACACTTTCAAAATGGTACTTGCACTTTCAAAGTTGTTATATCCATTTTATTGTGTGTATGACCTTGACTTAGTTTTCTTAGTTCGATGTGATGCAATATAACTTGAAATTAAAGGAACAATGATAAGAGGGTCTAGACATGAATGATGAAAATGATTATATGAGGATCACGAAGAGACTTTGAACAATTTTTGTACGTGTTAATAAATAAATATAAATCATACTTATTAAATAAATTGTGATTGAACAACAAATTTTATTTTCTAATAAGTTTAAAATTATACAATCTAAAGTTGGAGAGGATGTCAAAAAAATCTATTGTTGGAGAGACATTTTTTTTCTCTTTCAAATCTCATAGTTTCATATTCATTAGTAATATGTAACTCCTCAATTGGGATCTTTTTTCTTATTAATGTTTTTGTTGATGGTTTGGGATGACATTAAAGGCCTCTAAAATATCAGACATAAATGGTATTATATTTTCTAATAATAAACTACACATTGTTGTTGTACCAATTTTATTTGTTTATAATTTTGATTTATTTGGATTTTGATTGTTTAGAAAGAGTTATCTTTTATTGTCTTTTGGGATGTGGTAAAACTTTGTTAGGCAAATGATGCAGAACAACTTCAATTTAATGGTGCAACCTAACCTTAATGGGGTCTTAAGTGATGTTTATATTGCCACTCACTTATTTTTTAATTTTACAGTTAAAAAGTAATTAAAATATTAATTTAAGCATTTTTTAATAGAAGTTAATAAATGTTGCTTAGCTAATTCCACTCTAGTAAACTCGAACATATGAAAAAGTTATTTTGTGTATTATTACAAAAAAATTAGTTTAATAATAAAATAAAAAATAAAGAAAATATTAAAAAAATATTTTAAAACGAAAATACTTAACGACCACCGATGTACCGGCAACATAAATATGTGATTTTGCCCATTACAATATCATACTTAGTTTCCTAAAGTTAAAGATTGCTATGACATTCTTCAACACAAATTTTTCAGTACATTCTTGAATTTTATGTAAGTGTCACTAATTAAGAAACGAAACATCTCCAAAGCATAGTTCAAGTGGTTGAACTAAGACATCCGAAGAAGTTTGAAAAAGAGGTTTATAATTCAAATCCTAACTAACTGACATGACATAACATATGACAACTAATATTTGCCTATAAAAAAAAAATGAGACGACACAATCTTATGAAACTCATGAATTTCACACTATATATTGTAAAGAGTGCTAATGAGATTTATCTCTTTTGGTTCTAGAATGGTGCCAAAATCAAGATGTCACTTGAGAAATATTGGCAAGTGAAGCTTTCAACTTGTCCTCTGAGAAGGACAGGTCAACCATACCACCTTGCAAATATTTCTCATAAGCTGAAAGGTCAAAATGGCCATGCCCACACATTGCTGTCAAAATAACCTTAGCCTCTCCAGTTTCTCTACAATGAATAGCTTCTCTAATGGTTGCAGCAATAGCATGCGTTGGTTCAGGAGCTGGTATTAATCCTTCTGATCTTGCAAACTGTATAGCACCTACAATCAAAAGACACAATCAAGCTTATATATATTTTTTACTTTTTAAGTCACACAAAAATCTTAAGACTTGTTTACTTCGGGTGTTTTCTGTTTTCATTTTCACCGACAAAATAAACATTAAAAAAGTACTATTGCTTTTAGTTTTTCCAGAAACATACTATCTTTGGTTAGTTTCAATCTTTTATCGATCACAGTTAAAAAGAAAGATTCATAATTAAATGTCATTCGAGTCACCGACAAACCAGGTAAAAATTGAAACTGTTTTTAGAAAGTAAACAGGCCTTTAATTACCTTGAAAGCATTCAGTTTGTGGAATTGAAATTGCTTCCATTAAACCTAACTCATAAACATGTGAGATCAATGGTGCCATACCATGATAGCGTAATCCACCTACAAGTAAAGCAAAAATGTCAACAATACAAAAGATATCGTAACAAATATGACATGAAAACGCTTGTTAGTCCAAGTGGCAAGGAGCTCGATTTCCCTTAAACAAGACCTCAAACTCCAGTAATGTGAATAGAAAAAGAGGTGTCGAGAGAGCTTATCGCCTTCTATAGGTCCTCCTATATCTACTTGAATTATACTAATGGATATGCAGCAGCATCAACACTTTAGATTAAAATAGTGTCTGGTGTCTAACACGTGTCAGTGTTGGAGACACAATACAGACACATGTGGTTATATTCAATCACTTCCATTTCCTCAAATTATTATAATGTCTATATGTCAGTGTCGTGTCCAGTATCCATATCTGTATTGATGCTACATTGTTGAGGGACCTAAACAAAAAATAAATAAATATGAGACAAACTTTCATAGCATATAATAACTTAGTTACCAGCATGAATTGGATCAGGAACAAAATCATGACCAAGTGTATGCATTTTCATCAAAGGAGTCATCCCTGCTGTATCACCAAAATCATAAGCATATATCCCTTTTGTTAATGAAGGACATGCTGTAGGTTCAACTGCTCTAATCAAAGGGTTAATTTTTCCATTCAACTTCTCTCTAATGAAAGGAAAACTAAGTCCTGCAAAGTTGGAACCACCACCAGTACATCCTATGATAACATCTGGTGTTTCACCAATAGCTTCCATTTGTTTAAGGCACTCTTCACCAATAACAGTTTGGTGAAGTAAAACATGATTAAGTACACTCCCTAAACAGTACTTAGTGTCAGGATTTTTAGCAGCTACTTCTACTGCTTCTGATATAGCTATGCCTAAACTCCCTGGAGTTGTAGGATCATTTTGAAGAATTCTTTGACCAGCTTCAGTGATCATAGATGGTGATGAATGTACTTTCGCACCCCATGTTTGCATCATCAATCTTCGATATGGTTTCGAATCGTAAGAAGCGCGTACTTGCCACACCTGCACAACACAAATTAACTAACTAAACATCATAGTTTCGGATTTGGATTACACGCAGTTACTGCGTGCCGGTGTGGTTGATTTTGGTCCTATGATCTTGAGTCAATGGTGGGGATTGTTTAGAAATAATTTAGTGAAGGTATAATGTGAACCGACCGATTAAGGAAATCCATGAGTTCAGTTGGGTAAATTCTTCATCAAATTATCACAATAGTCCCATGCATACCTCACATCCAAGGCCAAAAATGCTGCAAGCAAAGGCTAATGCACTTCCCCATTGTCCAGCACCAGTTTCTGTCACAACATTCTTGACACCTTCTTGTAGATTATACCATGCTTGTGGAACAGCAGAGTTAGGTTTGTGGGATCCTGCTGGGCTTACACCTTCATATTTGTAGTATATTCTAGCAGGTGTATCAAGAAGCTTTTCCAACCTCTTGGCTCTAAATTCACAACATACACGTATATAAGATTCCTCTAGTTAGAATTCAAAAAGATAAAAAGGAAAAGTGTGATATATGCATGGTTGAAAAAAAAAAAAAGGATTTGCGACCCTAATTGAGGTTGCATCAGGCATCAACAATATTTGACTGCAATTATCTGAAATATCAAAGATCATGACACAAACACGATTTAAAGCCGTTGACATATGGTTGATTTTACTCAAACCTACATCAGGCATCAGTCATATTTGACCGCGATTCTTTGCAATATCAAATATCGTGACACAACCACGATTTAAGACATTGAACATATAGTAGATATTAATAAAACCTGATGAGAGGGGTTGGGCGCCAAAGCTTGTAAACATCAAGAACTTCATCCGGTATGTCTATGAACCTATCAGTTGTCACCTCTTGTCTGATTAACTCATTAGGAAAAAGAGGCGACAAATCTTCCGGTTTGATAGGTTCAAAAGTCTTGGGATGCAATGGTGGAGGTGGTTTAATTGGAAGATCTGCTACTAGATTGTACCATTGATGAGGAATTTCAATTGATTTATTAGCATCCAAAGTTGCTCTCACTTTACATCCATTTGAATGCCTCATATGCATTGGCTTTGTACTCAAGGCAAATCTCTTAGGCCATTGCTTTTCAACTAACAAAAACAAAAATTCATAACCATTTTATATACTACTAAATTTTGTAAAAACAAAACCAATATTGAAATACAAAAGCAAAATCCCTGATAGTTCAAAACTAATTTAGCATGGTTTGAGTAGAGTTGTATCCTCCACACACAACTGCAAAGACTAATCCCTGCGTCTTGTGGAATTCAAATGGGCAACAAACTTTCCCTACGCTCTTAAGTACTAATATAACATACTAACTATAAACATTTTTCTGGTAAAAATAAACTTTCGTTTAGTTCAGGATAATTAATTTATTATTATTATAGAATGAAAAGTAAGAACTAGGGGTCTTCAAATTTTCTACATTATGAAACCAAATCAGCATAAAAACCTCAACTTGTGTCTTTTAAAAATTTGTCAAATTCAACAAACTCGTGTGACTTTAATTGGAACATATATTAGCATGCCATTAAGAATCTTAAAAGAACTTGAAGAGTTAATGAATTGAAAATAGATGTATCTAAGTTAAATTAACTAAAATACAAAAAAAGGTGTATAATTAAAAAAACAAAAAAAAAAGGTGATTGAGTACCTTGAGAGTAGAAGTAAGGTGATGTAGTAGGAAATGAGTTAACAGAGGAAATACTATTGACACCTTTCATTTCTTGTGTTTGGATCTTCAAACAATGAAATGAAATCACTTGAAAGGCAAGTTTTGTTCTTGGTCAAATAAAAGACAAGTCAAAAAAGTTTTTGTAATGTAGAATTATTAAATTGTAAGAAAATTGAGACATTTGACTACTAAAATAGTAACTACTCATGTGGCACTAAAGACAAAAATGAAATTTGGGAAGGTGCAGCTATTGAATATTATTGACTTAGCTGTCCCATCAAATTTAGTATATATTTGGTATGACAGTGGAGTTGTTAGAACAATTGTGAACAATCATAATTTTGTAAAAATTATAATATATGACATTTAAAAATTATAATGATTTATTGTAATTATGATAATATTTTTAAATTCATGATTAAGAGTTAAATGACGTTTTAATTTAAAAAATAGATGTTATCTCGTTGACTTTTATTAGCTTTATTTTTGTAAAATACCACTAATTTAATAAAATTGACATACACTGTTAAATGTCAATATAAAAAAGTTTTACCAATACATTTAATCTTATGTTAGCATACAAATAATTATATAGGTATTTTAAAAATTAAAATAGCAAAGTTATATAATATGATTAGATGTATGTATTTTATTTATTTATTATTGTATACAAATTAAATTCTAAAAAGATTTCATTTGGAGTTATTATCAATTAATGCCACTTTAGTGGTTGGGGATTCTAGATGCTTCTCTAGACCGCCAGGTGTACACACTTTTAGTTTCTATTTTTGTATTGGTAGGTATTGGAAATATATAAGAGAGTTTCTAGTGGGAATGTTGAATAAATAAACAAAATTAAATTAGTTAGCCTTTTATAATGTAGTAAATACGGATTCAAATTTTTGTCAGTATTTATATTTAATATATAACGCGCTTCAAATAATACAAAGAATTTATAAAATAAAAAAGAAAAAGTCATTAAAAAAAAAGTATTCATATAATGTATTTTAAGTCGTCTTTATGAGAACTTATTCCAAAAAAAAAGAAAAAGTCATTAAAACTCTCATAGCTAGATTATTAAATTGGGGATTAGGCCTCTACACATATGAATGAGTTTAATGGTCTATAAGTTTGATAGGGACTACTTTATTTGTCCTCAGCATTTGTTTGGAAATATGTATAGAGAAAAAGTGCAAGTTTTGATTAGGGATGTTGAGATGGACTTATATGCTTAAACTCAATCCTTACATTGAGTGTTAGCTTCTTATGAGCAATGCTCATATTCACCGATAAGTGGATCACACTTGAGTACAAATAACGATTGAAGTTGAAAGTGCTACGAGTATAGCAAAGACATAGACACAATTGACATTAAATATTTAAATAAGTGTTGTACTTGTCTCGCGTAGGTAGTTCAATACTTTCAGTTAGTAAACTAAGAGACACCAAAAGATTTATAAAAAAAGATTATAGGTTCAAACCCGTAAAAACTAACTTAAATACTAATTTAGTAGTATTTGTTTTGGACTTTGTAATCTTAAACATTGCATAATAAAAAATTACAACAATCACTTTGATATCATAAAAACCTAAACACATTTCACCGAATAGTAGTTGTATTTTTGTCAATTTATTTATCTGATTAATTTAGAGCCGATTTTTCTTCTTACTCCCATTTGCACTTGATTTTGTGAGTGTGCTTAAAATCATATCTCAAAACTAATTTCCCATCTAATGTCCTAAGACAAAAACTTTCCACCAAAACATAACAGCCAAACCTATTCCATTCTTTTTCACATGTTACCTCTTCTTTAACTGTCACAACCCTTTCTTTCCCATTACCATAAACCCAACCTCCTTGCTCTTGTAACCATCTCATGTTCTCAATAATTGCTGAACTCAAACCAACACTAGCCCTTTTCTTATTATATGGATTATACACTCTAAACCATATAAAATCATTACTATCATTTCTTCCATTCTTTGATGCTTCCATTCCACATATCAATACCACTTCTCTTTCAACATATACATTCACAATCACAACATCATTTTCATTTCCATTTCCATTTTCATTTTCATTTCTTCCACATGAATAAATCTCTTCCCATTTTTGCTCAAGTGTCATACTATAAAACATGGACTTTTTCATTTGTTGTTTAACTTTTCTTCCATTTTCCTTCACAAATATAAATGGACAATACCATTTTCCTACAACCAAACGTGGTGAATGCTTTCTTGAGATAGGAAAATTGAAACTTGGAAGCTTTTCTCTTAAAGGGTCATCAACACCTAGAGCTTCATTGAGTTTGCATGATCTATATGAACCTGATATTCTAACTTTCCATCCTTTTTTTCTTAGGAATTTTGGTGGAATTCCATCAGGTGTAATGGATTTAGCAAAGAAACCACCACTTTGGTGACTTTGAATCTTGAAAATTTGGTATAAGTCTTTTAGATTGAAAGGTTTTGGACTTTTGTCATTCAAGATGTTGTTGAAGCAACAACTCACTATGTCACCTTCTCTTGAGCATTTGTAGGCTTTCCTACAAAAAATCAGTTTCAACATTGTTAGTATGAAATATGAATGAATTATTATTAGGTAGTACACAGAAAATGTTATCTCATGATGTATGCATAAATAAATGTTGTGATTGCATCCAAATTTGAGAAAATACCAAATTCATATTTAGTCAAATAAATTACACAGATTGTTAGAAAATGTTGTGTTACTAACATCACTACATCATATATACATGTATTTTTTTTTGTTAATCGTGTTATTGGTGCGAAGTAAATACAGATTTTGTCGATGACTAATCTTTGTAAGAGAACTTGGCTGACCACTTTTAGTGGAATCTCACTTCCAAAACACATTTTTTCTATACACGCGGCTTGAACCAGAGACCTTGCTTAAGGCATATGAGTCTTTCCACTAAAAAAATTTCACTCAGATCAACATAATGTTTGTATGAGTTATTCATGTATGAGGCAGCTTGGATAAAATAATCAGAAAACACTTACCCAAAACAAAGAAATATTAGAATAATTTTATAATAAACTTTGAGTTTTTTTAAAAGAATCATTATAAATCTATAATAAGTATGAGATTTCAAACAATAGCTTTTCATATTAGTTGAGATTAGTTGTTGCATCTCAATTTTTTTTGAAGCTTTCTCATTGAGTTTACACAAACATCTATAAGCTTATATAAGGACTTATTTGTAAGAGCTATAAACTTATTTAATTGAGAAATCCTCATAACTTAGAAATTAACCCAAACTAGGCCATAAACTCAGTTATAACTTCAGCTTATGCTTAACATAACTAGTTGACAAGTCAGTGAAGTACTGATAATAATAACAAACATGGTTAGCACAAAACACTTATAAGAACCTTATAAGCATGAGCTCAATTTTATGGTTCCAAACAAACTAAACAAGATCATATGTCACATAATCTTCGAAAACTATAAAGTCTCATCCAACAAACAAAGACAACTAAAATTGTATATAAGCATAGAGAAATTAAGTCCAATCGGTTCGATTTTTTCAAACCTTGGTTAACGAGAAAATACTAACATAAGAAGAACTAATATACTAATATTTGTCTATAAAAAAAAAACAAAACGTACCCTTTGTGTCCGCCTTTGGCTCTGATGACATAGTATCGATTCGTCAAGAGAGAGTGATCAGGCACAGGAAGAAACCAAACCTTAACGCTTGAAGTTTGTTCATACTCTGATGGATGAGTAATTGAGAAAACTTTATCCTGAGGAAAAGGTAGTTTCTTCACATTCTTTCGCCGGCATATTCGCCAGCAACATGTGTCTTCAGCTTCTGCTTCCTCATCTGTGATGACTAGATAGCCTGAATATGGAGCATCTGGTGGTGGTATCTCCAATGTACTTGGAGATTTTCTGTACATAGACAAAGGCCTTGTCACATACATTTTTGTGTGTATCACTGTCTAAGAGTCACTATTTAAATTGAAATCTTTAAGGGGATTTTATCAGTTTCAATTCCTTATGAATGAAGAAATGGAAATGATGAGAGATATTAAAGTGCACTAGATTGGATAACGTTTCAATTATTAATTAGGAATTCATGCATTTTTCATATATTAATAAGGTATACATAGAAATATGTTGTGTGTATGAGTTTTAAGTGATTCTACCGCTCCGTGTATATATATATATATATATACCACTATAATAATAATGAAACTATTGTCCGGTTTAATTGGTAAAGATAAAGAGAATTAAAGCAAAAAAGAATGAACTCTACTTTTACTTTATTTTTTCTTCTTTTTTTTGCTAGTGAATGCTATTACAGTCACATAAAAATAAAGAGTATTCAGTGAAAGAAATTTTATGCTTATATATATAATTTTTTGATAGTGGTTATAGCGTGGACTTAAGGAGCAATATTGTGACTTAAATTTTTATTAAATGTCAGTGTAAAACTATTTTATATTGATAGTGTCTCTCTATTAAACTTTTTTTTTTATTATGAAAAATTTAGGGTGAAGAATGCACCCAATTCAAACTCTTGGCGGAACTAATCTTTAGTAAAGACATACTAATCCCACAACTAAATTTTGGATTATCATAATTCATTTTCGTAAAAAAACATAGGAAGAGGATTAAAAAATAAACTTAGAATTATGTTATTATATTATTATGCATACATATCAATGTTTGAGAATTATTAATAAAATACAGTAGTAGCAATTATTACTAATTTTATTTTATTTTCCAGTAGTGGACTTGTATAGTTTTAGTGAATTTAGAAAATAAATAGTGAAAGTAGCAGCACTCAGATTGTCATAAAGAAAAAGTAGCAGCACTGTATTTACTATTTAGTGAAGATTTAAAGAAAATAATGAATGGACTGTGACGATTGCTAGTGTGGTTCTTATCAACTTTCCAAATCACTTGTTCCCATTCCCCCCACTTTAATAATATCATTACCATGGAATAGGAAGAATTATATATACACAATAAATAAATAATCATATGCATATTAACATTTATCATACAGTCACTATTCTTATATCTATTGTGTATTCATTTCTGGGGCCTAAGAAGCTGAAATAGCATGTAATAGAGTTTTCTATAGTTTTGAAACATATTAGAAAAACAAAACAAAACAATTATGAGAATTTTAAGCTAAGTTTTTTTTTTTCCAACTGAGTTCATTAGAAAATGTTATAGGCAAGGCAGAGCCTCATACCAAACCAGTACACATGATACAGAGAATCAGAGATTACATAGTAGTACATGAGTCCAATTTACACACATTCATTAAAATAAAAAAAACTAAAACTAAAGTGGCTTTGGGATTATAGATAAGGGTCATGCTAACAACAAGTGTACTAAAAACATTTGTTAAGAAATTAAAAATAAAATAAAGAAGTAAAATTTTATGTTGAAAATATCAAAATTTAAAACAATTAAATGCATAATTTCTAAAATAAAATTCATTTTTAATGTTTTAACAACAGCCTCAATAACACTAGTTAACATTTCCCATTTACCAAATATGTCATTTGTCTCCTAGTCCCACTATACTAATCTTATAGGAAGGAATCTAAACTAGATAAAAAAAATAAAAGAAGCAAGTAAGTCTATTAAGTGTCCTAACCACTTTAATATTGGGGTTGGGGAAAAATTTCTCCCTAGATTTTTTATTCAATTGTTTTTGGATTAAGCCCATAAAAAGGAGATCCAAGTGACTTGGCACAATACACTCAAAGTGAATCTTCATCTATCCTCCTGAATTTACTTCTCCATTCCTAAATATACTGTTACAAATTAAAATTTAATCAAATGTCAATAAAAAATAAAAAATAGGGTTGGATGAAATTTTACCTACACTCAAAAGACTAGGCCTACGTTAATGTGACCCAAAAACAAAATGCTATCTACAACTCTGCTGTAAAAAATCAAAGATCAATGAGTTTTATAGTGGAAATTGATTGAATTGAAAATGGAGATTGATCAATTTGAAAACAGAGTATGTTTATCGTTCTCGTTTTTTCTGGTTTTGTTTCTTTGAATCTAAAACAAAATAAATCTTGCTAAAATTAACACACACAATTGTTAACCCAGTTAAAAGTTAAAACTCATTTGGGAGACTAGATCCGACTTTGAAATATCACTAATATGAGATGAAATGATTACAATGTACAAATGCTCTGTTTTGCCATCAGTTTTCTGTTTTGCAAAACTGAAAAAAAAATTCTTACTTTTTAGTTATTGTCCAACTACTTATATACAAGTTTGTTACAAAAAGAGTTACAACTTATTAACTGAAAACTAACAGCCCCAAGTTAGATTAGCTTGTAAGTAACAATCCTAAGTCTTCTTAATTGAGTACCACTTTTAACAATTCTCCACCTTGGTACCAAATGAGAAGCTTCAGCTTGTGATTCTTCAAATCAGATCCTCTTAGTCATTGATCTCAGTTTTCTGGACATGATTTGCAGCATATCCAAACAGTGTTTGAATTTGCTAAGTGTGACAGGTTTTGTGAACATGTCAGCTGGATTGTCACTTGTGTGCACCTTTGCCACATTTATCTCACCCCTTTCAATGACATCCCTGATGAAATGTAGCCTGTTGTCTATATGCTTGGTTCTTTCGTGATACATTTGATTTTTACTCAAATGAATGACACTTTGGCTGTCACAATTTATGCAAACCGACTCTTGTTTGACACCAAGTTCAGTGATCAATTCTCTCAGTCAAATTCCTTCTTTCACATCTTCAGCAAGAGCAACATATTCAGTTGTTGATAATGCCACTATGTGTTGAAGATTAGCTTTCCAACTGATTGTGTTGTTGAAAACTCTAAACACATAACCTATGAGAGATCTTATTCTATCTAAATCTCCATCAAAATCAGAGTCTACAAATCTTTGGACTGGTTTTGATGTTTTTGAACTTTTGCTGTACACCAAACACAAGCTTTGAGTTCTTTTTAAGTACCTTAGAATTCATTTAATAGCTTGCCAAAGGTTCATTCATGGATTTCCCATAAATCTGCTGGTGACACTTACAACATGAGAAATGTCTGGCCTTAAGCAGACTATAGCATACATGATGCTTCCTATGACACTTGCATAAGGTATAGTCTTCATGTTTTCTGCTTCCAGATTTGTGTTTGGTGACATGGCTGAAGAAAGCTTAGAGCACTTGGTAATGAATTTATCAACAACATGGTTTGATCTTCATCATCCAATTTTACATCAATATTTTCAAGATCTAAAACAATCTTATTAAACTCATCCATACGATCTTCAATTGACCTCCTAGGTTGCATCTTGAAAGTATATAACCTTTGTTTTAAGTATAAACGGTTCGCTAGTGATTTTTTCATGTATAAAGATTCCAATTTAAGCCAAATACCTGCTGCAGAAGTTTCCTTTGACACTTCCCTTAGAACTTTGTCTCCAAGACTCAAGATTAGAGCACTATGAGCCTTGTTCATAATATCATTCTTTTCCTTGTCTGAAAACGTGCATGCCGTATCTTTCTCTCCTCCCAGTGCTTCTGCCAAATCTTGATGAACCAACAACACTTTCATCTTGAGACGCCATAACCCAAAATCATTCTTCCCATCGAAATTTTCAAGTACGTACTTTGTTGATGCCATCTTTCCCTGAATCGAAACTGAGCTCTGATACCAGTTGTTATAAAAAACCAAAGATCAACGAGTTTCAGAGCGGAGATTGATTGAATCGAAAACGGAGATTGATCAATTTAAAAATGGAGAACATTTATTGTTCTTGGTTTTTTGGTTTTGTTTCTTTGAATCTAAAACAGAATAATCTTGCTAAAATGAACACACACAATTATTAACACAGTTTAGAGTTAAAACTCCTACGTCTGGGGGACTGGATCCGACTGCGAAATATCACTAATATGAGATGAAATGATTACAATGTACAAATGCTCTGATTTGCCATCAATTTTTTGTTTTGCAAAACTAATAAAAAAATTTCTTACTTTCTAGTTGCTGCCCAACTACTTATATATAATTTTACTGCCTAACTCTTTTTATCCAACTTCTGTTACAAAAACTGTAACACCGTTAAATCTAAATATAATTAAAACATAATTTTTTTTTATCTAAATATAAACCCTCAATATAATTAAATCATTACATTTTAACATAAAATTAACCTCCAAATATTTCAATATTTTTTATTTAAATCCACAATTGATACCATATAACCATCATCCAGAATAAAAATTCGACGGAGCCATAAAACAAAATATCCAAAAGTTCAATACTTTTTTCCTCTTCAATTTTAAAGTTTTTATTTTACTTTTTGGATTTTGTTGTGATCAAGAGTTAAAAGATGAAAATTTTAGGGTTTTTAAAAATTTTATTTTTTAATAAAAATTTAATCTAAAAATATTATTTTATCAATAAAAAGTTATTTAAAATTGTCACATCTAGCCACATATAGACTTTTTTAAGGGTAAACCACTATTTTAGTTTATAAAATGTAAAGTAATGTTATTTTAGTTTCTGATTTAGTAAAAAAATTTAAATTAATTATCGAATTATCAAAATATCACTTAATTTATTATCTGATATCATAATACTCACAAACTATTTTGACAATTGAGAATTAATTCAAAATTATAACTGAATTTATCATCAAAATAACAATTAAGAAGTCCTTGTTGGTAATATATTTTATTTAAACAAAATAAAATAAGAATAGAAAAAAGAAATAAATAAAAAAAAAAAAGTCGAATCCCAAATACCGATTTTGCTTGTACACTTCTCAGATCTCACTTCCCTTTTGCCGGAAACACCGCACTTCTTCTCTTGTTTCCACCGCCACCACTCTCACCTCTCTCTCTTCAAGCTTCTCTTCAGGTTAGATTCGATTATCTCTTTTTCTAATTAAAATCCATTCAAAATCTGCCCCTCTCTCACTCTCTCTCTCTCTCTCTCTATATATATATATATATATATATACCCATAATCTATTTTGCCCCCTTTCTCTCTCTCTCTCTCTCTCTGAATTTAAAGCTTGCAACTTTAATCTATACTGCTTATTGGGTCGTTTTTAGATTTGTGTTCAACTATTAATTTCATTGTTTTTTTTTTTACGGAAAAATGCGTTTTTGAATCTGCGATTCGAATCATTGATAAATGAAAACTTCTGTTTAAATTATTGAAAAAATTGGTGAAATGTGGTTTGCATGTTGTCTATGATTTTTATTCTTGTTCATTGTTTGTCTATGATAATGTTCTTCGCAACCATATATGAATAATTTTGTTTATTAGTAATGGTTTGTTGAAATAGTTGGTTTTATGCTTTATGGAATGCTATTCTGTGTCTGAAATTGATGTTGGTTTTTATTTAGATGTACTTTTTTAGGTTTTAACCCTCCAGAAGGAAAGGGTCTTGGTAATCCCGAGTTTAAGGAAAGTCTGACCTAGCCAGGGTTTGAACTCGAGTACTCCCGATTGATTGGTGATAACAAATAGTGGCTATAGTGGTGTTATAGGGCTATATATAGTGGGGTTATAGTGCTATAGCATAGTGGAATTTCAACAAATCGCCATTGATCCGTAATATGCTATTTAGTTCAAAGTGTTGTCAAATCACCCACTATTGTGGAGTTATAGCATAGCAGAATTTGAAAAAACTGCTATTTTTTCCGATCTGTAATTGACAACACTTCGATTGATTAGTGTTTAACTGAAACTCATTAATCACTTAAGCCAAATCACTTGGTTATTTGGATTTAGTTTGTTTTTATATGAAGAGGGTATCTTTGCAAATTTTTATGTTTGTGCTGATTTTGCTGTACATTAAACTTTTTATTGATTGCTTCTTGTGGTTTTTTTGTGGCAGTAAGAATGTATAATAATGTTGGACCACAACCAGGGGTAGCACAGCCTCCAGCAAGCACACAACAACCTAATCCTTTTGGGAGTGCATTTCAAGTTGCTGGTTCAGGACTCATTCGAGGTGGATTGGGTGCTTATGGAGGAAAAATATTAGGATCCAGCTCTGAGTATGTCCAAAGCAATGTAAGAACTTAGTGTTTTTTTGTTGCCTCTAATAACTTAATTTGCCTAACCATTCATAAGGTTAGATCTTCACATGTTCCTTTGAAATTGTTATGCAAGTAAATACTCAAATTGTATCCTCAAGATACATGAGGTGTCAAGTTAGTTCTCCAAGGTTATTGGAGTAGTTGATATCAACTCTGTCCTTCATATAGTCTAAAATAAGCTTTAATTTGGCGACCTAATTGATGTCGAAAGATGCATGTAGCAATTAAATTAGTATCTATTTTAATGAACAGGGTCTAAATTGATGTTCAAAATCATATTCCATGAAACCTAATGAGGTTGCCATAGTGAAAGCATGCTAGATCTCTGCAACTGGAAAGAATGTGTATAGGAATACTCTAGTGTGAGGTCTCTGCTTTGGTTCCTTGTAAAAAATAAATTTCTTAGGAAGAGTTCCTACCTTTGTTGCTCGGTCGGCCTTGAACAGGATTGCTTCCAGTACGAGGATACATGTGGATTTCCTAAAAAAGTAATCACATTCCATGTTTTAATTTTTAAATCTAATTCATATATGGCATGTGTTCTCTTACTGTAAAATTGCTAATGAATATATACCAATTGACATAGGCTTGACTGTGGAAAAACCAAAGTTAGCCGAAAAATGACATTAAATCGCTTAATGTACCTTGATTTGCTATCTTTGCTTACCTCAAGTATAACTAAGGTATAAATTCAAGGTTTTCATTTCTAAATGAATCTTCTGTATTGAATTACAGATAAGTCGGTATTTCTCTGATCCCCAATACTACTTTCAAGTGAATGACCATTATGTTAAGAACAAATTGAAGGTGGTTTTGTTTCCATTTCTGCACAGGGTAAGCAACTACTTCAAACTCTTTGAATTTCTCTCAAGTTTTCATTTGATTATCTTATTTCATCTTCATGCCGCTCTTATCTTATTTGTTTTGTTGTTCAGGGTCATTGGACTAGAATCACCGAGCCAGTGGGTGGTAGGCTCTCCTATAAACCACCGATTTATGACATAAATGCACCAGACCTTTACATTCCATTAATGGCATTCGGTACTTATGTTGTTCTTGCTGGCCTCTCATTGGGTCTTCATGGAAAGTACGTTTTCCTCTTCCTATACGTTAATTCCATAATATAGTTGCAATGCATGTTCTATTCATTTTTCTTACATTTATTAATATTAGCAATATTCCCCCTGATTGATACATATTGTGTAAGATGTCTGCCTTTATATGATGCAAAATTTATTTTCACTGTATTGCATATAAGGGTTTTTTCTTTTCCACCCTCAAAACAAGTGCATTATACCTTATTTTATTATTAACTTATATTATATATGTCCTAGTGTTCTGCTCTTTGTCAGTAGGGTTAGAGATTCACATAATTATAGCTGAATAAATTTTCCTACTTGTGATAAAACACCTATTGTTGAGATTAGCTTTATTGAAACCAACTTTAGGACTCATGAAATGCTACTTGCAGTACTAATTAAGGTCTCTTGAATTGTCGTGGATAACAGTAACAATATTGTCAACAACATGCTATTGTCTTTTCTTTCATCAGGATGATTTAAAAGCATTGATAAATCTGCTTTCGTCCTTCTACCATCTCAATTCTGTGTTGTGAGTTTCAATTCTGTGATCAGCATTTGTATGTTGTGGGGCAACAGCGCATGCCGCACGGTTACTCTATTAGCAGTGTTGAATGTTGACAACTTTGTTTTCTAGCAAGGAGTTGCTGTATTGTGTGTGATTATATTTCATAGTTTTAAACTTTTAATCTATTTTTGTTGCCTTGGGTGCACGATTTTTTTTTGCCGTTATTCTTCAAGTCCAAAATTTAATTTATACCGTAAAGACTTTATTGTTAGCCATAGATGAGTTAGCTTCTTAGTTGTTGTAGATTCTGCATTTTTCTTGTTATGTTTGTTAATTTGAAATTTTCACAGCTGGATTGTTTTTCGACTTCATATAACTCGGTTAGGGGTTTGTTTGTTATGGATTATAAAGAAAATGATTCTGACATTCAATAAATATAGAGATTGTTTTTTAAACATTTTTAAGAAAACAGAAGCTATTTTGTAGTTCTTTATGAAAATCACTTTTTTACAAACATCATCTACTGTGAAAACAATTTCTAAGAGAAGCTACTCAACACAACTTTATAATGTAAGTAGTTTTTAGATTTTTCTTTTCTTTCAGATCCTCATCTTTTTTAAAAACTGTAGCATACCAATGAAAAAACTTCTTTTTCTTTTTGGTCAACAAATGAAAAACTTCTAAAAGTGATAATTTTTTAAAAAAAGTATTTTTTTTTTATAAACAGGCCCTTAGTTCCATTTCAATTTTTTTTCTTCATAGTTTGTTGTGGTTTCTTAAAGATGCTGTATTTTACTCCAGGTTTAGTCCAGAAGCATTGAACTTGTTATTCATCAAGGGATTACTTGGTTGGTTTATGCAAGCTGGACTACTTAAGGTGACTTTACTTTCATTAGGAAGCGGAGAAGCACCCTTGCTCGACATCATAGCATATGCCGGATATACTTTCACCGGCATTTGTTTGGCTGTTCTCGGAAGAATAATATCTGGCTACTCCTACTACTTTTTGATGCCATGGACCTGTTTATGCATGGGAGTGTTCTTAGTAAAAACAATGAAACGAGTACTTTTCGCAGAGGTCAGAAGTTACGACTCGAGCAAACATCACTATCTCTTGCTCTTTATCGCTTTGGTTCAGTTCCCTTTGTTCATTTGGCTTGGCAACATTACTATCAATTGGCTTTTGTAGATTGATGATAGCTTTTAACACTACTGAGGCAGTTTATAGTAAAATTATTGGTTGTTGATGTTTGACAGTTTGTAACATATGGAATTTTTGTTGGTAAGGTTGGGGAATAAACCTCATTAGAAATATGCATAAGTATAGGTCTTCTTCATGTATATGATTGGTTTCCTCTATACTTATGCCATGTTTGGAATTGTGTCAGCCTTCCGTTTCTCGCACCTCAATGTCTTTTTTAGCCGTGATTTTTCTAAAGCTACAAATTTCAGCTTTAGACTTAATGCGTGATCAACAATTTCTCACTGCAAAGACAAACATATATTTAGCATATGATTTTTTTTTTCTTTTCTATAATACCACTACAAATACTAAGAAGTTGAATTTTTATTGTGATAATTATAGAGTCATGCGATTTTACAAAAGTTGCAATTTGTAACTTTTGCAAAAATCACCTATTCACTGTGATTATGACAAACTTTCTGAAATACCAAACATGTCATTATTTGTTGTTTGGCTTGTATGTGTAATCTTTGCTCTGATAGTGTAAACTACTACGAATTTTGTTTGTTGTTAGTTTCAAACATATACAACTAATTAATTGATATTTTGGCAAGATAGATGCTTGATAGTCCAATAGTTAGATTGTAGATCAAATCATCAAGATAAGTCTAGGAATAAATTCAAATTGTTTATGTTTGAACTTTGATATATGATGATGATGATAGTATTATGACATTGTTTAATTCATGTAGTTAATTCCACCTAATTGAAGTGTTTATTTTGACAAAAATTGAAGTGTTTATTTTGACAAAAATTGAAGTGTTTGATGGCTTTTTTTATATTATAAATCATCTTCTTTTGGAAGTATACTTCTAAAACGAGTGTTGGGGTATAAAAAAAACCTCCTGGTTGTATTAACTTAAAAGGTCCACAAATTGGAAAAGTTGTCTTATATTATTGCGACATTCCTTAGGCCTATGACTAAAGTGACTTCAGTGACTCAATAGTGGTGACTTGATAGTAAAGTGATTTAATAGTGGTGATTTGATAGTAAATGATCTAGTAAATTATAAATAGACTGTGATATTATCTTAAAATTTGAATTAGATATAACTTTTACAACACATACTTGTAAAGTAATAAAATATGCATATTAATTATAAACACATTTTCAAACTAATTTTATGACTCTTTAAATACGAAAGGTCACTGAAAAACAATATGTGCTCCCATGCATTAAATATAAGAAAGAGTATATGTATACATATAATGCATTAAATATAAAGAAAGAGTATATGTATCCATATACTTTTTTGTGTTTATATTTAAAGTTGGAGGGGACTACATACTTCTTGTCATGTTGTATTCTATTTTTTTTTTCTTTAATAAAATGTCACCGACGCACTAATAAAATAATAATATGTCTTTATCTGCGCATGCACGCATTTTCCAGATTATTGTGTGATAGCATGAATATATCTTATAAGGTAAAGCTTGTATTTTGGATTATTTGATGCTCAACTTAGATGTTTTCAAATTAGTTAAAGAGTTCTATAAATATCTTCTCTAAAATAAAATATAAGTATAAATAAAATTTGAAAATTTAATGTAATACATCAAATTTTCAACTATAATATTTTTGTTTATATTTTATTTTAAAGATTGTATTAATATATTGATCTTGGTATTTATCAATTTCTAACATGAAACACTCAAATCCAAACCTAAATAATTGGTGGGGATCTAATGTATTTTTGTTTAACATTCTATTTTCTATACCTGAATCAGCTTATAAAATTTCAATGTATCCTTTTCATATATTTATAATCAACCTATATGTTTATGTATTAGATATGAAAGAAACTTAGAGCCACATAAATCTTATCAGTTTTCTTTTTTGGTTGTTGTTCCTTTATTAGACTATATATTATTGAAATTAGGTAAGTATTGCATATATGAGGAAGCACTCGTTATTATGAAATTCGAGGCAGACTCGTGAATATTTGTGTAAATTGCTAAGAGACTACTTCCTAATTGTTTGGTAACTGATTTTTTAATCTATGGAATTGAATTGAATGCCCTATATGACACGAAAGACTAATCTTTCGTAAGAACTATAATTAAGAGTGCTTTTTATTTGCTATAAAAAAATAAAAGATCGGACAAAATAACTTTTATTGTATCTGTTTGATTTGAAAATTGGTCATGGAAGAACAAATTGACTGAACAAAAATATAAATTTTTTATGAACAAAAATATGAATTTTTATTCTTCAATGAACTATAGAACAACTTTTTGTCTCAAGTATAAGTTATTAAAAATACTAAAATACTTTTTTCATTTTTTATTAAAAAATTATTATCTCTCTCCCACTCTATTTCTCTCTCTCGTGTCTACCTCTCTCTATTTTCTGATGTCTCTCTCTCCCTCCTATTTCTCTACTCTCTAATGTCTCTCTCTTTTAATTTCTCTATGTCTACTCTCTCATATCTCTATTATACTCTCTCATGCATCTCTCCACCTATTCTCTCTAATCTCTCCCTTCTATCTCTCTCTATTTTTTCATATCTCTGTTCTCTCTATCACCCTCTCCTTTCTCTTACCAGCTTTCTCTTTCTCTACATTCCTTTTTCTGATCTCTTCTTTATTATAATATTTGAATCATAAACATTATAATATATATATATATATATATATATATATAAATGTATTATAGTAAAAATTATATATTTTATTTTGTGCATAGACATATCAAATAAAGTGCAATGTAATATTTTTTGTCTTGTGCATCAATCATCAAATATAATAGACTAAAAAATTGTAATATATTATTCTGTTCAATACTTATTGTTTTGCAAATCAAAGAGTTTATTTGTTTATGTTGATGTCTTTTTATACACATCCATTAAATATCAAATCCTAGATCTAATTAATTGGCCTAAGTATCTAATATGTGCCACATTAGGTTAGTCTAAAAGAAAATGAATTTTAAGAATAAATTCTTTAAGAACATTATTATTATTATTATTATTATTATTATTATTATTATTATTATTATTATTATTATTATTATTATTATTATTATTATTATCTCTAAAGCCATTTTAAAAGGGCTTGAACATGTTCCAACCTAATATGATTTCGATCCGTTTTGCTTTACTCTTACTTAATTGGTTTATATAACATATTTTGAATTCTTACTTGTTGAATAAATAGTTAGTCTGTTGGAGAAGGTGCTGTATTAGTTTGCAGATAACTCACATCCAATTTGTTCGATTGTCCCATAGCTAGAGTTAGCTATTATGGAGGTTATAATGTATCCCAACCAATGCATGTGATAGTTATGGAAACTAGGGCCACCAATATTTTTTTTAACATTATTTCTTCTCAAAATATATAAACTAAAATAATAGTTGAAAAATTATTTGTATTTAAATTAAATATGTTAACCTTTTAATGAAAATTTTTTATTTGTATTTTATTTTAAAATAATATATTATTTGCAATTTTACATTTTAATAATATTATTTTAATAGTCCAACAAATGTAAGGTTTTT
>JBBPBO010000003.1:3339098-3354661 GCA_037974295.1 Cicer cuneatum | reverse complement strand
TTTTTTTTTTTTTTTATGAATAAGTGGTAGAAAGAATAAGAAAATACCATATAATAATTTATATATTCGAAACCTCGTCATAGAAACACCTCAATAATTATATTCACTCTCTCAAATAAAATTACAATAATTTATAATCTACGCTTTAAATAGTGTATTGCTTTAAGAATTTTTTCACTCTTAGAGTTACAAATTTTTTTTTTCTCTAAAGTATTGTTTCACAACACACACTTACTATTAGAAGAGATAATAAAACACTTCATAAAATTATCGATTTATAAAAGGATAATGTGACTTCTAAAATTGATTAAAGAATGTCAATTAATATTTACAATTCCAATGAATTCTAAAAACATTCAATTGATTCTTTAAAATTGAATTTGTATGTTTCCATTTTTACTTTACAATAAAATTACACACTTTAAAAATTTGAATTAATTCACAATAATTCCAGATATAGCGAGTGACTAATGTGGAAACATAAAATTGTATTATTAATTTTGTTTATTTTTAATTTATAATAATTGGCGGAATCAATTGATGATAGTGGACACAGCTCAGCAAGATAGATGATCTTGAAATTAATATACCTTGAAATAAGCAGTTCTAATATAAAGTATATCCACCTCATATATACGTGGATTTAAAAACAACGTGTTACCTCTAAATCTCATACCCATATCCCTACAAGTTAGCAATACCCCTTTTACACATCTTCTTTTGCCTTGCCTTTTCTCCTTTTACACTCCATCTTCATTTTTTATCCCTCCCAACTATGTCACAACTTACCATCTACCAACATTAATATATATAGTAAAAACACTATTTTTTTTGTTTTAATTTAACTTAACATGTAGCTTTGAAATGTAAATTTTTTTTTAAATTATTGTAATTAATTTCGTTTAATATTTTAAAAAATAATAATAATAAAGTCAATCTAATATATAGGATCATGAATTCACAATACGATTACTTATAATTTTTATTATCAATAAAATATTTATTACATGAGTAAAACCATCAAAATAAAAGATTTCGGATCATTTTAAAAAAAAACGCCTCATGTATAATCCTATCATGAGTTGATGACCATATATATTTTACGGTTCCTTTCTCTAAAATCTTAACTTACAGAAATTCTTAACTTACGGCCAGATATCAGTATCATATTTATTTACACCTCATTATATATGGTAGTCAAATTCCAAATTGTTGAATTATAATTAGCTAATTAAACTCAAATCTTGACCAATTTAATTTACAATGATAGAAATTAGAAAAAAAGATATGCAAAGACTATTATAAGAATACTATATATTATTAATGAAAACAAACTATTATAAGAAAAATAAAAAAATAAAAAATTACTAAAAATAAAAAATTGGGCCACGTTAGAATTTCTAATCTTATCTAAGACACCATGCAGTTGCCCAACTTTAAACATTGTAGTGTTGTACTTTTCCTTACTTAACCAAACCTTATTAACTTAGCCACGCCTATAAAAACTACCCACACACTAACAAACTCATTCAAAACTAGAAAAAAATCCCAAAACTGTTCTAGCTTCATCACAAGAGAGGAAAAAACAAGAACGTGAAAAACATCGAAAAAAGAAACATCTTCATAACAAAAATCAATCTTTCCTTTTTTTATTTGAATGGCAACTCGTGTGGTCCCACCAAGAATCTTCAAGAATCTCCGTTTCAAAACAACAACAAAGTCACTCAATTCCTCTCATCCTTCGGCCGTGGCGGCCGTTGCTCCAACGGTCGACCTAACACCGCCGCCGCCGCCTTCATCGCAACCGCCGTCATCTCTTGACTTTAACAATGCCGAGAAACTATTCTCGACAGTACCAACATCAACCCTTATCCGTTCCACGGTCGTTTTACATGCAACGGCCGTCGGACCCGTAGTTGATGTTGGAATATGGGCAATGAAGTCGAAACTTCTTCAAACGGGAATTATGAAAGACGCCGTTATGGCCGTTACGAAGAAAACGTTTTATGATCATTTTTGTGCTGGTGAAGATGCCGTTGCTGCTGGACGGAATATAAGGTCCGTTAATGATGCTGGCTTACGTGGCATGCTTGTTTATGGTGTCGAAGATGCGCACGATAACGAAAGTTGTGATCGTAATTTTGATGGTTTCCTTCGTACCGTTGATGTTAGCAGTTCACTACCTCCTAATTCCGTAAGTCTTTTTTTTTTTTTTAATTTCTTTATTTAATTTTTATAATTATCTTATTAATTATAATTTGCGCTTTTTTCAACGTCGCGACCGTTGATATTTCGATATGAAAAGATTGTTCCGAAATGCTGTTACAATCAATTTCTTTTTTATTTTTAAAAAAAAAATTTTTGGTCAAAAATAGTTTGATACATAGCGTGTGAATTACATTCATAATAAGGAGACTTTCCATTTCTTATAATAAAAACCAAGAGGATCTTTTTAAGAAATATCCCTTTTTTTAAAAAAAATATCCATTTTTTTTATGAATACCCAATGTTTTTTTGGGAATAATGAAGGAACTCTACGTATACTTTTGATTATATAATTTAATTATTTATTTATCTATATGGCCTCTCCCCTATATAGTTAATAAATCATGGTGTTTGAGTATGTCTTGAAAATACAAATTCTCTTATCATAGTGTAGTTTCATTCCCAATTTAGTGAACTTAATAATTTGAAAATACAAATTCTTTTATATTAAAAATATAAATAAAAATTGTTTTATTAAATTGAATATATTATCCTGCATGGTTGAGTTATGTGTGGTGGTGGGCCTTGAGTTTTAAAAGGGAACGCGTGTGTTGATTTAAACTTTATTGTTTTATTTGATGAATGAGTGTGAATTGAGTTGTAATCTAGTTGGAAGTACGTGTCACATTGCATGCATCATTGTCACCAAATCACACAACAATTTGATATGCCAGTTCAAGTCATGCTACTTACATTTTTGTGATATTTTGTTGCAAATTGAGCTCATGTAAAATGTGATCTAATGTTGTCTTATTCATATATTTTACTTTAATTATAAGTAATAATTTATTGTGATTCGCTGGATCTATAAATTTGTTTACACTAATAGTATGTAGAATTTATGAAACATATATATACTAGACAGATAGGGACCAAATATTGATATGTTGAAATTAGTAATCAATGTGTTGGTGTCGTGTAAGTGTCTGATACATTTTAGATATTAGGATATGTCTTCAATAATAAGTATCAGTGTTACATAGTTAAAAATTAATTTTTTTTTTGTTCTAAATATAATTTATTTTTTGACGTGACAGGTGAGTTTTATAATAGTGAAAATAACAGCAATATGTCCAATGCCATTACTAGAAAGAATAAGTGATCTTTTAAGATGGCAAGAAAAAGAGCCTTCAATGAATTTGGCATGGAAACAAGATTCTCTTCCAATTTTCTCTGAATCAAGTCCATTGTATCACACTCAGAAAAGACCTGAGCCATTAACATCAGAAGAAGAGATTGATCTTCAACTAGCAAATGAAAGATTACAGAAACTATGTAAAAAATGTGTTGAAACTAATATGCCTTTGTTGGTTGATGCAGAACACACTAGTGTTCAACCAGCTATTGATTACTTCACATATTCTTCAGCTATTATTCATAACAAAGATGATAATCCTATTGTGTTTGGAACAATTCAAACTTATTTGAAAGATGCTAAGGAGAGATTGCTTCTTGCAACTAAAGCTGCTGACAAAATTGGTATTCCAATGGGATTTAAATTGGTTAGAGGTGCTTATATGTCCACAGAAAATACATTGGCTCACTCTTTTGGATATGCTTCTCCAATTCATAACACCATTCAAGACACACACAATTGCTTCAATGATTGTTCATCTTTTTTGCTTCAAAAGATTTCCAATGGACCTGGTTCTCTTGTTCTTGCTACCCATAATATTCAATCAGGTACTAATTATATATACAATTTAGCATGTTGTGTTCATTTTCATATATTTTATAAATCTTAATATGATAAGAAGTACAAACACACATACAATCATCGGTTACAATACTGACATTGATACCGATAATATTTTAAGAAAATAAAGCGATAGTAGAGTATAACCTCAATTAGATCTGTCAAATAGACTGACCTAGTCCAGTCAGATATAACTTACTTGGTTTAATTTTTTCTCTTAAAAATGGTCTGGCCGAAGCCCAATATGTGAACCCATTTGTAATTCAAGTTAATTACACTACACAGAGAAGATTCGATTATGTTAAAGCTAATTTTTTTATGGCCTGCCCGACTCTTTGGGACAACTCTAATTGCACATATTATTTTTAGAAACATACATTTATCGGACACCAAACATGTCTTTAACATGAAGTAGTTTTGGAGCTGCAATTCTAGAAATACCAACATTTTAAATGAATGTGTCTAATGTGAAATGAAAAATGAAATGTTGTGTAGGAAAATTGGCTGCTGCAAAAGCATATGAAATTGGGATTGGAAAACTGAATCACAAGCTGGAATTTGCACAACTACGTGGAATGTCAGATGCACTTTCATTTGGTTTAAGCAATGCTGGATTTAGAGTAAGCAAGTATATGCCATTTGGACCAGTTGAGATGGTTATGCCTTACTTGTTAAGAAGGGCTGAAGAGAACAGAGGCCTTTTGGCTGCTTCTGGATTTGATAGGCAACTCATAAGGTAATAATCAAAAACCATAATTTTTCACTAACCTTTTAATTATTTTGATGCATATGAAATATTTATTTGATGTTATGCTCACAATGATATAGTTTTTTCTTTGCAGAAAGGAGCTTGGAAGGAGATTAAAAGCTGCAATATTTTAAGAGCTAGATAATATTTTTCTTAATACTAATACTAATAATAATCATGTCGTGTTTGTATAGGCAAACAACATGATTTTTTTTTAATATATGTATAAATTAAAGAATTATGTAATGTGGTGGAATTTGAATTTCAGTGAAATGAATTTTGCATCATTATGATTAATTTTGTGGTTATTGGAAATGCAATTTAGATTTTTGGTTGACTGTTTGCATATATATTGCCATACTATTACGATTGGGAAAGTATTCCACTCCACATCATTATAAAAACAAAAATTATGATGCAAAGAATGCTAAATTATTAAATCTTATATTGACCAAGCAATCCCAAACTAATATTTTAAATTATGTCGGTTGATTTAAATAATTTTGAAAGAAAAACATGCATCATGTTAGATAAAAATTTAAATTTAATTAGAAATGTGCTATGAAAGGATAAAAGTGGAATTTTTTTATTTTTTTCTTCTAAGAATAGAAAGTGTGCAATTTAGAATCATAGTTTTTTGCTTATCAATTTTTTACTTACTTTCCTAGAAATAATAGATGTATGCCAAGTACATGGCATCTCCATATTAGTTTTTCTTTTTACAAAAATCTCAATAATAGAAAATAAATTCATCAATGAAGTAATTCATATATAACTTTCAAATTTTCACACTTTCTAGGATACATTTAAATCCAACTTTTCACTCTAAACAAACAATTCATATTATTATTTGAGGGAATCTAATTTTGAATTATAATCAAAACCAAATTTGGCTGACCATACAGTTTTGTAAGTGTAAAAATATGATTGGTGTTCAATTTTTGTTTTGTTGATATAATGGGTATTCAATTTTTTCACCACATAGATATCTTATATGTATTTTATGAAATAGCATTATGCACATTGTGTAAAATATGTAAAGTGTGTAATGTGTGATTTGATTTTTGATGAATTTGATAGATTTAGTTGGAAAAATGAAACTTGATAATTCATAATTTAGTTAGAAAGTGAATAATGTTTAACCAATAATTAATCAAATCAATGTTTGAATTCGATTTTTTCTAATGGATTAGATTTTTATTAAAATTCATTATTTACTGTTTGAACTCAACTACTTATATTTTGAGATGTCTTCTAATTTGGCGTATAATTATTTGTATCAATGGATCGTTACATCGTTATATAAGCATCTTTTGTCATTTTTATATTCATATATTCAAAAAAAAAAATAGTCTATTTAACACATCTATTTAGCGTAAGAGATATATATAAGAAAAATAATAAATATAATTAATGATTTGAAATGAGATTTATTTTCAACTTTTTCTCGTAAAACGATTTTATACACTCTATTTGTTCTACAATAAATGACTTATTTGTAAAAAAAATTGTGTCAAAAAATAAACAATTCTTTCAATTTTAAATGCACTTTTTTTATTGAACAATTTAATTAATACTACTTACATAATTTTCAATGGAATATTTTTCAGTATACATTTATAATATTAATAATACACAAAATATTTAATAAAGATAATTTGGTACAAATAATATTTTGTCTATTTTTTTTATACACTCTTCTTAATATATGTGAAATAATAAAATAACTCAATTATTATAAGACGAAAGTAGTATAAAGGAGAGGAGTAACTAAGACTATTTTTGGAATCACAATGATACTTTTTGAAAATTCACTATGAATCAAGCATACACTAAAAGTTTATAAGAAAAAAAAAATGATTGAAGTTAGTAAATCTTTATGTTGGACGATAAATATCTCAAAGAGGGTGAACTATTGTTAGAAAAAACAACATATGGCCTAACCAATTGGACGGTTGTGATGAAAACCTTAAACCTTCTTTAAGAGGGGTTTACTTTCAAAATAGGGGATAACCGTGGATCACTACAAACACCCTTGTATGGAACCATATCTCCTACATGTCCCTTTTTCGAGGTGGAGGAGGAGAGTATTCCTCAGTTGTTTATTCTTATGTCCTCAACTTGTTAAGGTTTGGACGGGGTATTGGTGTAGTTATATTCAAGGAATAATTAACCAATTTGGGTTTATTAATATGTCAAAACTCCTCACTATTGTAATTGATATTTGTGTATTAGCTGCTTTGATCATGTGGAACATTTGGATGTCGAGGAACAAATTCGTTTTTGAAAGGACTTATCTGATGGGAGTTTTAGTTATATGAATCATGATGATGAATTCCAATTTGGCTTCTTTGGTAGTGTGGGTTGGTTGAATGTGTTACATGCAGAAATTCAAGCTATTTTTTTCATGTGGTTCAACTTGTAACTATAGGGAATACTCTTTACCATCATTATGCTAATATGTTGATATCATATGAGACTATATGAAAAAAGACTAACAGGATAGAGTTTGTGACTGTGATTCTTGAGTCATCTCCTAATTTAACTTCAACACTTGATGCTATAGGTGTGCCCTTTTTAAAGGCTTAATAGTATTGTTCTTATTTTTTTCTTTATTCCTTTCCTCATGTAACCAAAAACTATATTATTAACTTAAAATTGTACGATGTTAATAATTAACATTTATTTGTCTTTAAATAAAATGGACATGATATAAAAACTATAGTTTGAGATTGTTTGGTTAATCAAAGCTTTAAATTAATAATTTAGCACATGATGTCGCTTTATAATATAATGTGGAATTTTTTTTGTCTCTTTTTATAAAATTTTCTTTAAATTTAAACTATATTAATTATTTATTTATTTATTAATATACCTCTAATTAATATACTTCTTTTTCTACTACTAACAATAAATATTATAATAAAAATATTGTGAAAATAATATTAATTGTCAACAAATTTAATACTATTATTTATTTTTTTAATTCACATGCTTTTATCAATGATATCTTCTATCTAAGGACAAAGATATTATATATCCACCCACACTCAACATAAAAACAAATTCCAACGAAATGTGTAAAAAAAATACCATAATAAAGCAAATTTCATCTCAGACTAAAAGCCAAATTTCGCCATATTACATGGTTCTTTAATTTATACATAAATTAACTTTCCTACACACAAGACATTATTATTATTATTATTATTATTATTATTATCATTATTATTATTTTTATTTATTTATTTATTTATTTATTATTATTATTATTATTATATAGCTCTTAAAATATTGCAGCTTTTAGCCTCCTTCCAAGCTCCTTTCTGAAAAGAAAAAAAAATATCAATAGAGCATAACATAACATAAATAAATATTTCATATGCTTCAAAATAATTAAAAGTTTAGTGAAAAATTATTGTTTTTGATTATTACCTTATGATTTGCCTATCAAATCGAGAAGCAGCCAAGAGGCCTCTATTCTCTTCAGCCCTTCTCAATAAATAAGGCATAACCATCTCAACTGGTCCAAATGGCATAAACTTGCTTACTCTAAACCCTGCATTGCTTAAACCGAATGAAAGTGCATCTGCCATTCCACATAGTTGTGCAAATTCAAGCTTGTGATTCACTTTTCCAATCCCAATTTCATATGCTTTTGCAGCAGCCAATTTCCCTACACACAACATTTCATTTTCAATTCATATTCTACACATTCATTTCAAATATCGGTATTTATGTGGAGCGCCAATACTTAGTATTAAAAACATACATGATATTCAATAAAAATTTATTTCTAAATATGATACATGTGATTAGATTTGTCCAAAGGAGTCGGACCCGTGCGTCGGTCCATTAGCCCACATTTTGGATTAGGCTTGGTTATTACAAATTAGCTTGAAAATAATCCGATCTTCTTGTCTAGTATAATTAGGTCAAATTACAAATGAGTTTACAGATTAGACTGGTTTTTGAATTTCGGGACAGACCATTTTTAAGAGAAAAAATTGAATCAGGTGAATTATGTTTGAATGGACTAAATCAGTCCATTTGACAACTCTATGTGAGGTTACATTCTATCACTTTATTTTCTTAAAATATTATCAGAATCAACGTGTTAGTGTCAATATTATATCCGGTGAATGTATAAAATACATGAAAGTGAACATAACATGTTGAATTGTATGTATATATAATTAGTACCTGATTGAATATTATGAGTAGCAAGAACAAGAGAGCCAGGTCCATTGGAAATCTTTTGAAGCAAAAAAGATGAACAATCATTGAAGCAATTGTGTGTGTCTTGAATGGTGTTATGAATTGGGGAAGCATATCCAAAAGAGTGAGCCAATGTATTTTCTGTGGACATATAAGCACCTCTAACCAATTTAAATCCCATTGGAATACCAATTTTGTCAGCAGCTTTAGTTGCAAGAAGCAATCTCTCCTTAGCATCTTTCAAATAAGTTTGAATTGTTCCAAACACAATAGGATTATCATCTTTGTTATGAATAATAGCTGAAGAATATGTGAAGTAATCAATAGCTGGTTGAACACTAGTGTGTTCTGCATCAACCAACAAAGGCATATTAGTTTCAACACATTTTTTACATAGTTTCTGTAATCTTTCATTTGCTAGTTGAAGATCAATCTCTTCTTCTGATGTTAATGGCTCAGGTCTTTTCTGAGTGTGATACAATGGACTTGATTCAGAGAAAATTGGCAGAGAATCTTGTTTCCATGCCAAATTCATTGAAGGCTCTTTTTCTTGCCATCTTAGAAGATCACTTATTCTTTCTAGTAATGCCATTGGACATGTTGCTGTTATTTTCACTATTACAAAACTCACCTATCACATCAAAAATTAAATTACATTTAGAAACAAAAATAAAAAAAATTAATCATGCAACACCAAATTTCGAAGATGTGTTTTAGTGTCTGATACGTATCAGACACTTACACGACATTGATACAATTATGATATTCAATTAATTTATTTTTATAAATTATTAATGGTGTCAACGTATCATTGTTACGTTCGTATTAAATTTATGTTCTATAGTTTTTTATAAAAAATTAAACACTTCAAAAAATTATAACCAATCAAATAAATAATTTAAAAAGTAATTATCATTGAAGTTAAATATTGTTAATGTTTTAATTAAATTTTATTGATTCACATTGTAAAATATTTTTATACTTTTAAATTTGAATTAAATTCATAAAAAAAACAACAACAAAAAAACATAGGAATCACATGGTGCAGTATACTAGTATACTATCTTAATACAAACATTATGAAAATGAAATAATTAATACTCTAGTTAGAAATGGTGAAAAATCCACACTACTAGACCTAACCTTTTTGTCCAAAATACCAACATCAAATTCTAAAGCTAGTCTCCTATTTTTGTGAAACAATGCCAAACCTCATTATCCTTCAGCTAGGTGTGGGACCATCACTATATAAATAAGACAACATAGATCAATATCATATATATCATCACTTTGTTAATTACTTATAATTACAATTTGCAAAAGATACCAAAAAAAGCTATAACGTGACCTGAATTGAAAATGACAATGGGATATAGATCAAGTTGTTGTACAAGATATCACAATAACTTGTTCATACTGATTCATGCAAAGTGACACATGTTGCCAACTCAATTCACATTCGTTTACTCACAGTCACACTCACACATAAACCATTAAAAACTCGGACACATAATTACGAAGTTTTAGTTTTAAATTTAAGATAAAGATGTTCAATTTAATAATATTAAAATTTAAATGTAGCTTTGAATAAAATTGTTAAAATCGCGAGTTAACTCATAAATTTGTACGATTCTATGAGCTTAGGTATCAATTTCGAGTTAATTCATAGGTAAACTTGAATTTTGGTAAACTCGAAAATGAAATCGAGTTTACCAACTAGACTCGTAGTGAACTCGATAAACGCAAGTAAACTCACATAATTTTTTTACTAATTTTATTTTCATCTATTTTTTATTTATATTTTTCAATGAACTCAATATACTCGAGTAAATTCATTTGTAATTTTTAACAAAATATTTTATTTTTTTATCTCGGTTGGTTTAGTTTGATTTTGTTCATGTTAATTTTTTTTTCTTTTGAATTATTGATGCATTTATTGTGTTATATAAATATATTTATTTTGTAGAATAAGAGGGATCAAACCCCAAGAAAAACAAAACAAAGCTAAAAACCCATAGGAAATGCAACCTAACACCTATTCTAACACCTATTGGTCAACACGTCGAGGGAGGAGAAATCAGAAATTGTATCAAAAATAGTTTAAAGTGATAGTTTAACCTACTACTTGATTGCTTCATGATGGACATGAGATAGTTTAAAGTGATTCAAATGTACAAATATTTCCTTTATACGAGTGACAAGACAATAACATAAATATTTATGAGAACCATTCTACAAATTTAAGGACGCTGCTTCTTGAGAATTTAATATGATATAAATGTTTCTGAAACATCTAAAAAAAGTTAGCTTCAAATTGTTATATATTGTCCAAAGTTGTCATCGATATAGTATAGACCTTTAAAGCATAAGAGTAGTCAAAAATTAAAACACCCATGTAGCCAAAATGAGTATAATTAAACCATTAATTTTGACAACCTTAGTTTTGAACCCTTAATTTTAGTCATTTCGCAATCTGAATTCCTTATTTTTTTTTCACTCTCAGATATCTTATTTTAAAAATTTCAGATATTTTACCACCCATCAATTTGATATATGACAATTAAATAAAGTGTAATGGACCTGTTTCTATGTATGTGAATACCATATATTTCATTTTTCAAGTCACTAATAAAATCTGAAAAATAGAAAAAGTTTTTAAATAAAAAACAAGTTAAAGTAAAAAAAAAAAAGAAGGAAATTGAATAGGAAAGAATAGAAGACGATGAACCTTAAAACCATAATTTCCCAATCTAAAACCATATCTATACACAAGATAATAATGATAATGATCATGTTTAAAATCACAATAAATTTGTAAAAGTTCCAAAAATTACAGTAGCATACTATGTGATTATGCATAACTTATCAGTAATCCAGACATGCTCTAAGAATAGTGTTATTATTAAATAAGTAGTTAGGTGAGAATATCTTTTCTTTATCATTCATTTGTTTATTTCTTTATAATTTGTTTATTAGTTACAAATTAGTTTTACCTTTATTATAATTAGCTGAATTTATTAAGAGATATTTAGAATTTTTCATCTTATATATAATTTCTTATTTTTAATCTTTTATTCGATCAATAAATGAAATTATTTCAGAAATATTTTATTTTAATTATTCAAAAATATATAATCTTTCATTTTATTCAATTTAAATGAGATTATTTAGAAATCTTCCATTTTATCCGTTCAACAAAATTTTCATGAACTCAATTGATGAAAAATAAATAAATTAAAGAAGCTTAATTACCGAAGATGGAGGAAGTGATATGCTAACATCAACGGTATGAAGGAAGTTATTAAGGTTACGATCACAACAATCATTATCATGTGCTTCTTCCACACCATAACCAAGTATGCCACGTAATCCGGCTTCGTTTATCGACCGTATCTTCTGTCCGGCAGCCACGGCATCTTCGCCGGCGCAAAAATGTTTATAGAATGTTTTTCGAATCATGGCCATTGTGGCGTACTTCAAAACTCTCATTTGAAAAAGTTTTGACCTCGTTACCCACACTCCAAGGTTCACCATGGGACTCATTGCAGTCGCATGGAGAACTGCAGAGGAGTGGAGGAGGGTGGAATTGGGAACAGAAGAGAATAGTTTCTCAGAAGACTCTAAGTTAACTAAGGGTGGTGTTGTGGTGGTCAGAGATAGTTGTTTCTCGAGAAGCGAAGGCGGGACTACTGCGGAGGGGTGAGCCGAGTTAAGAGGCTTTGTGGTGGTTTTGTAATGGAAGTTGTTGAGGATTCTTTTTGGAGGAACCACACGATTTGCCATTTAAATTACAAAGATTTTGTTTTATTTTTTGTTTTTGACTATTGTTGTTGTGTTCTTGTTTTAGTGGAATGAAAAGATACAACACAAATCAACGTGTGATGTTTTTCTTCTTTGCAATGAGGTTAGGGAGTGGTAGTTTAATATATATAGGCGATTTGGTTAAGGAAAATACTACACTTTCAAGTTTGAAGTTGGGCAAGTACATATAATAAAATAGTTTGAAGTTGAAAGAGATTTAAAAAAAAATATATCCAATTCAACATCGAAAAAATTAACATAACCGTTAATTTACTAATATTTGTTTATATATATATATATATATATATATATATATATATTCAACTTACACACGTGACAACAAAATCCACGAGGATCACAACTTTAAATGGACTTTCTTGCCAATTTTACCCCAATGGTGTTACTATATAAAGAGTTTCTTTTTTGGGAATAAGGTACACTTATATCTCAATTACCTTAATTTTTTACTGACTTGGACATTAAAATATTTGTAAGTACACCACCCTAAAGACTTCAAATCACTGTCCTTCGTCTATTCGGTCATTCTTCAGAAATCACAATGAATCAGAATTAATCAAATTCCTTTGGTACCCTTCTCTTATATGCACCACATGTAATACTTAATAACCATATTAAAGCCACCTAATTCAAAATCCATGTATCATTTTTTCCTGTCAAATTCTAAGGTATCTTGTGGTCTACAATAGACATATGTTTAAAAATTAAACAAAATTCGATAATGATATTTTTAAGAAATATAAATTAACACATTTTTAAGACTGAAATACTGACTTGATTGATATCTATTTGAAAAGTAGAGTTAAAGAGATTGGTAGAATTAGAGAAATATATTCATTTTTTTCTTAATTTTGTCGAACTAGTATTGATCTAATACTCATTCTTTTAGACGTAAAGATAAAAAAAAACTATTAATTTATACTTTTAAAAAATATTATTACTTGCCATTAAATTTTTAAATAACTTTTAATTATTAATCTATAACAAATTATTTATAAAAATAATCCACCGTAATATTCACCTTTATTTTACATGTCAACATAATGTGTTGATGTCAATCATATGAATTGATGAAATGCACTTTCATTTTATACACATATCATCTCATATCTATATGATGTTTTCGTTGATAGGATTGTTTATTGTTTCCCCACTAGTTGATAGGTACCAACCAATAAATAAAAATACTTAGTTAAGAAGACATTTCTGTCTTATTACATTCACTCCCTCAAAGCATAATAAGAATCGTGCAATAACTTTACATAAACAAATACTTTTTCCAAGCTAATCAAGAGTCAATACTATTTTATTTAGAATATCCTTTATAAAAAGTAATTAATTCTCTACTATTTTAGAGTTTGATTGATACTTTGAATGCAAAGTTAATTTAAAATAATTAAACATACAATAACATTAAATATTAGATGTTGAATATTGTACTCAATACAATTTTAAAGTATTCAAATATTTTACTCTCTATTTACAATCACTCTCACTTTAACAAAAAAATAATTTTTTGAATATCATTTTTAATTTTTAATGTAAATTTAATTATTTTTTTTTATATTATCTTTTAATGATTACTATATATATAACTTTCAAAACATAATTATATTTTGTATTGATAATAGTAAAAAATTCACTAATAATTAAAATGAATAGTTTGATAAAATTATATATTTCTTTCCTTTAATTATTGTGTGTCTCAGTAGATACATAAAAACTTTAAACAATACATGTGAGATGGAGAGAGTAAAAATTAATTTTCATTCAATTTCTTTTAGAGAAATTTCAATATATTCCTCTTTAATATAATATAGGCTAAATAGTACCCGTGGTCCCTTAACTTAATTTCAGTTAACGTTTTAGTTTTTTATCTTTTTTTTTCTTTTCGATTTAGTCCTTTATTTTAATTTTAAGTGAAATAAAGAATAAAAAATACGAGTTTATTTGAAGATTTGAGTTACGAATCTAATGAAATTTGTATTATATGAAAGAATATAATTAATTTTATGGGTTTTGGTTGAAAATTTTGATAAATTTTTGTAAAAAAAAGGATAATATTGTTGACATTTTAAAACATAAAAGATCAAATTGTCACTTAAAATTAAAATAAAAGACCAAATCAAAAAGAAAAAAAAAAGATAAAAGACTAAAACGTTAACTGAAATTAAGTTAAGGGATCACGAGTACTATTTAACCTATAATATATTCAAAAACAAATCCCAAAATATTACCTTAACATCCTTCTTACCGATTAAATCCAAGGAATTCATACTTGGCAAGTGAGACTTCTCACTTTGTTTTTTTTTTTTTTTAGTTTTTCCTCATTTAATTATTTCCATAACCTCTCTTTAATACTCTATTTTCAATGTCTCGTGATAAAAAAAAGGTCATTACATAATAGCACTAAAATAATGAAAATTCATGAAAATGATGTCCGAGAGTCTCAATATTATTTTTGTCAAAGGAGAGTCTCTGTCTTAATTTCGTATTTTTATTTTTCTAAAGACTTCAATAGTAAAACTCACCCTTACTAAATATAAAAAAACGGAGAATATAAGGTTTGATTTTAAATATGTACTCTAATATCAAATATTTTTATAACTATTATATAAATTGTATTTACAAAAATCTTAACTTAATATTTAATCATCATTTTTTTATATCAAATTGATATTTTTTTTTATAACAGAAAGGACTGATACCCAAAAAAATAAACAACTACAAAAGAAAAGGTTAGTTTTTTTTTTTTTTACGAATATATCAAATTTTATTTTTAATTGCTTTAAAGTTTTGTCCTTCTTCAATTATCAA
>JBBPBO010000003.1:3326327-3338721 GCA_037974295.1 Cicer cuneatum | reverse complement strand
TGTTAAGATTTTAAAATGTCACAACTTAATAACTTAACCATTGAAATATTAATTTATCCATTTATTCTTTAATTTAATGTTATAAATAAATTAATAAAGATTCAATAAATTTTGAATATTGTATTATAACTTTCTTTATATTTTTATCTATAAAATATTTAAAAGTCATTAATATATATATCTTGTAAATTATTTTGTAAATGACAACCTTTTGATTATTTAACGAGAGATAAATGTTTGTATAATCTATGTTTGTATAGTAAATTATAATTAGTGTATTAAAATTGTTTACATATTTTTTATCTATTAATGATAAATTTGTGTCTCGTATATGGTTAATACCATAAATTATAACTAACGTATTATATAATTTTCTTATATTTTATATATAAGTAATTAAAAGAAACATTAATAATTAAATACACATTTTTAAAAAATCCGTTAAGAACCATCTTTTAACTAATTAACCAACGATAAATACGTGTCTCATATATGTTTGTACATTAAATTATAATTAGTGAATTCTAAATTTTCTCATAATTTTTGCGAATAATAGACACGATAATTATCAATTACATATTTATCTTTTAACTAGTTGAACCCTTGAAAAATTATATTTTAATTAATGTATCATTTCAAACATTCATTATGTGTATAATTTGTATAGTAATTATGATCAATGTATTATTGTCTCATCGAAGATGTTTTTTAAGGTAAAAAGTAAAATCATTCTCCTCGTAGACAGGATCGCCTATATATAATTTACTCACTTACCAAAATTATAATTTAATTATTTATATATTGTTTATCTATTTTATGTTATTTCTCTATAATATTCTCTTCTACATAGTGTATAGATATTCATCGAGAGATATTGCGTACGAATAATCAAATACACATTTCTCTTTTAACTGATTAACATGTAAATTATTAATTAGTGAATCAAAAACATTTATCTCGCATGATTTCGATTACATTAATGTTGAAAAATTATAATTCAGAAATGAAAAATAATCTTTTAATTAATTAACTATGGTAAACATTTGATAATTGTCATTTTTTGAAAGATGATAGTTGTGATTTTGTTCACATCAATGTTGGAAAATTATTTCAAAATTTCCAAGTTGGTAAACAACTCATAGTAGCTGAAAAGTATAAACCAAGTTGAATAACTAGCTAGCTCCATTCATTTCCAAGAAGATGCTCCAATTTTAATTTTCTAAGTACAAAACATGGAAATCCAAGTTGCATATTCTATTTTATCAACAACAAAAAAAAATTGCATATATATTCCAATCGCCAACCATTGCTGAATTTATGGGATTCTATTGCCAAACAAAAGGAAGATTCCATCTCCCACATAAACAACATGAGCATGTGATGCTTCTAACGAGAATCCAACATCCTTGGAAAATTTTCAAAGTGATAATATTATAACATGTTAATTAAATATTTAAAATTAAACCGAAAATAGGCATTAAAAAACGTGTGTTTGTTAGTACTTTTGATGAGATAATTTAGAAAAATAGGAACACGTTTAAATTTAAAAGATTATCTTTGATTGAAACTTTCTTTTAGAACGACCCCAAAGTCAAGCCATATGCATATTCCAGATCCAATTTTTTTATTAGAAGAAACCACAGCTATTAACTACTTTTATCCCTTTTTACCCTTAGACTAATTATTTGGTTAAAAAAAAATTATATCTTTTTGTAAGTATATTTCATTTTTTATAAAATAAAAAAATTGGAAGTATACTTTCAGAGTATATATAAAAGTGAAAAAATAAACTTTCAATAATTTTTCGCTATTAAATAGATATATACAGTATGTTTTTATCCTTATAAACAAATTTTCATTTTGACTGTAAAAAAAATCATTTGGACTTTAGTAAATAATTTCATTGATTTTAGTTACTCTAAAAATATTATCTTCAAACTCTAAAAAATAATCGAATTCCATCTTTATGATAGACTTTTATCACTCAAACTTTCTTTAAGGACAAAAAAATTTATTTTAAGTCTTTAAAACTCATATCCAAATTGGATTGGGCAACAATCACAAAAGAGGCTTCTTCAAGGAAAATTTTACCCCCAGCCTAACAATTATACCCCTATCCTAAAAAAATTCAGATTCGTCACTAATTTTTTTTAAAAAAATTATTTAAAAAATCTCTTATGGTTGGTTTGAGAAGAATGTGGGGAAAGATATATAATTGAGAACAGGCTTATTCCACTCAAAACATTGGGGGGTGTATTAGCAATTGCCATATAATTGTTGGGGTATGAGATAAAATTATATTGGGCTTTAAAATAGCATTGTGGGCTAGCAAATGAGCAGTCCAGTTTTCTTTCCTTTTCATGATACCAACGTAGGCCAAATTGAATTCACATTATATAGGTACAAAAAAATATATTTGACCCGTCAAAAAATATATATATTTAACCCTTGAATAAATACAATGACTTCTCATTTTCTGTGGACAATGTTTTCTTGAGCACATCATATAAAATGTGAACAATTTTTGTTTTGCATACCAATAAATAAAGTGTTGACAATGATAAGAAAAAAATTGTACAAGTAAATTTTGACATGCAAGCCAATTCATGAATTCAATGATTGATAACCTAGTGGTCCTTGCATGTCATCTTGTTTTCTATCACTTCTTCCCATCAATGATGGCATCCAAGGGAATAGCTTATTTAGTTCCTTGCTTATTTTGCTAGACCTTAGTTGCTTATCATTGATTCCAAACTTTGCTCTTTCAATAGCTTCCATTATATCTTCCCTTGCCACACTTTCACTACCTGCAAAGTAGCAAATATGCAACCATATGACATATTGTTCATGCAGCTAACAAAGACTTAAAAAGTATATGAAGCATATATATATTGTTATTAAGAAGCTTATAAAAGTAACTTACGTTCATAGGTTATTTTCAACTTACTTTCATAAGCCTCTTAGATAGGTTATAAAACCAGTTAGTAGAGAGCTTATGTAGAGTTTACCTCCATAAACTCTTCGATTGTAGAAACAACTTAGGCTCTACTTGTATAAACAGTTTAATTAAGAACTTATAACATAAGCACTTATCATATAAATGCTTATGTATAAGCAGTCTCTGTAACAAGATAAAACAAAGTCAAATTGTTTTCATATAATCAATAAGTTGTTTTTATAAGCTATCCTAGTGAGTTTATGGACATGCCATAAGTTGTTTCCACAAGTGCTTAAGCTAATAAATAAGCTCAAATATGTCAATCCAATGTATAAGGGTCTGTTTGGATTGGGAGAGCTAAAGTCACTAAAAATTTGAAAGTTGTTCTTATACCTCTTCGAGCGGCGAGCAAAGCGGACTCATTGACAATGTTTGCTAGATCGGCACCTACAAGACCAGCAGTAAGAGTAGCAATTAATTGACATATGATCTTAGCATCCTCCTCTAAAGGAACACCTTTTAGATGCACAGCTAATATCTTTCTCCTTCCTTCTTCATCAGGTTCCCCTACAAAGACTTTCCTTGAGAAACGACCAGGCCGGCATAGGGCTGGATCCAAGGCTTCTGGTCTGTTAGTTGCTGCAATGACAACCACTCTCATCTCGGATTCAAATCCATCCATTTCTGTCAGCAACTGCATAGACGAAAAATTCTTTAAAAAGACAGCTTAGAGCAAACAACAACTTACTAGAGAGCCTATGTAACACATAGGCTTCAAATTGAAGATGTGTTCGGTATCCAGCACATTCTCTGTCTGACATTGATATGACACAGACACATATGATTACTTTCATTCTCTCAAACTATCGACAATGTCTACGTATCAATGTCGTGTATGTGTATGTGCTTCTTAGCTGAGAGCACGTGAATTTTTTTTACTTAAATTCCAATGAACATACGGAATATTTGTTTTCCATGGAAGGTAAATACTAAAAGTCTAATGCTATGAAATCATTGATGAAGAAGCTGGACTTCTAATCATTTCAGCAATTTGTTGCTAGAAAAGTAATACAAAATGACGACTGAACTTGCCTGGTTTAGCGTTTGGTCACGTTCATCATTGAAGCTTCTTCCACGCTTGCCTCCAACCGCATCAAGTTCATCGATGAATATGATTGACGGTGCAAATTTCCTTGCAGTACTAAAAAGATCTCTGATTCTAGCAGCTCCTCTTCCAACAAACAATTCTACAAACTCACTGGCAGATACTGTGAAAAAGGGCACACCTGCTTCCCCAGCCACTGCACGAGCAAGTAATGTCTTCCCAGTTCCTGGAGGACCGACCAACAACACTCCTCTAGGTAGCTTTGCCCCTACCTTTTGGTAATTTATGTCCCCTTGCAGACATGAAACTATCTACAAACAAGGAACAGTGTCAATCTCAGGAGAACAATAAAGCTGATTAGACATTGACAAAAAAGGTTCTACCAAACTTAGAAATTGTAACATTAAACCATGAATGGAAAATCATTCAGTGAACACTCCATGCACATAAAACAATTCAAACTACAATATTTTGATGCAATTAGGTTTCTTTTTGTGACAATGCATCTAATGCCACAGGCTATACTATAACTATAACCATGTCCACGAGGCCAGAGTAATTCTAAAAGACAACCTTTTGGCATATCTACCTTGTTTTTCTTATTTTATCACTCAATTGGAATGGCGTGGCCGACTTTGCAAAGCCAAATTGGCCATCCGCCGTAGACAATTTGTGAAGTGACACCCTATGTAGCCGTGACACTTTAGATATAAGTCATCTCCAACACATGTTGGTGTCCGACAGATGTAGCTAAAGTCAATTTCTTCCACTTTTTTAAATTATTATCATTGTTGACGTGTCTGTGTCGGTGTCTTGTCCGGTGTTTGAGTCTGTGTCAGTGGTTCATAGATGACTACCATGATGTCTAGGTTTCAATACCACGTTTATATGGAGGTATTTTGGTCATCCACCATTAACAACATTGGACAAAGGAATGCTTACTGCAGACCCAACTAGAACTTAATGACTAAACAATTAGAAAAACAGAAAAAATCACTTCTATATGTCACATAATCATAAACAATGTTACTTATGAGATGATTACCTCCATGAGTTCTACTTTTGCAGAATCAACACCTTGTACATCTTCAAATCCAACTGTCTGACTATTAGGTTTCCGCTTCTTCGCTGGACTATTAGCAGCAGAAAGTTGACGATATAGAAGCCACATCAACGGAATTAAAGGTATCCATAGTGTGATCACAGTTATCAAAGTACTCCTCATTGACATTAACACGGATTGAGGTGCAGAGCTAAATGTAACTCCCTTTTCTCTCATCAAACTAACAAGGAATTTTTCGTCATGATCAAGTTTTCTCGTGGAATACTGCCACTCAGGAATCGAAGCTCGTTTCGTTGAGATTTTCTTCAATTTATTCAATACAAGAATTTCACCAGATCTTGAAGTATCCTCATTCCCAACCTCATTTATATCCTTATCCGTCGAAACATTCGAAACATCTACTACTTGTTGTGATTCTTCACCCAAAACCTTATCATTTTCAACAACCTGAGATTTCATATTGTAATATATACGACGAGACCCTTCTTCAACTAAAACCTTCGCCACATATCCATTTTGAAGGCTCTCAATCAAGGCCGAATATGGAACAATTTTTGCAGGGGGGAGCGAAGTCAATTTCAAAAACATGAAACAAAGAGTGAACACAATCGAAAATGAGGTGGAAAACGCCACCGTCCTAATATTCTTCCTAACAAACATTCCCAACTCATTCAAAACAGATTTAACAGAAGCCCTTTTCATTCTCATAGCAAACAACCGTAGCCTCGGCCGCAACCTCAACGAAAATCGCTTCTTCAACCTATTACTTTCCTCTTTACCATAATGATCACTCTTTCTATCACCCCTAGTTCTACTAACAAGTGGCTCAATTTTGCAACAATAAGGAAACCTAAATGAAGAAACTCTACTTTTTCTACCATAACACTCAAAATTCTTGTTCCATATAAACTCATTTTGAAGTTTATAACATTGATTAAACTCCAAAGGTAAAAAAATGGAACTAGTGCATAAACCTCTATAAACCCTAAAATATCTAATTTGTAACCTATTTGGGGTAAAAAATGATCCAGTACAACAAGGTAAAGAAAAACAAGCCATTCCTATTCCAAAATCAAAACTTTATATACATAAAAACTTGTAGAGTTCTATAAACTGAATTTTCCAACAAAATTCAAATAAAGTTTGAAGATTGGAAACAAAAGGGATAATAAAGAATTTGAGAGAAATAATTAATTATGTATGAAAATGGGGATTATCTTACCTAATGTTGTGTGAAACAAGAAGTGGAATTGTGTGTTGTATGTGTTGGGCGAGGAAGAGGAACACAATTGTGTGTATTGGTTTCAGTGACAGTATATCTATCTATTGCTACGTGTTCAACCATGGACCTGGGTTTTTGTTTTTTGGTCCATTGGATATGTGAAAAGCTATGTTCTGTTATCACTACAAGTCTATAACCCAACCCAATATTCAAACTACTTTTCTTTTATAAAAATAAAAAAAACACACTATTTTTTTTAATCAAGAAATATTAAATTAAACTACTTGGGAATTGAATTCAACGTAGATATTGCACATTGATTTAGATTGTCGGATCTGAAACTGACAAACAAGATTTAGTACCGTGTGAAATTGTTGAGATTTGTCTTACATGTTTATAGTCATTGGATTGCAAATTGAAATCGAGATTTGTTACTGTATTGAACTACGCGACTTTGTCGCTAGCTGCAGCAAATTCAAATACAAACTATTTAAAAAAAAAGTTATATTTGGATGTGTATTAGTGAGTGGAATAAAAATCAAGTAGTGACTATTGTGTTTAAGCTAAATTCAAATTGTCAAAATGGTACCCAAATTTGATTACTTTTTTGAAAAGAAAAAAATTTAAGTTTGAGAATCGATTGAAATAATCTTTGAGTATTACTATTTCTTACAAATAATTTACACAAGAAATAAAAGAATTCATAAAAATAAGGAATTTGACGAATTAAAAATTGTTTAACCATACATAGAGGAGTGGGTGTGTAACAAATGCAAAACAGTAATATTCAAATGAAAACAAAAATTGTTATGGTGACAGGACAACATGCAACAAAACTAAGTGAGCAAGAGAGAAGAATGAGCACCCGAGCCAGAACACCTAACAAACTATTTAGGGACATTGCACTATAAATAGAGGGGAGGAAAAAAAGAATGGCTGACAGTGATTGGACAATCAGTACTGCTCCCTAGATTCTCTTTATTTCTTTTGTTAGCTTCTTTTCAATCATTGGCTCATAACTCCCCTTTTACTTTGCTGAATTCCAAGAACTCCAATGGCGAAAAACACTCATTTGAAAGAAGTTCAATCATATCTAAAATGCGTCTTGGACATGATGTAGCGACATGATGTAGCGACATGACGTCAAATACACCCACAATTGAGCTACTAATCTTGAACGCTTGGTTAGCCTGGAAACGAGCATTCATACGCTTCAATCTTCTCCGAGAGCATCCCCCACCGAACCTTTTCCACCATCATTGGCCCCGTTTCAGGTACAAAACGTCAAAATGGATTTTCCTTGTTTTGATGGTTCAAATATTTTGCAGTGGAATTTTAAGGCAAAGCAAATTTTTAACTATTATGCCACTTTGGATGATCAATGTCTCACCATAGCTTCAATTCATCTCAACAAAGACGTCATTCCATGGTACCAAATGCATGGTAGAAATACTCTGTTTTAGTCCTGGATCACGTCCACACGCGCTCTTGAGCTGGAATTTGGATGGTCATTGTACAATTGCTCTTGTTCGTCCCCGTTGAAGCTAACTCGGACTCAATGCATTGGTGAGTATTACATTTAATTCACCTCCCTGGCAAATAGTGTACCTGGAGCAAGTGACAATGCTATATTGGATTGTTTTATTAATATGCTCAAAACGGATATATGGTGTGATGTGCTAGCCCAAAGCCCCCTCACACTCTCAAAGGTTGTTTCTCTTCCCAAACTTTTTGAAGAAAAGTATCAACCAAAGCCCAAACCATATATGCCATCAACCCATTCCCTACCCACCTTACCCTACACATCGAACTCGGGCAAAAACACATTCTTACCCCCAATCCTTCCTACTCCGATCACCCGACCTACACCACTACCCAACTCCACCCTTACTGTTAAAAATATCTTCACCGCCAAAATGTAGTTGTGTCGTGAGAAAGATCTCTGCTACATATGTAACACAAAGTTCTTCTACCCTCATCGTTGCTATGATAGACAATACTTATTCCTCCACATTGATGATGAACCTCACCTTCATTTTACCCAGACCCCCTGACTTACACACTTTAACCCTAAATAGTAACCTGTAACCTAAAATATATGACCTTGAATCCATTGATTTTGCATATCACTCGTCCTTTAATGCATTGAAAGAGGCTCTAGGAGTAGGTACGATGCATTTCAAGGATAATTTCAAGGAGTTAACGGTTCAAATATTACTTGACACTAACAGTTGGAGTTCATTCAATTTTATTCAACCCTAAGTGGCTCACTTTCTCAAATTGCCATATATGAATGCTGACAATTTTCGGGTTCTAGTAGGTGACAAGGATTCCTTGATGGCAAAGGGGTTTATTGAACATTTGCAAGTCCAAGTTTAGGACCACACACTTCAACTCCCTGTCTGCTTGTTACCTATTGCTAGTGTCGATTTGGTTTTGGGTGCGGCATGGTTTGCTACCCTGGGTCCACACATTACTGATTATAGCTCGTTGTTTATGAAGTTCTATCTTGACAATCATTTTATCACACTCTTCGGGGGCAAACCCAGTTTGCCATAACCGACTCAATTTCACCAATTTCTCTTTTCAATCATGAGCTCATAATGTCCCTTATAATTTGTTGATTTCCATGAGATGACTCATAGTGTACTTGCTATTGAAACTTACCATTAATAGAGTTATTATTTCTCATAACTTTGTTTATTGTTGCATTGCTAAATTTGACCATAACAAGGTGGTTAAGATCCGTTAGTATTATATGTTGACATATATCTCTCGTAAAAATTAGCTTCTCCATAAACTTTATTTAGGTTTTACTTACCTCTAAATTATTTCAAAGTATAGTTTCTTCTTAATTAAACATTGAGAGACACTATTTTTTTAGGGTTTAAAATTTCTCTTAAAATTTGTTTGTATATTTTTTAAAAACGAACCTTTAATGATTTGAAAATAAAGTCATAAAATTTATAAGGTAACCTCGTGATTTTTTATATATTAAAAATAGTATTATTTTATTTAAAATATAGAATATATATTGATCAAGAACTATACAATTAAAAGTTGCTAAAATCGAAAAGGATGAATTTGTAAACAAATTTATTAGATTCCATTTAATAGCATGAAACAGTAAAATATCTACAAATGTGATAAAAAAAAATTGAGGTGATCAGAACACCCATGTTTCTGAAGCTGCAATGTTGAAGACATCATAGCCATTGGATGAAAGGGAATGAAAAAACTGATTCAAAAGAATGATTTCAAACTAAAAATTGGCCATAAACCACCTTTCTTAGGTGAAGAAAAGAGAAATGGAACCAAAAAGAGGAAGGAGTTGGGTGTTAGGTGTCGTGATAAAAAATAGAATATTGTGAATTTTTTTTGAATTTGTGGACAGGATGGTAAATATCACCAAAAACTTATACATACAATTGTGAGGTATCGAGTTAGGAACTTAGATATGATGTCCAACCAAAACCTTGTCGCTTTATTCAACTAGATATATTAGTAAAAATAAGTTCCAAATTAAGTGATAAAATCCTTTAAAAAAGTTAAGTGATAAACAAAATTTCTGAAATTTTAAAAATTAAGAAATTGTATTTTCAAATTTAAAAATAGATAACTACATTTTGAATGAGTGAAATAAGAAGATCAAAAGATGAGTAAATTAGTATAATGATTATAAATAATAAAATGATTTGGTCCTGAACAAGACCGTCTAAAAGTTTTTAGGGGTAATGTTCCTAAAAATTGGACTTTTAAAATCACAACCTAAATATCAAGATTCTAACATTCGGTGATAGTGGGTGGTAGTATCTGGTAGGCCGCAGTCACTATCACATACTCACCGTGTGAGAAACAACATTTATTTTAGGTATAAAGTGCATGTATAAAATATTAAAGTGCTGAATTTGAAAATCTCTCTAATTGAGAGTGCTACGCCAATGTTCTAGTTGCATAGATTCATAACCAACTCTAATCCCAAACAATATTTAGAAGTCTATTGAAATATCTGGGGGCGGTGTGTTGTTGTTTCTCATTTATTTTCTGCAGATGATTATCTTCTATTTACGCCAGCCAAATATTCTCAGGCTAGGCTTGTTAAGAATGTGTTTCAATCTTTCAGTCATGCCTCAGGACTCAAAATCAATTGATAAATTTAAATCTATTGTCCATTTTTCTCGAAGTACTCAAATAGGAAAATATCTTGGGTTCCCTATGTTAGCTGGAAGAATATTTTTTTTTGATTTTGCATATATCATGGATAAGATTAATATTAGACTGGATGGTTGGAAGAGCAATCTTTACGAGTACAACTAGGAGAGTTACTCTTGCTCAACATGTTGTAGCGGCTATGCCAACTTGTGTTATATGCAAACCTTGCAGTTATCTCAAAGAGTTTGTGATAAGCTTTGTGTTCACTTCTTCGTGCGTAAAGTTTCATACAAATTTAAAATAGTTTTATATAATATTGAGAAACATTAAAATTAATATCTTATGTAGATTTATCAAATATTGTTGATTTTTATAAGTTTCAATAATATATTAAATTATATTATATTTGTGTCAAATTTTAAATATATGATCTATATAATATAAACATCTAATATAATATAAAAAAATTGAAAGAAAAAAAGTAAAATTAAAAGAAAGGCTAAATAGCACCCGTCCCTTACCTTAATTTCAGTTAACTTAATTTTAGTCCTTTATCTTTTTTTCCCCGATTTGATCCTTTATTTTAATTTTAATTGAAATAAAGAATGAAAATATGAATTTATTTGAATATTTGAATTACGAATCTGATGAAATTTGTATTATATGAAAGAATATAATTAATTTTATGGGTTTTGGTTGAAAATTTTGATGAATTTTTGTAAAAAAAAAGGATAATATTGTTCATATTTTAAAACATAAAAAATCAAATTGTCACTTAAAATTAAAATAAAGGATCAAACCGGGAAAAAAAAAGATAAATGACTAAAACGTCAACTGAAATTAAGTTAAGGGACCACATATTCTATTTAGCCTAAAAGAAATAAAGAATGTTAATAAAGATCAAAGAAGATTTGGATCAGACAGTTCAAACTCTATCTTCTTGGAATACTATCATTAAATCAGAAATTAAATTTTGAATTTAGGCTTTTTGGAACATAAATATTTTTTTTTACAAAAAATAACATATTCATTCATTCACATCTCTAAAATATATTTATGCAATTCAAATTTAAAATCGTTAAAACTATAACCCGAACAAACACACAATATCCAAATTAATAAAAAAAAAAAATTAAATAATTTTACCACTTGGTCTGCTAACTAAAACAATAAATTAGATTCAAAATTTGTTTAGAGTTTAATTTTCATGTATTATCAGTGTAAAATTTTTTACACAATTAATAAATTATAACCATTTATATAAATAATTTTATAAATAATTATGACAAAAAAAAACTATTATCTTTAAAAAAAAATATATCGTACACTTCATTAAAATCTTTACTTATATGCATAATAATATGAATAATAATAATAATCAAATAAAAAATTACATCAAGATAATTTCTTCTTGATTAAGTGCATAAATAAATACATCAAAGAAATAAAAGGCTTACATAAATATCATTTGTATGGCTCCTCATTCCTTCTTCCTATTGTGTTAGAAAGAACCATCGAACCTTCATTTCCAATTTCCGAGGTTTTTGCAGGATTCAAATCCTTCTCTATTTGTGTTCCTTCACAATCACACCCACTATACCCTTCAATCAATTACCCAATCACTCACAATTACAAGGTTTTATTTTTTATATTCATTTTTGGGAATTTTGTGTGCCCTTTTTTCCCTTTACTTTTTAACCTCTTTTTTGTTATCATTGCTAATTTTCAAACATTTGATCAATAATTTGTTATTTCTTGAATGCTGAAATGAAATCAACATCATTTACCTTCGAATTTGTGGTATGGTTGATGAAATCACATATTTTTTTTTTTATATAAATTGTGTTTATTAGCTCTTTTTGTGAACTTTAGAAGTAGTTGTTTTCTTGCCATTGTTTTTTTTTTTTTTTTTTT
>JBBPBO010000003.1:3232508-3326199 GCA_037974295.1 Cicer cuneatum | reverse complement strand
TTTGTGAGTTCAACATTGAATTGAAAAACTGAAATTTACAAATAATGTTTATTTTATAGGTAATGTTAGTTGTTGGAATGGTATGTTATTAGTCCATTTGGGGATATAAGATTGACTTGATGGCTGAAGGAGTTAGGGAGGGGAGTGATAAGGAGGTCACAGTTTTGATATACACTCTCAGCAAAATACTGATAATATTAATACTGATTACTAACATTGACTGTTGCAAGGGTTCTAACCCTGGACCTCATTCTCAATCTTCTTCGGAATTTATAGATAATGTGTCTTTGGGAACATAATCATATCCTTCAGTTTGAGACATGGCTTCACTTATAACTTAATGTAGAATGCAAGAAACATGTTTTTACTTTACTTTTTGTGATCTCAATTAATTTGAAGTATTCAGTTCCTTCATATTTTGTGGGGAGGGATGGTTTACATTTATAGGCTTATGAATTAGTTTTATGATGATCCAAGATCCAATGTATCCCAAAGTTTTCAACCAAGGACTAATAATTGTTGCAGAGCGTGATTGCTGCTAGCCAAGTATTCTTTTGACACCATCAGGAATCGAACTTGGGAGCACCCGGTCGACCCTGTGTGCCTTATTAATTAGTTATTAGTACCTCAGTTCATTTTATTTTGTCGATAATTTTGATTAAAATATACTACTCCGTTCCAAAATGTAAGCAAAAATGGGCCAAAGAAAATTGATGTATATTTTGGGACGGAGGAGTATCAGATACATCAACTTTGTTTGAACAATTTTTGCTTATATTTTGCAATAGAGGGAGTATCAGATAAAGGTTCAGATGGTTACTTTCTTTGTATTGTGGGGCACATCAATGGGCGAGTTGTAATATTGTCCAAGTTTATCTTAATTATTGCATACTTGGTGTGCATGTTACCTATTTTAGATCAATTAAGAAAATACTGTAACTATGTGTGTGCTGATTTATTCTCTTTTCTTTTCAATATTTTTAGTAAAATAACAATGACGTCATATTTTTTACACTTTCATTTTCAGGTTTGTCATTGTAATGTTTGGTGTGGCAAGCTATGTCATTTGTGTTCTGGTTTGAGAGAGCTAACTTCTTGTTTTTGAATGGAAAAGAAGAGAATCGATGACTATGAACCAGGTCCAGTTCCTTCACCAAGAGCGTTGGATAGATTCGGGTTTGCAAAACAGGATGCTACCACTTCTGAGGGCGTAGTTAAGACGAGTAGATCGGCATATGAGTACGAGAGGTATGTTGTTTTTCGCCCGATGCGTTGTGTTTTTATTTTTTAAGCATGAATGAGCATCAAAATATATTTTTTACCTTTATTGTTGTTTATCTTTCATCAGAATTAAGGAGCAGAGAAGGGTTAGAAAATGGAGGAAGATGATTGGGGTTGGTGGGAGTGATTGGAAGCATTACCTAAGGAGAAAACCTCATGTTGTAAAACGGCGTATAAGGAAAGGAATTCCTGATTGTTTAAGGGGTCTTGTTTGGCAATTAATATCGGGAAGCCGAGACCTATTGCTGATGAATCCTGGAGTTTACGAGGTAATCAATATTGATTTATTTGTAGAATATTCTATAGGGTATGATCAGTGATAGTCACAGTGTTGTTGTTGCAGTTCACCAACTAATATGAATTGAAGAAAATTTGACATTTTGCAAATGGTTACATATTTTGCAAGTGTAATTAGGTTTGTGATGGCTACTGGTTAAAGTGTAAAATAAAGGAATTAAAACAAAATATTTATTTTTTATATACAAAGTTTTCTCCTTGTTCTTTTTGACATTGTCCTTAATTTCATTCGACAACTGTTCCACATTTGTGGGTTTGCATTGACAAGACGTGGTGCTTATTGCAGCAATTGGTGATATACGAGACATCAGCTTCTGAACTGGATATAATTCGAGACATTTCTCGGACTTTCCCTTCACATGTATTCTTCCAACAAAGACATGGACCTGGGCAGCGGTCCCTCTACAATGTTCTAAAAGCTTACTCAGTCTTTGACAGAGATGTAGGATATGTTCAGGTTTTACTCAGAAACCCATCACTTTTTTTTTTTGCTTGTTGCAAAGTATATCAAAATATTGATCAATTAAAAATCCAGGGAATGGGGTTTTTAGCCGGTCTTTTGCTTCTTTATATGAGTGAAGAGGATGCATTTTGGTTATTGGTGGCATTGCTTAAAGGAGCCGTTCACGCCCCAATGGAGGGGCTGTATTTGGTAACTATTCTGTTCCATGAATTCACTTGTTTTCCCTGTTGATACTGTCCATGTATTATGTTATCCCTGTCCTATAGTATACTTTTTGTAGTTGTTAATCGCTGATAGCGGAAAATAGCGGTTTGTTCAAATTCTGCTACACTACAATGCTACAGCGCCGCTATAGCTGCAATTTGACAATGCTTTATACTAATTAGCGTATCGCGGAACAACAACGACATGTTCAAATTATGCTATGCTATAGCATTGTAGTGTTGCTATAGCAATTATTTGATAACACCGACATTTTGTATGAGTAAAGACCTTTAAATGTTTTAAATTGCATGCATGTTGTGACCTGTAAATAGTTGTTTTTCAAATTTTTCTATGCTACAATGCTATAGGAACAATTGCACTTTGTACTTAATAGCGTACTGCATAACATCAGCGATACATTCAACTTCTGCTACGCTATATCACTATAGCACCGCTATAGCAGCTATTTGATAACACTGACATTTTTTATGAGTAAAGACCTGTAAATGTTTTAAATTGCATGCATGCATGTTGTGACTATTATTTGCTCTTTGAGTGTAGGCAGGATTGCCTCTGGTACAGCAATACCTCTTTCAATTTGAACGCTTGGTGTGGGAGCATCTACCAAAGTTGGGAGAGCACTTTTCCCAAGAAATGATAAATCCTAGTATGTATGCAAGTCAGTGGTTCATAACAGTATTTTCATATTCCTTTCCATTCCATTTGGCTCTTCGAATTTGGGATGTTTTTCTCTATGAGGTTAGTCATGCTCTCCCCAAGCCGTATTAGTTGGTTTCAAACATTAATCTTTAATGATGACATACTTATCCTTTCAGGGTGTTAAAATTGTTTTTAAAGTTGGCTTGGCTCTATTAAAGTACTGCCATGATGACTTGGTAAGTATCATGCGACCTTTGTGTTTTAATTTATGAATCAAAGCAAATCTCTATTCATTGCTAGTTTTTTGTTTGCTTATCAGGTTAAGTTACCTTTTGAGAAACTGATACATGGTTTGAAAAACTTCCCTGAGGATGCAATGAATCCCGACACATTATTGCCACTTGCTTATTCCATCAAGGTTCTCTTACTTCCTCTGCTTTTCATTTTTATTTTCACATGCGCAGTTGCAGACCAAAAAAGACTTATTTTCGTCCTTGGAATTCAGAATGTGTTATAGCAGGATACACTTAATCCCCTCTGTTTGGAATGTCCATTTTCCTTTTGTTTATCAAGAATCAAAATTAAAATTTAATGTTGCACTATCGGGTTACATTTGAACTCTAATTTGTTGGTTTGTTTGCTCAGATGATGATTCTCTTGACAATTATAATAATCATAATATTGATACAAGCTCAGAAGTTGCTCTTGTTCTAAAATATCAAGCTATGTTGAATTTGTATGTGGAAAATCCTGTGTCATTGTATTGTCTTTTAGCCTTTTCAATGGTAGTTCGCATGAGAATTATGGAGGAAAGGATTTGCAAGGATTTCAAATGTATACTAGGAGAGATCCTAACTATCCAGTATGAGCTATTGGTTCTTGATGATATGCATTTCAAAAGTGGGAATGGAGAAACCAAACAAACTGTAATTTTAGAAGAGAAAATAATTGTTTGGTTTATTCATGTGAAGAGATACAAGGATTAAAGTTAGTAAACCAATCTACTACAACTTAAGAAATGTATAATACTATAAAAAAGAAAGAAAGTTATAAGTATGTTGAGAGGCTTAGTCTTGTTTAGAACTAGTAGCTTCATATTGGACACGCGCTAAGGGAGTGTTAACACGGATTCAAACACACCTTTTATTAGTTAGTTTGTTAGTTATTAGGGAATTAGTTAATTGGTTAGTTGGTGGGTGGTTTAGAGAGATAGTTAAGAAAAATAAGGCATGTTGCCTATAAATAGAGAACAATGATTAGTGAGAGGATGATCTTGTCATTTGTATAGACTTGGTGTCTTTTAGGCAATTGGGAGAGTCTAGACTCTTTCAAATATTCTACGAATATTTTGAAATCTTTGTTCTTTCCCTCAATTCGGCAATAATACGAGTTGGTTTCCATCAACTGGTATCAGAGCAATTCTAATCCAAGGGGATTGGGGTGTGAAGATAGCTAAAACATTGATTCCAAGATTTGATGGAAGGGAGGTTGATCCAGGGCTCCAGGCAGAGCAATATTTTGGGGCAAGAAGAATGAGTGAAGAGTTGAAACTTTGGTGGGTTTCTTGGAAGGAGAGCAATCCAAATACTTCTTGGTGGGGTTTTCCAAAGGCCATTCTCAAGCAATTCGAGCAAGAAGTCTGGGGATGTGTTCAAGATTCAGAACCAGAGCAGAAAATCAAATTTAACAGTGACGAAAGTCATGAACAAATGAAGGTGAAGGAAGAATTTGATAAACAGAAAGAACAAGAATTGGAGGAATCAATGATTTTGGAACAAAAGGCACACCAAGAATGAGAACAACAGCGTTATGTGTATGCACCCACTTGATGAAAAGGAAAAGGCGGAGATCAGGACCAAGAAAGAAAGTCAGATGGAGAAGGTTGGTCTTCAAGATTACTTCAGTGTCAGCTGAGGAGGGGAACAAGATGCTAGTGACGAGAAATGTGTGGAGTTATTGGTGCGGTTGACGTCGTTACATTTCTGGTGATACAATGAGATTGTAAAAGTTGCAATGGTATTGCCGGCAAAAACAGTGGTAACAGCTGCAATAATATTGCTGGAGGTGCTGCCGAAAGCAAGTTCCGCCATGGGCAGAGATGGATCATCAACGGTGTCGAAATTCTGGTTGACCGAATTGTTGTCGCTGGAACTGTTAGATGTTACCAAACATTTGGGTTGCATCTTGGTGAAGAAGAAAGATTGGTGTATTAGGAAAACAGGGGAAGGAAGGATCAGATATGAAGTTCAGATTTTGTGCCGAGTTGGCGATTTAATGTGTGAAGCCCAATTTCATGAAGAGAAAAGGTAGGCCTCAGGGAAAATAGAGCTGCATGACTCTTGGGCTGATAATATGTTAGGAATAAGGGACAAACTTTTCCCAACCCACGAAGTCACTTTAGAGGTACACATCAAGAAAAAACACTTTTTATGTCGTCTGAAAGTATACTTCCAAAGAGCAACACCGTCTTTCTCCGTCTGGACAAGTGCGGGTTCTTTAGAAATGTGGAGTGGGAAAAGAAACTCTAATATTTTACGAGGACTTTCCAAATCTACCACTGGTAGAAATTTAGAAATAGGGTTAAATAGGAATTAGTTACCATGCAAGTTGTTTCTAGTATGTATTTAATATCCCTTTTTTATTCTGTTTCTTCTGTATCAAATGCAATACTTAGTGATCAAAAGATATATATAGTATTTGTGAAGTCACATAATTCTTATCATTATACATCTGCATTTTTGTTCTTATCAGATAACAAAGGGTTTAGAGGAACTTAAACAAGAGTATGAGAAGAAGAATGGAAAGATCACTCGATCAGGAGAACTTTCTGAAAAGCCAATACTTCCAAGCATCCAGAGCAACTGAAGCAGGAGTATAAGGTCTAGCGCAAGTGGTTGGTACTCAGTGTGTGTGTGTTGTAAACCTCGGGGGTACCAAGTTCGATTTCTAGTGATAGAAAAAGCAGGAGAATAACAAGCAAAAAGAAATTATTGGACCTGCAGAACTATTTGTAAAGCAAACACCTCATAAAGAAGGTTTCTTTTGCAGCTAGTGTGAGAATCATACCCTATGATTCTTTAATTGTGGCCACATGTCAAATACTTTGTACAGTTATATTAGTTGCTGATTCATATCATGTAATTGTGTTCTTAGGCTTCAGTGAATGTGAAAATTGTGGTGTATCTAAATTCTAAAGACTTATACGGGTCTCTTGACTCCATTCTTTCTTCTTGTTTCCTATTATGTAATGATATGGAATTTTCATAGAAATTATTATCGTTCTTGTGAAAGTAGATACAGATAGGGTTCAACTTGTTGTTGAGTTAATTGTATTTCCTAAATGCTCACTCATTATAAGCAAAACCTACATAGATTAAATATCAGTTTATTGCCGTTTATTTATTAAAAAAATCACTTTTTGAAAGTTTTCAATTGTTACAATTTTTTTGACTAAATTATGATCTGAAAAAAATCTAAAAATTATTTCATATGAGAAACTGACTTTAGTAGTTTATAAAAAAAAATCATTTTTCATATAATGCACTCATATTAACACAATATCGAAAGTGGCCCAACGTTTTACATATTCAAATTAAAACTACATGGTGTAAGGTTCAAATCCCAGTATTGCATAAAAAAAGGTTTAAATGCTAGCTGAAACCCTAGTTCTGTTGACCATTTCCCTGTCTTATTCTTCTTTAGCCACCTCTCTCTTACAAGAATTGTTTTCTATGCTCTTTTTTTCTCAAACTTTTTGGTCGGTCAAGGCCTAAAGTCATTGCACCTTGGATCGAGTATGAATCAAAAGATGAAAAATCACCTAGAAATTAAGAACCTCTAAAAAATACTACATTGGCCAAAAGCCGACGCTAACAGCCCAAAAGCTGACGCTAACGTCGTTTTAGCGTCAGAGTCGGGCCTATGCTAAAACGGTCGAAGCTATCGCATTGCGTCGGTCATGTAGCGTCAGATGGTATATTAGGGTCAGCCTAACCGACGCTAACCAACGCTGGTAAATAAAAAAAGCCATTCGATGCTAAAGAAGCCTTTTGCCACGTTAATTAAAAATACGTAGCGTAGGACGATCGACGCTACAGTCCACAAAGAAAAAGTCAATAAACTATTAGCGTCGGGAATAGGCTAGGCCGTCCGTCAGGGGCCTATGGCCTGGTCCGGCCTGGCCTGTTTAATAAAAAGGCTAGGTTCAGGCTATTTTTAAAGCCTATTTATTTAAATAGGTCAGGCTCAGGCTTATATAAAAGCCTATTAGGCCTGATAGGCCGACCTATATATATATATTATTTATTAATATTATTTTTTTCCTATTTTAAAGTATATATATATATTTTTTATTATTTATTAATATTATTGTTTCCTATTTTAAAGCCTATTAATTAGGCTATTTTAATATTATATTAGATTTGATTATAATTTTATTAGTTTTCTTTATATATAAATGCCTAATTTAGCCTATTTAAAAAAAATGTAAAATATAAGTTTTAATGTGAATAAGACTTTTAAATAGGCTTTCAGGCCATGCCAGATTTTTAAAAAGGTCAGGCCAGACCGAAAAAAAAGCCTATGATAGACTGTAGGCCTAGAAAATTAATCGTATGCCAGGTTCAGGCCTTTCAAAGCCTGGTCTGGCCTGACCTATTCCCACCCCTAGACGCTATGATCAAATAAAAGTCAACTTTTTTATTTTGTAGCGTCGGTTAGGCCGACGCGAAAGTCAAACTTGAAAAGTTAGCAACTTTTTAGCATCGGATTGAGTCGACGCTGCAATTTATTTAATTTTTGTTTTTGTTTTTTTATAACCTGCTCAAATAATATTTAAAAATTTTATAAAATAAATAATACATCAAAAACCCCTTGCATTGACAACATAAAAAAGGCAACATAAAGTATCAATTGTTATCATAATACAAAATATTAACATAATATCCAATAACAACCTAACATAGCCGAGCCGACGCTAATATTTAATAAAATCAAAAAATAATTTTAATGCACTAGCGTCGGAGGCGTGGCCGACGCTAAATATGACAGCTAAAATGAGTTTTTCTAGTAGTGATAAGGGATATCACATGCTAATATGTCTTGTTTAGTTTTGAAAAGAGAAAAAACATACATAAGAAATGCTATAGTGTCAATGTTAGGAAAAAAAGTCTTCGTAATCTAAGATTTGGTCATGAGTTAAGTAAAATCTATCTAAGAATTGTTTCAATCAAGTTTCAAATTTGAGTGTTCACAATCAATTCAATCTTCAATGAAAATTATTAAACGCTAGCTCAACCTTTTGATTTGACATCTCAAAGTTTTCAGATCATATATATATATATATATATATATATATATACACACACACACACTTGTAGGGTTAATGCTTTTAGTTATGAAAAAACTGTCATTTTATTAGTTTATAATATTCAGTTAGAACATCACATGTAGGGGTGGACAAGAATTGCAGGCCCGCCCGAAACCGACCGATCCGAGGCCCAAAAAGTTCATTTGGGCGGGTGAAGTCGGGTGAAACGGGTAGGCGGATGTGGAAAACGGTTTGGGCTGGTTACATGCGGGTCAGTTCCGATTGTGAAAATTGGACCGCTAATAATCGAACCGAACCTATATATATATGTATATATATATATATATGTATGTGAATAGAATTTGAGCCACCAGTACCTTAGGCTCAGGAGCACTACACCCACGACCCAATATATAAAGCTTATACTCCCGATACCAAACCTAACCCTAACTCTCTCTTCTCTCATACGGCCGCCGCCTATACTCACCTCACAACTATCACCCATTCTCTCTTGAGCCATCGTTTTCACTTTCAGAGAGAACTCAAGCACTCTGGTTCTCCTCCGTTCAGTTCTCGCTGAGTCTCTCGTTCTCACATCTTTAATCGTCTTAATTTCATGGTAAGATAAGTTACTCCTCGTTTTTTTAGTGATTTTTTTAATCTTTTTTTCTCTTCAAAATTAGCGATTTCTTTTCAAGCAATAAATTTGACTAACATGTATTTTTATTTTTCATTTCAAATATTTGTAATCGGACAAATTTGACTAACAATAAATTTTAGTGATTTTTTTAATCTTTTTTTCTCTTCAAAATTAGCGATTTCTTTTCAAGCAATAAATTTGACTAACATGTATTTTTATTTTTCATTTCAAATATTTGTAATCGGACAAACTTGATGGATTAAAGGGTTGGAGTCACACATGAACACGTTATTTTTAAGTCTTTTATCCTTATTGATTGTTATTTTTAGGGTTAGGGTGTCTTATTACTTAGGGTATATGAGCTTTGGTTTAAGTCTTAGGGTTTTGTGTTTTGGTTTAAGATTTAGGGTTTTTGGGTTTGGTTTTCTGCTTTCACCATTTATGTTTTCTTGTTTAGTGCTACTTATTAGAGTCATGTTTAAGATGTTCTTGTTTTATCGATCCATGCATGTATTTTTTTTATGTTTTTATAATATGTCTATGGTGATAGAATAATTTTTCTGAATAGAAATTACATATATAATGTTGGCAATAATAAGATATAGTTTTTAATCTTGAGTCCTTCTAGTTTGGTCCTAAGATTTCTTTTCTTTCATGAATAAAGAGATATTATGGTATTCACAATTTTTCTTCACTGTGGGTGAAATTTAATTTTAATTATAGAGCATCTAATCTTAGTAATTTGAATTCTAATTTTAAATATGTTTTATGTGCAGGTTGATGGTTGAAGTGAATCACATTTTTGGAAGAACTTAATATTTTATTTATGATTTTAAATTGATATGTGGTACAATTTAGAGCTTGAAGCTCTTGTGTTGTTGATGTATGGAGTCATGTTTCATCATATTGTTTTGCAAAGCTCATTAGCAATGTAAACATGGGACAAAATAAATCAATTTTGGAACATAAATAACCATTTTTAAAGTGAGACTAAATTAGACTAAGTTAAAAGGATCAAAAAAAGGATCAAACTGAAGAAATTAATTAACAATTTATTTGGTTAAAATCAACAATTTAAAACATAAAAATGTTTATTAATGTTTAATAGACTAGTAGTGTCTAAAGATCTATTAAAAAGTTGTTTAAAGTATTTGCAATCAATTGTACAAAAAAAGATGTTTGAACTTGAAAAATTTCAAATGGCCCAATAATAGTCAAACCCGAATCTACCCACTCGGCGAACCCGACAAACCCGAGATCCGAGATCCGCACAAACTGTATATCTAAATGGGCGAAAAATGGATCTCAGAACACCACCCGCGGTTTGGGCCGGATTTAAAATTTGGGCCCGAAACCGCCCGTTGTCGAGCCCTAATCACATGCATCATTTATACGACAAAGAAGAAAAGATAATAAAAATAAGAATAAGAGAGTGATGGAGAAGATTGTGAGAGATTGAAAGAGTCAAATTAATAAATGTTGTTACATTTGTATACGTATTATGATTTAATGTGTTACATCATCTCTATAGTTGTTTTTAAATTTCTTATTTATGTTCTCAATTTAATCTTGTATCACATCAAACTTAGATATATAATTAGTAAAATTTAAACTTAAAACAAACTGTACTAATCACCATCAGAATCTAATGCAAGTGGTTGGTGTACTATTTGCATAAATGTTGTAAACTTTGAGTATCGAGTTCAATTTCAACCCTTAAAAAAAATTATGCTAATCTTACTTAAATCTATTGATTCAATCTGATTGCACCTCTTACATTAGTAAATTTGGTTCCCTATATTTGAATCACTTTTTTGGTGTTAACTAGTGTGCTTATTTGCCTTTGAAGTAAATTAGGAGTCACATATATATGGAGAACATAAGTGCATTATTATCTAGAAAGAACAAAAAAAAAAACATAAGTGCATTACTGATGAATTATTATGAATACCAATTTGGTAATGATTCTAATAAATTTGTATGTAGCATTAGAGTAATTGAAATTTGAAACTTTAATCTACTCATTAATGAAAATGTAAAATTATTACATTTGAAAATAAAAACATTCTTGCACAAAATAAATTAATCAGATGAGCAAGTTTTATTAAAGGGTAAATAAATTAATCTTGCATAATCATCCATTTATTGCAATTAGTTCATCCCTGTTGCATTCTTCACAGCATCAGCAGCTCCTTGTGCTTTAGCCTTCATTTGCTGTCCAGCCTATACACAACAAATTAAAACATTACTTTTTAAGTGGTCATTTTATTAAAAAAAAATAAAAAATATTGTTAGCAAATTGTATCACCATTGATAAAGATTTTGATTCCATCAATTCACAAAATATTCAATTTGCTAAATTTGAAAAGTGGACCGTTCAATATTAATCCGACGGTCCAAATTGTATGATTGTATTAAATGCGTGATTTTATTATGTTTGTGAAATATATAAATGTATGTTAAATATTGACACTTAATTAAAATAAAAAACCTCTTGTGCAGATTCTTTAGCTGATTGAGCAGCATTGCCAGCCTTGTCCATCATGTTGCTTGCCTTTTCCTACAATTGAATGAAAATGTGTTAATATATAGTTTATCAAGATTTACCATATATGGGTGTGTTTATTACATTATTTTGTGTGTGTGTGAAATAATCACTTTATTTAATAAAATAATCACTTTTGAAAGTTGTCTTATGTTTATTATAATAAAAATAATTTAAAAACCATTTAAAATGAAACGTTGTTTTTAGTAGTTTCTCTAAAAAAAAATATTTTTATTAAAAAAAAAAAGTGATTTTCACTGCAAAGGCATACCTGGGCTTGTCCCTTGGCTTGTCCTGCATTGTAGCTCATCTGTTGTGAATCCATTTTCTATGAAAAGATAAGTTATAAACTGAATGAATTAATTTGAAGGGAAGATTTTTGTGTTGTTTGTATGTTTGAGATGCTTGATTTCTCATTGTGTTTGTTGGAACTTAAATAGTTTCTCAAAGCATTGCAATAATCAACACGTGTCTAAATGAGATTCACAATTTGCTCCTTTTCACACGTTTTCAAGAGCACGTATTATGCTATTATTAGGAAACCACTCTCCTTAGCATGGACAAAATTCTTATTTTATTTGTTATTGACTAATTATTATAGAGAAATTTTAATTTTTTGTTTTTTGTTTTGACGAGATTTTTTAATTTGATGTTATGGTTGAAATCTTTGGTGCAAAACTCTATTAATACTAATTAATTAAGATGTGTTTGAATGAAAACTAATTTTATCTCTAAATCTCACTTCAATTAAGTGATAATAGTAGATTTTGTTTAGATTGAATAATTTTGTCATAAATTTTACATCAAAAACTTATTTTTATTTTTAGAGTATTCAAACATATTTTAATTCATTTCAATTTTTTTTAATAGTAAGTTAGAGCGTAAAAATATCACATACTTAGCTAAACATTCTAATGTTTGTACCCTAACTACTCAAGAAAACAATAAAATTTGAAATGTCTAACTATTTTATTAAAAATCTCTTCTAGAAAAACTCCGTGAGATAAAACCAAAGAAGAGGAAACAAGTGTAGTAATTGACAACAACATATACTAAGTTAAGTTATGGGCAAAATGGAAAAATTAGGAAGCCATACTCTATTGTGAAATAAATCTTTTTTAATACAAGGAAACCTATAATTCCACTAAATAAAATCCGTTATAAAAAAAATATGCATTAACTAATTTATCTGCACAATTATTACTCTCTCAATAAATATTAATGATTCTAAAGTGACAATTTCTAATAAATTGAATGTAATTATTCCATCTATTTCGAAGATGCCATGGAACAATGGAGAGATTGTCAAAAGCTTGAATAGTGATGTTAGAGTCATACTCCAACCACATTAATCTACCTATTTTAACTATGCACTCACCGGCCAATATAGCAGCTGTCAGTTCAACATAAAAATAAGTCGATACTCTTGATTAAATTCAAATTCACTCAGAAAAAGAACCATAATGATATTTAAGTCCTCCACAAACAGAACTATCAGGAGAACCCCTAAAAATACCATTAATATTGCATTTTATCCAAGACAATCAAAAAAATTGCCATATCACTTCCTTTATCAACAAAACGTTTAGAGCATGACATAGTTGAATTTTTTAAGTTAAGATTTTTTTTAATAAAAAAATGCCAAAATTTGAATCCTAGACCACTTATACGAATATTATAGCTCAAATACTGAGAGACTTGAGCTACATCTTGGGAGATAAGTTCAAATAATACTAAATTTTGATACTAATTAAAATAACTATATATCAGATTTTATTTATTTCTCAAATATCTTAGTTTAACCATACACTAATTAATTCCTATAAAAAATAGAGGGTTAAAAAAAACTCAATTTTAACTAAATAAAAGTGTTACAAAATTAAATTTATTCGAAATCACATTTATCAATCCAAAAACATTTTAAAAGTGATACATGGGTATATTTTTGTCATCTTATTGAAAATATATTGCAGAAACTAACATTCTAAATTTGTACTTTATGTGGCTTTTAAATGATAACCTGAAAATAGTAAATGATGTTTTCATGGTCAATGATCCACATTTCTATCACACACATACCCCTCAAAAGTAGGACAAGACTACCACAAAGAGAATGTTAGATGCCACGTAGCATACTTAAATTGAGTAGAGGAAGCACAAGTAGTGCAATATTCATGGTAAACTTTGCCTATATATATAGTTTAATCTCAACATTAATCTTCAATTCAATTACTAATTCCTATAATCTTCAATAATAAATTCAGTTGATTAATTACATATATACTCTAAAGAAAGATGGATTCTAACAAGATGAGCTACAATGCTGGACAGGCCAAGGGCCAAGCACAGGTTTCCCTACTCTTCTCTCATAATTTCATATAGTAACATATTAATTTAATTAATTAATTGAGTTAAAAATAATATTATAAGTTAATTACATGCATTTTTGTGTTAATCATAGGAAAAGACTAACAACATGATGGACAAGGCTAACGATGCTGCTCAGTCTGCTAAGGAATCAATGCAAGAGGTAACAATTAATAATTTGCCTTTAAAAAAAATCCATTTTTGATAATATGTGTAATGAATCTATGAGTAAAAATGTTGCTTATATATTTATATATTTTTGTTATTATGTGTAGACTGGTCAGCAGATGAAGGCAAAGGCACAAGGAGCTGCTGATGCTGTGAAGGATGCAACTGGCATGAACAAATGAACTAATTATGTTTGATTCATAGGATCATGAATATGTCAACATTCAATAATTAGTTATTTTCAATTTTGTTTCATTTTTTTTTCTGTTTTCAAGGGCATTATATTATATGTTAAATGATGCTCTTTATTTTATATTTTTTTTGGGATTTCGTATTAGTGGTGCTCCTCTTTAGGAGTCTTGTGAATAACACACTTCCAGTCCTCTAGGACTATGTGATGTAGTTTTCACCTAATTCATCAATTAATTCATCAATCAATGAATTATATATTTAGTATTAATTCTTTTATATACTTTTATTTTATGTTAGATAGGCCCAAAATTTATTATGGTATCCGAGCCCATAAAAACTTTATAAAAATATTAAAGCCTTGAAACTCAAAAAAGAGCACAAGTCCTTTTTTTTTAGAAAAAAGATAGGTAAGGTCTTTGCAGTTAAAAAGAAAGTGTTTTTTTTTTTAATTTTTCAATGTTCTCGAATACATAAAAATATACGTTTCGATTGACCAATTAGGACCTGTAAAACACACCTATGAATTAAGCAATCTAGACAAAATTTGAAACTTTTAAAAATACTTGGAGGTGAGAAAAGAAAATTTCTTAAAAAATGGACACATACATGAAGCATTTAAGACATAAAATTTGAGTACAAGCCTAAAAATAAAATAAAATAGGATGCAAAGAAAGTCTTAGGTCTAGGGTTGGACTTGAGAAAAAGTGTGTTCGACAATAAATCTCACATTGCTTGAAAAGCTTGCTACAAAAGGAATCAAATTGTATAAAAATTGAGAGTATTGGAGTCTAAAATTGTGTATATTTTTTGGACAATACGACAAACGTGCTTCTTCTCCCGACCTTTGTGTTCTCAAATATAAGTTCAGATTGATTAATCTGAACATATAAATTACTCATTTGGATTAGTCAATCCAAACAAAAGTTGAGGGCTTTTGAAAAAATATAGTGACAGGAGAAGAAACTTACTAATACAAATCAACTTCACACTCTCTCAATTGGGTTTGCACTATAATGTTAAGATAATATCAAAGTCCATCTTTAAATAAATCAAAGGATCGCTATATTTTTCATGCACTAAGTCAAATAGTGATGAGCGTAAATAAATGTATTGAAAAATCTAACTCACATTGATTATGGTCTAGTCTCATTGTATTATTCAACCACATTAACTTGTCAACTGAATTTTCAGTTGTATTTTTCATTTTAAACCATAAAACAACTGTAAAATATCAAACTCCAAAAAAAAAATATGTTTGAATCATTTACAATTGTTTAATAGTACTACATTTGTATGAACTAATGAACTTTAAGAGAGAAAACTCTATATAAATCAAATTATTCTTTCTCTTTTTAAATCCAACGATCTTTATAGTTGTTACAAAATAAAACAGCTATAAAACACACATGTAAGAGATAAAATCTACAATTTTATCATGACATGAGTCATGACTCAATGATGATATATACATTGAATATTGGATGTCATTCTCCTATAAGTTGGTCGCAAAAATGCTACTTGATTGCAAAAGGGTCATTTGGTTCTCATCTAAGCCAAAGGGAAAGCCATTAAGAAAGAGAGAAAAGGGAAAGGGGACCAAAGCATATGCTTGTTGTTCAATACATGCGTGATTTAAAAGTGATTATATATAAAAGCACTTAAAAGTGTATCGTAAAGGGATATTTTAAAATGTGCTTTTGCTTTCAAGGAGCATGCGTGTGATCTTTATTTTTTGAATCCAAATTTTACTTAGCATTTTTTGCTAAATTATTCATAAGTCATAATAAAATCTCGTGGCAAATTAATTAACCTTATCCTTTTTGTTTCTGTAGACAGAAACCTTATAATTAACAAAAACATAGATGACAAAGCAATTGATATGTTTTGTTCCCTCCAATGTAGAAAATCTAGTGATTAGCAATTGATAATTTGGCAACCACATGAAAAAACCGAATTTCAAATACTAATAAACAACAAAATATACTACAATATATTAACTTACTAACATTTACTTATAAAAATAAAATAAAATAAAAAATTCAATTTTTTTCAAAGAGTTTTATTTCTGACACCATTAACTGAGCCGGGTTGTCCTTTGTGACATCCTTATTTTAAAATTTCAGAAGTTACATATAAACATTATTTGGTTTATTATGTTCACCGCAGCATAATTTGAAAGTGATACATCAATTGCCATACACACTCTCTCCCAACAAAATTAGAATAAAGATTCAAAATATTCAAGAAAAAAAAAGTAAAAACATATGTTTTTTTTTTTTAAATTATTGATATTTGATATTTTTTTCTTAATTTGAATTTTAATTTAATGATGTATACGTAGTGAAATCTTTAAAACGAAAAAAAAAATAGTAACAACATTTACTTTTACCTTTTTGTCCTTAATTGTGATATATGAAAAATTTGACTCAATTTAGATACAGTAACACATTGAAGGTGGCCAAAGAGATTGAATGTGACTTATCAATGAACAAAACAGAACCAAAGATATCTGTGATATTTTGTGTCTAATAGAGTAAAAAATATATAGCTAAGAAACAAAGGACATGAGACACAATAAACATCATCTGGTGATGATTTGTAGCTATTGCATACGCCAATTCCATTTCACATTAATTGAAAGGGAAGATGATGCCAAAACAGATAAGAGAAGAAAAATTGTAATGCTTCATAAATTGAATTCATATGGGTTTCTTGCCTCAATTTTAGTCCAAGGTAGGTTCTCTTTATGGGAATATCAAAACAAAATATAAAAAATATTTATATACCAACTGTAATGAAATTGAAATTGATTTAATGATTATCATGAAGATTTAAAAAAATTGCACTGTGACCGAAAAGAAAAAACGACTGCAATATAAAATAAAAATAGTAGTTGTCTTCGTTTTTTATTTTATTTTAAAGAAGTGTATAAAGATCGTATAAATTAATTAGATAAAACGTTGTTTTTATGGAGAGAAAAAATGATAGTTCCGTTTTTCATCACTTTAGATGAATAAAAATACATTTAGAAAATTTATCTAAATACTACTTTACCACTTCGTCTAATTATAATCATCTCTAATATCTCAACTAATATCATATGATAATGCAAATAATTATAATAAAATTTGTGTGTAATATTATGATTAATTCACATTGTGAGAAATACAATCCATAATATAACATTCGTAACGGTCAAAATCGTGAAATTCTTAACGCGACCACAAACACAACTGCTATTTAAAACCTTTAATATCATGGTTTTTTTTAAAAAAATGTGATTCAAATTTTTTATTAGCAACGTAATTCTCATTTAAAACATTAATTAACCCCTGTACATGTAGATTTTATAAATATATTACAAATATAATATATATACCAGTCAATTCAAACATAAAGCAACTAAAATCTTTATTTTAAGCCAATTCAAGTTTGTGCAATATATAAATTTGTTTAGGAAAAAAGACGGGTACATGGTTAATGTGACAAGTTTGCCTTCAATGTTTTTAAATATATTAATTTTTTTTAACAAATTTTTATTTATATTTTGTGCCTGAGAGAGTAGTATTTTTAAACAGATTTCATTTTTAATCACAAAGTAAAATTAAAATTTTGTTTTTAGTATGTATCTCGAGTTCGAACATTATAAATAAACAAAATGTGGTTGAGGAGGAATTAATTTATTTTATAATTATGGTATAATATGTTTGATCTCTAGAATAACGTGTATTGTGAGAAGTCAATTTCTTAAATTAAAATCAGTATAAATTTCAATAATAGTTCAGAGGATACCTTTTATAAATAAATAACTTTACTTAATATCTTTAAAGATGTTTACATGGCAACAAAAAGTATGGTCTTTTATTAAAAGAACATACCATAATGTCCTCTTATCCACAAACATGTCTTAGAAATTATTCATGCTCAATACTTGAAAGAAGGGTAAAGCTGAATTTGGCCAAAGGGAGAGAAAATCATTGTTTCCTTTAGTGATATGAAGTTCAAGAAAAATGAATGGACCAAACTGAATTATAGTATAGGAAGTGCTGAGCCATGAGCCAGCACAGGTATATAAAGTTAGAGTGTTTGGAATCTTTTGAAGACGTTAAAACATCATTCTCAAAAAGTGAGAAAAATATGGGACAATTAGAAAAGGTAGTGGAAAAAGAAAAAGGCAAAACATGTTCCCTCAATCAACATTCTCCCTTATCATGTTTGCTCTGTTCTTGTCTTTCATCTTTTGTGAAAATGTAAATTAATTTTACTTTTTGTACAAAAAAAACCTAGATTATATTATCTTTGGGAGTAAATCAACAAAGAACTTGATCTTTCAATTTAGAGCAATTTGATTTTTCAAATTTGTGATATAACAATTTAATCACTTAAATTAAAGAATATTGATCTGTCAATTTAGTTTTTTTTTTTATCAAAATTTAATTTATTAAAGATAATATATATATATATATATATATATATATATATATATATATTTCGTTGACTTTTATATACCTTTTTAATTAAATAAATATTTTGATTGAGTGACTATATTGACTAACGTTGTTTAATTTAAAGGAGCTAAATTTTAATTTCATATATTTAAAATATTAAATTATCTGATTCTTACCAATTTGTTCTATTTTTGCTATACTTCAAAGTTATAAACGTCCATTATTTTTTTTTCATTTTCTTTTTACATTCTTAGTAGACAATCAATTGACTTTTGAAAAAAAATCGAAATTACATATATGTTTAAACGATGAGAAAACTTAACAATTTTTTTCTTCAATACTCATACTAGTTAGTAGGGGAGGTAGAAGAGATGTCAAAATAGACTATTTGACCGATCTTAAATTTGTCAAGTTCAAATTTTAAAAGCCAAAGATAGAAAATAAGATAAGTAGAAAAATCAAGTATTTACGAACAGATAATGTAAAAGACTATACTAACATTTTTAATACTAACATCTATTAGAAGAATTTATAACATGAACTGCAAAAAAAAAACAATGTTTTTTATTTTAGGAGTTATCTATTTAAAATATAATTGTCGATTTGAAAATATAGTTTATAGCCGATCCATAAGACATGAGTTTTTAGAGATATTATTAAGATTTAAAGATTTAAATTTTGGTAAGATAGTATTCTAACCTCAAATCATATTTATGAAGTATTGTGTATTTTAGAATCTTGTGGATAAATATCACGATTTTTTGAGAGTGTGTTGTTTATAAACTACTTTTAATATCTATTTTTATATAATGTGAAATTTTTGTATATATTAAAACATTTGTACTCAGTCAAAGTTAAAAAATCTCTCAACTCTAGTGTATAATTTTTTGGTGAACAAGAACCATTAAAAAAAATTATTTATTTAAATAAAATAATTAAGGTAAATCACATACTTAACTAAAAGATACTGTACAAACTCCCATGATGATCCTTGAGATTCCAATAGGTACCATAATAGCTAATAAGCTAGAGATGTGGATCGTTCATGGCCAAATTTTTCATACAAATAGAACATTTCTTGTTTAGACCCTTGTTCATAACGTAATACCCAATGCATGCCCTTTTCCACGAAAATTGATTTTGGCAAATCTTCATTCTTCATTCATATATTCTTATGCAAGTAATTTTGATTGGTACTTCAACTAAATAGCTAGTCACCTAGGGCTAATGTATTATAATTTCAAGAGGTTACAACTCTCTCCAATCCTAATATGCCACGTGTCAAGTCCAAGCGACATCTCACATATGGCAGCTTTTAAGGGATTGTTTTGTTTTGGTGTCCTTGACAAGAGGGTAGAAAAGACATTGTACGACGACAAAAGACAAATGGAGGGTTTACTTAAAATTTCATCAAAGGTTATGGTCCCTTTACCTTGTGGTTGAGGTGATTAGAGGAAGGGACAGTATATAGTCTAGCTGTCATCTCTTCAATAGGTCTTTAATTTATGTATATTTTGTCAAGTTATAATATTTAATTGTAGTGTTCTTTTCTAATGTTGGGTAATTTATTTAATTGTATTTGTTTTTAGAGTAAAAATTATCTAAGTTGGTAATTAAATTGTATGGTTATATATTAACCTAGTCACTTGTATTATTAATATTTTAAAATAATTTTTAAAAAATTATAAAATATTAATGAAGTTCATCTCTATATCTAAATTTGTTTTTAAATGCATTCCTAATATTATTAATTTAATCATATGAGATATAAATTTTGTTTAGTGGATAAGTGAGAGATTTAAAGAATAAAGTGATAAGGAGGTCGAAAATTCAATATTCATCATCAATATAAAGACTAAGAATATTCACATTAATTGTTAAAAAAAAACTTAATTAAAATTAATCATCGATATTACCAACCTAATGTCATTCTTGTTTGACAATCAATAAAGAACAAATTTGATTAAAATTGTACAACTAGTGAATCATATTAAAATATCAATAATGTGAGAGATTAAATTGATATATTCCCACAATTTTAATGGTTAATACACATTTACTCTAGTTTCAATAAGATCATATCCCAACTTCTTCCTATATTGACCCTCATGTTGCTTCCCATATTAAAAAAAGTTGAATTATCGATAAATATTAAATATTAACAAAATTAATTGATTTTTAATTTTGTCGTTTTTAATGTAAAGAAACAAAATTAAAAGATAAATTCTTTTCAATCTCTTTTGAGAAAAAAGGAGTGGAAGGATATCAAGTGGACTCCTCCTCTACCGAGAGAGGTTTGCATTAATACAAAAAGTACAACTAATCTTGACACGAGATAACTAATATAATTATTTATTTGCTAATATTTGTTTATTAAAAAAATGTGGTTTGGGAAAAAAATGATGTAGTGGTAGAGACTAGCCAAAGAGAGAGGATTTAGAAGAGTTCAACTCGAATGGTCTCTAAGACTATGGTGTAGGGCTTATTGAGAACAAACGTTGGCACTTCTAGCTCTTGTATAGTTTGATTGAGAGGTTGTGGTGGATCATACCTTTTACGAAGGTAATATATGTGTTGATTTTATGGCTAATCTTAGATACTATTTAGTGACTAATTTTATTATTTACGGGTCTCCTCTTACTTTATTGGACCAATTGTTTATTGACGATGTATTGAGAATGAAAGTTTTATTCCGTATCTCTACAATTATACTTATATCTTCACAAATTTTTTAAAATGTCAAAATTACCCTTAATTTTTTTTATTATTTTATAAAATTAAAATTTACTTTTTTTTACCTTCTACCGGAAAACTTGAAAAAAGTTTTCCGGAAAAGACGCGAACATTTCACACTACCGGAAAACTTTTTGACAAGTTTTTCGGTAGTTTTTTTTTTCAAATATTTAAAAAAAAAAAAAATTAAAAAAACAAAACTACCGGAAAACTTTTTGGCAAGTTTTACGGTAACTACCGGACTTCATGGCAAGTTTTCCAGTAGTATTAAATGGTACGCCTTTTCCGGAAAACTTGCTCCCCAAGTTTTTCGGTAACTACCGGAAAACTTCATTAAATGATACGCCTTTTCTGGAAAACTTGCCAAAAAGTTTTCCGGTAGTGTTAAATATTCGCGTCTTTTCCGGAAAACTTTTTTCAAGTTTTCCGGTAGAATGTAAAAAAAAAATTAATTTGATAAAATAGTAAAATAAAAGTGAAGGGTAATTTTGACATTTTGAAAATTTTGTGGAGGTATAAATATAATTGTAGGGGTATGGGATAAAACTTTCATTGAGAATTTATACTCCCCGATTAATTGATTTGTAATAGTTCATGTTTTTGGACTATGATCCCTTCTTTTATATAAAAAAAAATAAAGGTGAATTTTATTTTATTTTTATATCTAATTTTTTTACTATTTATTTGGCAAAATAATATTTTTGGTCATTTATTTTATTTAATTGTGACAGTTTTTTATCTTTTATTTTTTTCCTTTATGTTTTAAAACGTGCACATATTATTAGTCTTTTATTTTTTAAAAATGTCGATGTGTCAAGCCACATTATAATTTTTTGAAGGAGTGAAAGTGAAAAAGAGACCAAGGATTCAAATTTCACTCCCAATGTAATACTAACAAAAATTAACATTAGCAGTTAAAAAAAATTTAGTTATATAATAGGAAAATTATATTCAAAGTCCTTTATTTTATTTAGTTATCACATTCGCTCTTTATTTATTTTCTCCATTCAAGTATTTTATGTTTTATTTTTTGCAACAACCAATGTTAATAAAAAAAATTATATTTTAAAAGTGAATCATTTTTTTATAAAAAAATATTGAGATGGCAAGCCACCTAAAATTATCATCAATTATTTTACTTTTTTAAATATTTTTTTATTAAAAATAAATAACTAGCACGGTCATCGACTTTTTCATCTTCTTTAAACTCAGAAAAATGTTCACTTAAATTATGATTTTTATTTGGGGGTTTTGTTGTGGACTTTAGGGAGATAGTTGTGACACCCTCCTCCATCACGAAAATATTTTAAAGTGTATAAATATCACAATTCAAAAATATGCAGAAATAATATAATTAAAAGAGTTCAACATAAAAAATTGTCACACTAACGTATTGACGATTTAACATAAATAAATTACAGTTAAATAAATTTTGATCTTTATAAATATACCATATTTCATTTTTAATTTCTCTAAATTTTTTCTTCATACAATGATTTTTCAAATATTTTTCATTAACAATTTTTTGTCTCTGCTTTTAAATCAATTTATATGTTTCGTTTGGATTTTAGAATGATTTTTTGCATGCATATTTATGACATTATAAGAATCTCTCCCACAAAAAATTAGAACTTTTTAATAAGGGATGAATTAAATATGATTTTTTAAGCCTACAACGCTTAAAAAATCATATTTAATTCATTTTTTAATAAAAAAATTAAATTATATCTAATGTGATAGTGTGATTTGTAACATAAATTTTTGTTAAAATTACACCTATAATCTTTGAAGTTTGACTCATTTTCCGCTTAGGTCATTTAAGTTTATTTTATCCCAATTTGATTCTTTAAGTTACATTATGATTACACTGTTAGTCATTTATTTCAATTCCGACAACAATTAGTTTAATTGAAAGTTTATAATAATTTGAAACTCCACCAAATACTGCAACAATATGTCTCTCATACTAATCATTTAGAAAACATTCATCAAATCTTATAAATGGTCTATATTTCTTAATTTTTTTCACAATTATTTAAACACACGTATAACCTTAAAAATAAGGTAATAAAGATCTATCTACATAATCAATGTTTTTAACTTCATTCACATGCAAAATAGTTTGAACAATCAATTTGTTGCAATGTTTCAATTAGATTTTAACATTTTATTATAGTAATTCGAGAAAATTTTTAAACTTAAAAGACTACATGCATAATATAATATATCTTAAAGATTAATGATGCAAAATGTAACTTAAAAGGTTGAATCGAAAAAAAATAAACTTAAAATATAAATAAAAATTGAGTTAAATATAAAAGTTAAATATATGTATTTTTGTCTAAATTTTTCCACCAACTTCTCTTGTATCTGCATGTTTAACGAGTTCTTATTTCTAGTTACATAACATTTAAAATCTTTATAGTAAAAAAAACATTTAAAATATTGATTTTCTTGATGCAAGTAACAAATCAAATTATTTTATGTCGCACTATAATTGAGCATGCTCCTTTTTTGAGCTTGAGGGGGACTTAAAAATAGTGTATTATTTGACCGATATGATTCTAAGAGAGGTAGAAGAGGCACACTAAAAAGAAAGAAGGTGAACATGATTAAGAGAAAAATGTGTGTAACCTTATAAAAGGAAGGAGAGAGAAATGGCAGCTTTTACTTTTGAAAATTTTGCCATGTTTGAACAATTTTAGGGGAATGAGTGTGAGCTGAGGGAATAGACCAAATGGGCTCCATGTGATGGTTAGTTGATAGTGGTGTATGGAATCTAAAAAGCACACCCATACCAATGCCATCATGTACTAACTCTTCTTTTTTATGAGGAAAAAAATAGCTAAACAAATGGAAATTGGTGAAGCTAATGAGGATATGAAGTGATTGTTAGTGTACATATCAACATGCTTAATGAGTGTTTCTTGATATGCTTCTAAACAAATGAACATATGAATAATTTGAATTCACATTAGAATAAGTGAAATTTTAAGATGGTAGAAATGTGAGATTGTATAGTTGAAGAATGATATATAAAATATTATTATCCATTTTCTTTTCCACAACTTATAACTTAAAAACCCTATAATTAACGTGTTAGAAAAATTCATGTTAGTTTGTGAAATAGTTGAAAATGTTAAAATCATTTGAGGATATTATAATATATATCTAATTAAATCTTAATAACTATTATGTCACTTTGTTATATTAATTCATAAAATATATTTACAAATATTTATGTGGTGAGGTATGATTTTTGTATGTAAAGTGGTGAAACGTGATTAAATGAGTTCTATTACTTCAAATTTTAAACATTAATTTTTTAATAATTTTTATTTTATTTTAAGACACATATTAATATGATTTTAATTGTAATAAATTATTAATATACCTTTTACACCGTCAATCAACATATTTTCATTTATATAATTTTTAAATAAAAAGAATTTAAATATTTTAATTTATATAACTTTTATAATAAAAAGAATTTAAATCAACTATTTTTTATAATCTAACAACTGTAACGTAATTTAGAGTATAAAACAGCCTTATACTTTATTATGCATATCAATTAAATCTATATATCTTTAATATCAATAGTTAGCAATTTGCATTGTTGAAACAACAAAGATATCTTAGTGGGTCATGATATATATAGTGGGTGACCAAATCCATCATAAACCTCGAGCCACTAGAACCTCCTCCTCGAGATTCTCACATTCTCAATATTTTGGTTTAAGAAAATTTGGGTTTGGAACTTTACTGAATGGCCAAACTCAAGGAATGTTGGATTCTTCAAAGCCCCAAACAACCATAATCCTATCCCATACATATATTATCATATTATCAACTTAAGTGTGCTAAGCTAAGATTCTTTTAGTAATTCAACAAAACATAACAAAAAAACAAAACCTGCACAAACATATATACATACACTACCACTATTGAATAAAATATATAATAAAGCTAGCAACATAATTTTTAGTACATATTTTTTTAAGGTATTTTATTTGATTGATTAAAATTTATATTTGATTCACGTAATTTTATATATTTTAAATGAATTTTAAATAATAAAAAATATATATTAGAGAACTTTGTTAGCATTTTTTGTATAAAATAAGACATTTTGGTTCTTTTGTTTCAATACAAGGACAAATAATATATTTTTTATAGTAAAATTATTATTATTTAAAAAATTATTAATGATTATTTTATAATTGTTTCGAATAAATTCAAATGTAGACATTTGAAATGATAAAAGAGTGTTTATTTCATATATTACAAATTTGTTATCCAGAAATGTGATTTTAGGAATCTTATATTCCCATGTTTATTTTACGATTTAATAAATCTTGTCAAAGAACTTTTTATTCTCAAAAGTAAAGTTTATTTATATTTTTCTTATTTCTTATTCCCATGTAAAAGAGTGAGAATCTTAAAATTTTATGCAAATAAAAAATAACCAGTCATAACTTTTCACTCTTACATAACTCTAAATTTTTTTTTACTTTTTAAAATTTATAGTTTTTAAATTAAATGAATTTTAAAAATATATAAAATTTGGAACTTTAGTTATTTAACAAACATTGATAGAAATAAAATTCATAAAAATAATATTATAAGGGATACATTCCTGTGATTATATTTTCCTATTTGTTTTATATTTCTTTTTCTATAGTAAAAAATCTAATCAATAAAATAATAATTAATATTATATTAAACTTTTAAAGATGACTAGAAATATATATTTTTAAATATTGACGGTTAAAAAAAGTAATGAAAGGAACACATTTTACTAATAAAAATATTGTGACTGATTAATCTTAAAAGAAAATATTGTGACCAAATGACACGATATCCCTCGTAATCTAGTGTTATTTTTTAATATATTTTTTGGTTTTATTACTTTTGTCCGAATATTTAAACAATTTGTAAAAGTTCTTTCAGCTTTCTTGGCATGTGCATGATTAACAACACAAAATGAATTTCCAATTCTATCCTTACAACATTCTCTCACCACCATACAAAGAAATATACTATTATTAATAACCACAATACAAATGACTATTTATAATTGACTCATAAAATTTTAATTTATAAAACCAAATTCTTACCACTATAATTTTAAAATGCAGTTGCATTTATAGTTACGTCTAAATTATTATATTGAAAAAAATGCAGATATAAAAAGCCGAGACAGCTTAAATTACAACAAAAATGCCGTTGTGATTATTTTAAAATTTAAAATATTACAATTATAATTATATTTGCCGACTACAATTTAAAATCACGTTTATTATTAAAATTATATACTGTTGAATTTTTACCTTAAAAAATGTACATATTATGTTTTGATTATTACAAAAAAACCTGACTCAATGACAGACATACTTTAGTTCCCTTTATATTATCATATTCATTTATGAACCTGTCTTGTTTGTTTTTCTCTTGGGTGTGTGTTTCTGACACAATAGTTTTCGTGAATGGTAGATTCTGTCTATCAAAAAAAGCAAAAGGGTTTCTTTCTTATTTTGAAAAAATAAAAACCCATATGAGAATTGTTATCAATTACAATTTCAAAATCTATCCATTAGTACAATTTATCAAGGTGTTTTTTTTTTCTTTCACTATTTGTAAATGGAGATGCTAAGAGGAGAAACATTTCTAAGTTTTGTTGCATTTTTCTTGTTTTGGAGTTCTTCAAATGCTTTGCTTTCATCTAAGGGAATAAACTTTGAAGGTAATTTTCAATATTTTTTCATAAATTTTGATGTTATATATGTAACATAGTACATAACTTGTATTTTGAATTTGATTTTTATGTTTGTGTTAATGCAGTTCAAGCTTTAATGGGAATAAAAAGTTGTTTAGTTGATCCTCACGGTATTTTAGAAAATTGGGATGGTGATGCTGTTGATCCATGTAGTTGGAATATGGTTACTTGTTCATCTGAGAATCTTGTTATTAGCTTGTGAGTATTTTCTTCAATGTTTTATTTTTTATTTGCAAAAACAAAGGTTTCAATGTTGAAAACCTTACAAAAGTGTTTAGCTAATGTTTGGATTCACTATGAGAATCACATAATCACAATAAGCCGTTACAAGAAGTTACATTTTGGAGCTTCAACAAAATCAGTGTGTCACTGTGATTTTGCTAGCTTTTGTACTTGAAACATTTCTTTATGTTGATGATTTTGGTATTGTTTGGTTTAGGGGGATTCCTAGTCAAAATTTATCTGGTACATTATCTCCAAGGATTGGAAACTTAACCAATCTTCAGACAATGTAAGTAATCAGAATTCAGAAAGCACTTATGCTATTTAAATTTTTCAAGATTTTCAAGATGTATATTTGTGAAACTATTTGAGACATTTTATGGAAATAATTTATGAAATCTCTATAAGCTATTTTTAGCTTATTTTCATAATCTCTTTTGTTTGTACTTACGTTGTTTTCAGCTTATTTCTATAAGCTCTTCAAGATAATTTATGAAAACAGTTTATATGAAAATAGTTTGATTTTATTTTATATTTTGTTATAGAAATAAGTTATACATAAGCACTTATATGATAAGCACTTAAAGACTTCCACTGATACAAAATTGTGTTTTTTTTTATACTATTGTAGAGTGTTACAGAATAACAACATAACAGGACCAATACCTTCAGAGCTAGGAAAACTTTTCAAGCTTCAAACACTTGATCTCTCTGATAACTTCTTCAATGGAGAAATTCCTCATTCTCTTGGTCATCTGAGGAACCTCCAGTACCTGTAAGTAGTATCTAAGACGCCGTTTACTTCCTGAAAAGATTTTCAATTTTTACTTTGTATGCCGATAACCGTAATGACATTTGGTTATGAATAGACATAAGATAGAAACTAACTAGAGATAATGTATTTAAAAAAAATATTTTGACATTTTCACAATTTTTAGAAATAATTGATCTATTTTTAAAATGTATTTTAATTTTTTTTTATAATGTCTTCTCTAATGTTTATTGTATTAGTAACCTGATTTCTAGAACTAAGAGGTTATTAACATGATTTCAGGAGGCTTAATAATAACAGTTTTTCTGGAGAATGTCCAAATTCACTGGCTAACATGGCACAGCTAGCTTTTCTGTAATTTTCTTCACCTTTCTTTCTCTACTATTTGGTTCATTCATTTTGTAGTTTTATGTATTTCTAAAGATGACTTGTTTGTGATCATAATTCAGTGACTTGTCATTCAACAATCTTAGTGGTACTGTGCCTAGAATTTTGGCCAAATCATTCAGGTTACTCTCTCTCTCTCTCTCTCTATATATATATATATACTGACACAGACACATTCATCAGACATGACAATGAGACTGATAATAATTTAAGAAAATTTAAGTAATTGAATGTAACCACGTGTCTTAGTGTAGGGTCATTGTCAAACACTAGACACGCCTTCAATTGGGAGAATTTAGAAAATTTGGTGCTAACTTTGAAATTCTCCTCATTCTCTTATGTTTCAGTATTGTTGGAAACCCTCTGGTCTGTGCTACAGGAAAAGAAACAAACTGTCATGGGATGAAACTCATGCCTATGTCCATGAACTTAAACAATACTGACTGTAAGATCCTCTAAGAATATGAATGATTTTACCTTACAATTTTACATCACTTTCACATATATTGTACCATGGTTCTAAATTGCAATAGCAGTTATACTGAAAGCCTTGATATTACGGTAAAATGCAACAAAATACACCTGATGCGGCCGCAACTCAGTTGCAAAAACCTCGAAACCTTTTATATTGCATCTGCAACGGCAGTTGCAGATTGAAATTTAGAACAATATATTGTACTTTGTTATATTCTACATAGTCATTGAATTGTTTTTTGAGACAATATTTTTGCTTTTCTAGATGCATTACCATCAGGCAGAACAAAAGCTCAAAAAATGGCTATGGCCTTTGGTTTGAGTCTTGGATGCCTTTGTTTGTTAGTCCTTGGATTTGGACTTGTATTATGGAGGAGGCACAAGCATAATCAACAAACATTCTTTGATGTTAAAGGTACATTACCCTCAAAAACCTTTAGTTGGAGCTCATATATTCCTCATTATACAAGATTCTGCTTATGCAACATAGGTTAACATATTTCATCAAATTATAGTATTTCCTTTAGGGTAGATTCATATAACATTTTTGTCGTGATACTGAATCTTTTCAGACCGACATCACGAAGAAGTCTACCTTGGAAACTTGAAGAGGTTTCAATTAAGAGAACTTCAGATTGCTACTCACAATTTCAGCAACAAAAACATCTTAGGAAAAGGTGGTTTTGGAATTGTATACAAAGGAATTCTTTCAGATGGAACACTTGTGGCTGTAAAGAGGCTTAAAGATGGCAATGCAATTGGAGGAGAGATACAATTTCAGACTGAAGTTGAAATGATCAGCTTGGCAGTTCATAGAAACCTTCTCAAACTGTATGGATTTTGTATGACAGCAACAGAACGACTTTTAGTTTATCCCTACATGTCAAATGGCAGCGTTGCTTCTCGTCTCAAGGGTAAGCTCAATCGATATGCATCTCTAATGCATTTCTATTTTGGAGATGAATACCATCTCGAATGCCGATTCAATATAATGAATCTCAATTCACTATGAAGAATGTTGATCGACTCTAATGAATCACTACCTAAACTTAGTGTAACCAACCACTTTTCTTTTCAGATTTGATTTATGAGTTGAATCTTGAATCATTGAGGTTCATATACGATATATCAGCTTATAATTTTATTGGCAATATATCTTATGATTCAGAAAAAAAGGTCTTCTTAATGATATAAATCTCGATTTGATAACTTTGATATACAAATTTTTGTTATTTCCAGCTAAGCCAGTGTTGGATTGGTGCACAAGAAAACAAATAGCCTTAGGAGCAGCAAGAGGACTACTATACCTTCATGAGCAATGTGATCCAAAGATAATCCATAGAGATGTGAAAGCTGCAAACATATTACTTGATGACTATTGTGAAGCAGTAGTTGGAGATTTTGGTTTGGCAAAACTTTTAGACCACAAAGATTCACATGTAACAACTGCAGTGAGAGGAACAGTAGGGCATATAGCACCTGAGTATCTTTCCACAGGACAATCTTCTGAGAAAACTGATGTGTTTGGATTTGGCATTTTGCTTCTTGAATTGATCACTGGTCTTAGGGCTCTTGAGTTTGGAAAAGCAGCCAACCAAAAAGGAGCTATGCTTGATTGGGTAAGTTCTTCTATTAGTCCCTATAAATATTTTTATTGGTTTTGATCCTTAAATAAAGCCTTTGTATATTATTTAACATTCAGGTAAAGAAAATTCATCAAGAGAGAAAACTTGAGTTGCTTGTAGACAAGGATCTCAAGAACAACTATGACAGAATTGAGCTTGATGAAATGGTTCAAGTAGCACTCTTATGTACACAATATCTTCCCGGTCACAGACCGAAAATGTCCGAAGTTGTTCGGATGCTCGAAGGCGATGGTCTAGCCGATAAATGGGAAGCTTCTCAAAAAAATGTTGATAACACTACCAAGTGTAAACAACATGAATTATCTTCGTCGGATCGGTATTCGGATCTTACTGATGATTCTTCTTTGTTAATCCAAGCCATGGAGCTTTCAGGTCCTAGGTGAAATTTTCCTAGTTATTTTTATTATTATGTTTTCTAGTTTTGTAACTAGTTTTCTAAAGAAAGCATATGAAAGTTAAGAACATGTTACAGTTGAGTCCATGAAGATTATATGTTGTATGATAGAAGTATCTGAAATAGGCTTTTTTGTTTGTTTTTGAAAATGTATATATACTTATTTGTTGAACTTGAATTTGTAATGCAAATATTTTGTAATTTGTAGCATCAAAGTAAATGAAGTGCTTTACTAGGTTTTATTTTGGTGTGGAAGCAACATTAATTGGATAAGAATAAGATTATGACTCAGAAGGATATATACCTTACATAAACATAGTATAGTATCCTCAATGGTGTTATCACCCTTTAGACGAATAAGATGATTGTATAATCTTTATTTTTGTCACACCTTATGTTTAAAATATTTATTTAATATATTCTCTTTTGCTTGTTAAAAAATGTCATAAAAATCTCTAGTTTCAATACTTAGATTAGGAATCCAATTGAAAACCCCCTCTAGTTTTTCTAGTTTCAATCTGCGTAACTTAGAGTATAATCAAACTAAGTTATTCTGTGATAGATAATATGGATAGGGATATATTCTATCATATTCACTAATATGACTAAAAAATAATTAATAAAGAGAGACAATGGGAATATAAAAGGTAGGCAGCATCTTAACAACGGTTTCATATCTCTAGTAATAAATATATCGGGAAATATTCACGTTCACATGTAGAAAATAGATTGAATTCTAAAAGAATTAATAAAGGATGATATTTATAATTTTATAAACTGATTTTGTAACGATGAATTAAATTTAATATAAAAATTTAAGATGATATATATAAGTTTCATCATTACTCGTGTTTAAATATGTTTTTTTTTATCTTAAAAAAGATTGTAAATTTTGTTGTAATTAATCCGAATTTAAACTCGAGATAAGAAGTTTAACTTAATAAAATCGATATTTGTCATTTGAACTAAAACTGTCAAAATAATTATCTTAAACCTCTAAAAAAAATATGCTTAATAAAAAGACTTCATATTCTACTATTTTAAAACCTAAAATTAATAAAATGTTATATGAAACTAATATTTCGTGAAATTGATTGATTTTATCATCAAGTAAAAAATAAATATTACGTAATTTAACAAAGGATTATCTATTCTAATAAAACATCTAAAAAATAGATTTTAATAAAATATTTAAAAATTTATTAAAATATTATTGTGGACTTTAAAATACTTCATCTTAAAATTTGTCTAAGGTCTTCATATGCGTTGGACGGACTCTAGAAATAACGACAAAAACTATATATGAAAAAAATTAAAATTGATGATTAAATTTGGTGTCTCTACAAATATTCCTTTAGCGACAAAATTAGAGACAAATATTCTTTACACATTAAAAAATATTCTTTTTTTTTATCCAAAAGAAATTAATTTTAAATTTACTCTGATAATATAATTTTTTTAAAGATCATTATGGTTAACTTTTTATCGACTTTCTTATGGTTTTTGGTTTCTGTTTTTTTTTTTTTGGGTCAAGCTTATGTCACTAGACTCTATTGTTTTTTTAATTTTTTTTCTTTAATAAAAAAAATTATTCTCAAATATAAATAAATTCTATTATGTTCAAAATGAATGCTTGCTTTCAAAATCATCCCTACAAAATCTAAAACAATCATACGTTATAACAATTTCTACTCTAATATTTTACATCTCTCAAAATCAGCATGAGTTTAAAGAATAGTACAAATATTATATATCAATGGACAAGAAAACATTAGTAAGAGGGTATCTTTCTTTGTTCTTTATTTTCTCTCCATGGTTTTGATGATTTGAATCATGACATATATATTTCTAAACCACTTCTTCATTATGGCATGTTGATGACATAGGTTTAGCCAAGTATGTAGGATTAGTATCTCCAGCCATTATTACAACAATTTTAGGCTCTAAGTCCACTACCATTTCCACATTCTTCATAGATTTATCTTCATTTGATAAAGTGGTTGATGAAGGATTTTCTTGACAAGTGCTAGCTAGGATAATTAATGCAAATGTTATGAGTGCAAACATTAGAGCTAGGCCACCAAAAATGTAAGGAATAGGAGAAGTAACATTTTTGAAACCGCCACCAGCTGCTACATCCATAGTGAAACTATTATTTTCTTTGCACATACAAAAAATTAATGATAAATTTAATTGGCCTTTATTAATCTCTCACTCGTTTTGCCTAAGAAAAAAATGTTAGAAAAGAAGAGAAAGAGAGGGAATTTATTTATAGTACATGTTAAAGCAACATAATGAATTTGTGGATTGAAAATGAAGGGGTGAAGGAAAGTTTTGTATGAATGGGCCCACATGTGGAATTGTGGAAGAAATTTCTGTTTATTCTTTTCTTAAAATTTTAGCTATATAGTGATCAAATTTTCAAACAATTTTTTATGGTTGATTCTTTCGTGTTGTGATTGAAGCATCCAATCATATGGGCAATGTTTTTTTTTCATAATATATGAAGTTTCTTCATCGGTTGAAAATAGGGATAGCTATCAATTATTTCATTGTCAAAACTAAAGAAGGGTCCCAAGAGATTGTGTCAAACAATTGCATATGTTCTTTTGTTTCATTACTTTTTCTTAAAGCTTGCTAGCATGTCCTAAACAATAAAATTGAATTTAATATTTGCACAAAAAAATGAATTTAATAAGTTGAAGATGTTAAATATTTGCACATTATTTTAATAATTAAATAAATTTTCAATCTTTTTATAAAATTTCAATATTTTGTTCTTGGTCCATATAAAAATATTTTTAACTTTTTAGTCTAAAAAGATATTCATTTTTATTTTTAATCTCTCATTTTAAATTAATTCATGTATGTCATTCAAAATTTTTAATTATTTTTTATATTTATATTTAGGACTGTATAAACATAGTTGATGATATTGATATATTCTTTTAAATAAGATTTGGCTTAGAAGTAATTTTGATCATTTATCTTTTACCTAATTTCGATTTAGTCCTTTATTTTTATTTTAATTCATTTTAGTCATTTATCTTTTATAAGTGGTATATCTTAGTCATTTTCACAATCACAACAAAAAGTATAACAAAATTCGATAATTGAAATCTCTTTTAACAATTGCCAATATGTATCTAGTATATTTTTTTTTAAAAAAAAACATCAATTTAACAAAATAATAGGCTTTTAATTGAAAAAAATCTTCTTGTATGTTTTGAAACATATATAAACTCTTTGAAACGAATGACATTTATTAAAGTTTACTATATTTTCACATTATCTTTATTAAGATTGAAAATTTAACTTTACAACTAATCTTAAATATAATCTCAATAATTCATTACAATAATTATACGGTTGTTTTGAAAAAGTTATGAGAAAAATAACTAAAATACACCATTTATAAATGATAAAGAATAAAATGACGAAAAATTATATTATGATGATAAAATGCCAAGATATGAGAATCTCATAAAAGGGAATGCACTCTGGCTTTTATTTTTTCTCTCTGTGGTCAACATATTTATTTGGTTGCCCCTTTGCTCAAAATCTTTGACGCATTTGGTACTAACATGGATTTGGTTTATGAGAAAGATTGAAGTTAATGTTATTTTGGTGATTTGGTTCTAGATTTCAACATAAGCAAAATAGTATCCATAAAGTTATTTTTGTATTCCAATGTTTTGATCTATATGGAAATCACAACTCCTTAAACTTTGTTGTAATAGACCACCCCTTATTCTTCCATGATTTTTCATGGTCAATAGGTACCCTCCCCCTCATAACATCAATGTAAATTGATTCCCTCTACATTCAACGTTATCAATACTTTATCTCGGCAACACAAGTCCTATTGATACGTCAAACATTTCAACAATACACTCCCGACAAACTTGTGCATTTCTAGTTTTTATGTCATCATCTTAGGACACATACCGACAAAAACAAACACTATATTGTATTTTTTTTTTCTATAAGTAAAGAAATAGCGTTAAAAGATATTATAAGGAATACTGTAATGATCAATTAATACTGGCTACTAGTTAAGAAGGACAATGCATTAGGATGCTTGAAGAGAAATCTTAATCGTCGACATGTGATTTTATAACTTTTTTAATATATATAAATATATTGCAAGAAGAGAAATCCAACTTCCATTAATGTCAAAGATGAGACTCAATTTTCAAATTCAGACCAAATTTAAGAGAGTTTTTTTTTCTTTCTTTTTTAAATGCGCTCTCTTGTTAGAATTTATAAATAATTCACTTTAAATAATAAAATAAATAATATCAACCGATAATAAATAAATAAATTATTAATATTATATGTATATTTATGATCAATTATAAATAATTATAATATTAATTCTTTATTGGCTTCCTTGAGAAGTAAAATCTCTTTTATCATATCTAGATGCAATGTATCCTGATATAAAACTTTTAACAATTAAATTATTGTATCAAGTTGAGTTTTTATGGATCTTCTCTCTTCTGGTCTATTTCGATGGGTTTACTCTTTTTGTTGTTGAAAGTTTTACTCCATATTTCATAATTATACCTTTACCTCCACAAAATTTTCAAAATGCTAAAATTACTCTTCATTTTTTTTACTATTTTATCAAATTAAAATTTACTTTTTTCTTTTACCTTTTAATGATTTCCGGATCACAAAAAACAAAATTTTCTGTACGTAAAAGTTCTTCGATAGTTACCAGAAAACTTGAAAAAAGTTTTCTGGTACAGAAGACTTCTACCGAAAAATTTGGAAAAAGTTTTCCGGAAAACTTGAGAGGAAGTTTTTCGGAAAAGACGCATAGACGCGTACATTTAACACTACCGAAAAATTTGTCAGGAAGTTTTCCGAAAAAAACGCATACATTTAGCACTACCAAAAACTTCTGGTAGTTCTTTTTTTTTTTCAATTTTTTTTATAAATTTGATAGATATGGATAATGGATTATTCATATCTATCAAAAATTAAATAAAAAATAAAAAAAATTGAAAAAAAAAACTATCGGAAAACTTCATGGCAAGTTTTCCGGTAGTGTTAAATGTATGTGTCTTTTTCAGAAAACTTCCTGCTAAGTTTTCCGGTAACTATCGAAAAACTTTATGGCAAGTTACGCGTCTTTTCCGAAAAACTTTTTTCAAGTTTTCCGATAGAAGTCTTCTATACTGGAAAACTTGAAAAATGTTTTTCAGTAACTATCGGAAAACTTTTACGTATCAGAAATCTTGTTTTTTTGTAATCCGAAAATCTTTAGAAGGTAAAAAAAAAAAGTAAATTTTAATTTGATAAAATAATAAATAAAAAAAGAAGGATAATTTTAACATTTTGAAAAATTTGTGGAGGTATAAGTATAATTATGGGGTATAAGGTAAAATTTTCTTTGTTGTTAGGCATTCGATTGGGTTGGTTACTCTTAAAATTTCATATACAGTTAGTAAAAAAAAAAAATAATACTCACGTACCATATTTAATAATTTTCAAATACAATATTTAATTTTATAAAAAAAAATAATATTAACTTTATTTATTTTTTACTCAAAATTCTGCCTGAATTTCAATAATAATATGCAATATTAGGAGTAATATCATTAATTCAAAATCATAAAATAAATTAACTTTACCCTTAAATTATACTACTAATGTTTTCATAAGAAAAAAAAAAGTACCACCTAATCCAAAAAGGATGAACAATGAATGACAACGTGGTCAATACGTGGGGTAGAGCTTAGCTTCATCGTTTGGAAATCTTGCTGACTATAAAGTCAAAGCATACAAAATTAAATTAAATTAAATTACTCCCATCACTCATTCCTAGCAACTTCCTCCTTCCTTAGGCAAATGGATTTTATAGTCGACACGCCAAATTAATTAAATTCCAAAAGCAGTATGATGGTAGCTTTTCAATTGGTCACGAAAATGTTTCATCTTTAATTGAAGGTTAAGAAATGAATTTTTGTAAGTAAACGCGTAGCAAAAATATATTATTCATCTATATATAATGTTAGCATATGATACAACATCAATATTCAAATTCCAATATTTTTTCTCCTCATCTATCTACATCGATTTGATCATTGGCCACATTGTGTCAACTATAGTTTCAATTTTTCAATTCATTTTTTTGTGACTATATTCCCTTCTTCGTTATTTTCTTATATTATCAATTTTTAGTTTTATTTATTATTATTACTATCTCATATTTGTTGTTGCTATAGTTTTGTTCTTGAAACAATGTCAATGACATTGTTAACAAACATGAACAAAATTGAGACACTTCTCAATGCACCAAACAACAACCTTAGTCCAAACAACAAAAGATGGCACAATGCATTCATGAAAATCTATTGTTCTAGAGCTTTTATGTTATCACATTTCACCATAAAACCAAAAATCACACAAACCCCATTTTTCACATTGGTTGATTTGAATTCACCACACTCTTTTACCATTGATCAATCAACTCTCATTGAAATTGTCAAAGAGAAAAACATTGAAACCCTTCAACAACATGGTGGAGTTGAAGGTGTTGCTTCATCACTTAAAACCAACATTGAGTTTGGTATAAAAAATGATGAAGATTTTGAAGATATTTCAATTAGACAACAAGTGTTTGGTTCCAACACTTACAAAAAACCACCTTCAAAAAATTTCTTTCATTTTATTGTTGAAGCTTTTAAGGATATTACAATTTTGATCCTTTTAGTTTGTGCTTCTCTTTCAATTGGCTTTGGTATTAAAGAACATGGAATCAAAGAAGGTTGGTATGATGGTGGTAGCATTTTTCTAGCTGTTTTCATTGTTATTTCAATGTCATCAATAAGCAACTTTAGACAAAACAAACAATTTGATAAATTGTCTCAAGTTAGCAATGATATTCAAATTGATTTGGTTCGAAATAATCGAAGACAAAAGGTATCGATTTTCAATATTGTTGTTGGTGACATTGTTTGTTTGAAGATTGGTGATCAAGTACCTGCTGACGGATTATTCGTTGATGGACATTCAATGAGAGTCGATGAATCGAGCATGACGGGCGAGAGTGACCATGTTGAGATCAATAGAAAAGACCATCCTTTTTTGTTATCAGGGACAAAAGTTGTCGATGGTTATGCGAAAATGCTCATTACATCGGTCGGTATGAACACAACATGGGGACAAATGATGAGTTCTATAAGCAATGACATCGACGAGGAAACGCCTTTACAAACAAGGCTTAACAAGCTAACATCATCCATTGGAAAGGTTGGTTTATCTGTCGCGCTTTTGGTCCTTGTTGTTTTGTTTATTCGATATTTCACGGGGAACACTAAGGACGAAAATGGAGTTAGAAAGTATAATGGAAGAAAGACTAGTTTTGATGATGTGATGAATGCAGTCATTGGAATTATAGCTGATGCTGTTACTATTGTTGTTGTTGCAATTCCCGAGGGTTTGCCCTTAGCTGTTACTTTGACACTTGCTTACTCAATGAAGAAAATGATGGCTGATCAAGCTATGGTGAGAAAACTTTCAGCTTGTGAGACTATGGGATCAGCTACTACTATTTGCACTGATAAGACAGGTATCGTTAGTTAGTTATACAAGTTAAGTACAATAGTTACGTTAGATAGTTAATATAGTTAGTTATATTGACTAATATGTTCTATGAACAGGTACACTCACTTTGAATCAAATGAAGGTGACAAAGTTTTGGCTTGGTTTAGAACCATTGGAAGAGGGTGAAAATGGATTTTCATACTCAAATATTGATCCATTTGTTCTTCAATTGATCAAAGAAGGAGTGGCTCTTAATACAACCGGCGGCGTTCAAAAATCTCTATCATGTTTTGATCATGGTTCAAAGTTTGAGTTTTCTGGAAGTCCGACAGAACAAGCAATTCTATCGTGGGCGGTTTTGGATTTGAAAATGGAGATGGAAAATTTGATACAAAGTTGTTCTATAATTCAAGTTGAGACTTTCAACTCAAAGAAGAAAAGAAGTGGAGTTTTGTTTAGAAGAAATTTTGACAACAAAGTCAATGCACATTGGAAAGGAGCAGCTGAGATGGTACTAAGAATGTGTTCAAGATACTATGATGCCTATGGAAATGTGAAAGATATTGACAGTGATAGCATGTCAAAATTTGAAAGCGCAATTCAAGGTATGGCAGCTAGTAGTCTTCGTTGTATCGCTTTAGCATTCGTAGAAGTCACAGATGAAGAGCTAAGAGGTGTAGGAGACAACAAAAAGATGGTGGTAAAAGACAACGGTTTAACATTGTTAGGACTTGTCGGTATTAAGGATCCATGTCGTCCGGGCGTTAAGACGGCTGTGGAAGCTTGTCAACACGCCGGTGTGAATGTCAAAATGATAACAGGTGACAATGTTTTCACCGCAAAAGCTATAGCGTTCGAATGTGGGATTCTTAAGCCTAATCAAGATACGAACGATGTAGTAATCGAAGGTGAGGAATTTCGCAACTTTACACACAAAGAAAGAATGGAAAAAGTTGAAAAAATTTGTGTGGTGGCAAGATCTTCTCCTTTTGACAAACTTTTAATGGTTCAATGTTTAAAGCAAAAAGGTCATGTAGTTGCTGTCACAGGTGATGGAACAAATGATGCACCTGCTTTGAAAGAAGCTGATATTGGACTTTCAATGGGAATTCAAGGTACTGAAGTTGCGAAAGAGAGTTCAGATATTGTTATATTAGATGACAATTTTGCATCTATAGTAACAGTTTTAGGATGGGGAAGATGTGTGTACAACAACATTCAAAAATTCATTCAATTTCAATTAACAGTGAATGTAGCAGCACTTGTTATAAACTTTATAGCGGCAGTTTCGGCAGGTGAAGTGCCTTTAACAGCAGTTCAACTATTATGGGTTAATTTGATTATGGATACATTAGGTGCTTTAGCTCTTGCAACTGAAAATCCTACAATGGATTTAATGGATAAACCACCAATTGGTAGAACAAAACCTCTTATAACTAACATCATGTGGAGGAACCTTGTGTCACAAGCAATGTACCAAATAGTTATTTTGTTGACACTTCAATTCAAAGGTGAGTCAATTTTTGGTGTGACAACAAAGGTAAATGACACATTGATTTTCAATACTTTTGTTCTTTGTCAAATTTTTAATGAGTTTAATTCAAGGAAATTGGAGAAGAAGAATGTTTTTGAAGGGATACATAAGAGCAAATTGTTTTTGGGAATTGTTGGTTTTACATTAGTGCTGCAAGTTGTGATGGTTGAGTTTTTGAAGAAGTTTGCTAATACTGAAAGGTTGAATTGGAAAGAATGGATTGTTTGCATTGGTTTTGCTGCTGTTTCTTGGCCTATTGGTTTTGTTGTAAAGTTGATTCCTGTTTCAGATAAACCATTACTTGATTTTTTTAATTTTAGGAAGTGATTATGAAGACTAATAAGCCATATAGCTAAGGTTGTATCTTTTGTAAGTTAAGTAATTTTATAAATCTTCATTTTGGAGATGCCACATTTGTTAGAAGAAAATCATCATGTCATGTAAATGTAGGATTATTCTATTTGTACTTGTGATTTAATCACATTTGTTGTATTGTACAATATTTAATTTTAAATAAAACTACTTTTGATTTATGATATAATTATTGTATGGACATAAGAGTGTATTTGAGTCGTTTCTTTATTTGAGTCCTTACTTCTATTTCATGATGAGAAATTCGTTTGCAAAAAATATTTATTTTAAAATTAATGATTTTTTTAATTTTTAATATAATATTAATTATTATTATTATTTAATAAAAATATTATTAACAAAAAATACTATTAATAATTGATAAGGATAATTTAGTTAAAATATTATTATTTATTTTATTTATACAATTTTTAAAATTTATATGAAACGATCAAATCTGTTGAGATAGAAAAAGTATTACTTTTTGGGAAACAAAAGTAGTCAATGCAATTTCTTCGGTTGTTAGTTAATTTTGGCACTTTTTAAAAAAATCATTAATATTTTTACACTTTTAACATTAGCATGAAGCATATTGTAAATAAGGAATCTTCCTTCATTGCCAAAAGGGTACTTTTGTAAATAAAAAATGGGTCAATTCCACTATAAATTTTGGCACCACACATCACACAACCTCACTTAATTTCACTAAAATAGCACAATACTTTTTATACAAAGAGATTGAAGATGTCTCCAATTCCTTATCTTTTTGGAAGTTTTACACTTTTATTTGTTCTAATTTTTGTGGCATTGATGATTATTTTATGTTCTTACAGAAAGCATGTTTTTCATTCATCAAATGAAGGTAATGACATTAAATTTGCAATGTCAAGTAACTTAGAGATTGATCATGAACCTAAGATACTTGTGATCATGGCATGGTATAACAAGCCTACTTATATAGCTAAACCAATCACTTCTTCAACTAATTGCACTTGTGAAAATGATTCAATCCCTTCATCATGATTCATGCTTAAGAAAAGAAGAAACTTAACAAGATTTTCTTTTTTTATAAAAAAGTTTGTGATCTAGACCACGACATCAAAGTCTTTGATGTGTCCACGACTACAATGCAACAATTAAAATTGTATCAGTTGCATTTGACGATTCTTTTCAATATTAAGTATTGCAATGTGATTGCTACCACATTTTATTTTAATCTATTGTCTTACTAGAAACGAAAAAATCATTGCTGCTAAATTGGTTCTTCCTTTTCATATTTTAGTGGATTCTCTTATACAAGATAAAAACATTTTTAGGAAGATCACTATGTGAGAGCAATATCTTGTTTAAGGCATCTCATATCTTATTTTTCTCCATTGAATCACTAATAAATGCAATCAAATATGTGAAATCGTTATCATTCAAATGTATAATTTAAGATACAAAGTACATTAATTTAAACCCTAAAGTACAAAACTTTTTTTAAAAAAATTCGTACTAAATTTCTTAATATTTAGTTGCCTATTGAGATAATATTTTAAGACATCTGTCTATTATTGTATTATTTTTTGTGACTTAAGTGAGGGGTTTATAAATCTAATGTTTTGTCAATTGAGATAATTTTTTACAAAAAAAAAACAAATTGAAAGATAAATTGGAAAAAATGTGTCTATGAGCCTAACTTAGCCCACAAAATTTTGGAGCCTTCCTTTATTTGGACTATTTTAGCTATGAAATTTTTTGACCTTTGATTGGGGCCAATAATTAGTTGACTTGTAAAATTGACATCTATAGATAAGAGTATCACACTTATTTGAAATCTGTTAAATCACACTTATTTGAAACTACAATTTTTTTTTCAAACCCCTATAAATAAGAGTATCACACTGGATGAAATATGATTTCTTTTTCAAACCCCTATATATATATTTTGAAACTACACATTCAAAAAATACAATTTTTTAATCCTCCGAAAATCCAATTTAGACAGAACACAATTATTTGACATGTGGAAGAATATAACATCCAAAACATAAACATAATTATAGAATTTTAGAAACATAGGATAAAAGTAGCTTCCAAGAATCATGAACCACATTGACCTCCTGGCCCACCAAAGAGAAATGCTTGCTTATACTCACTCCCTTGGTCCCCATTGTACAACAAATCATAGCAATTGGAGTTAGTGTCAACATTTTTTGTCATGAATTCAGGTTCTACATTATTTTGATTGTAATTTGAGTCAAATATTTCAAGATTTGACATGTAAGCTGAGCTACCAAAATGAGTTTGTGGCAACATTCCACTACCCATTGGAGGACTATTCATATTATTAGGAGGTGTAAAAGTTTCACCACCAAATCTAACCAAAGAAGCACCTTGGTTCAAATGAGTTAATATTTCCTTTGGCCAATATCCAATTTTTACATCACCTGTTTTATCATCACGTGCACTTAGCCACCAATTGCCACTATTTGGATCCTACATATATATTCAAAAACAATAAATTGTCACCTTATGTGAAGTTATATTAGCACATTAATTAAGAATTAAGGAAACAAACAAAAATTGTCGCATTAGTACTCATAAAAATTATCTTTTATAATTGATTCTTTTTTTTTTTTATTTTAAAAAAAGATATTTTCATTCGATATATTGGACAAACTCAAAACAACTTTTTTAGAAAAATCTCAAATAAATATTCTCTAAATTATTGAAGGGTTACTAATGTTTTGGTCTCTGTAATATATATCTAATCTAGTTTTAATCCTTAAAAAATTTATTTTTAATTTAGAAATTTATATTCCTCTATTTTTAGTCTTTGATGGTGTCTACTCGTAAAAAAATATTATGTGGCAAAAAACAAAAATGTATTTAGGTTATATCTATAAATGTGTTGCACATATATACTCTTGTTTTTGGTTTTAAAAAAAAAATTACCTGTTTGACTACAAAAGGAGAAAAGAATTGTTGGGATCGTGATCCAATTACAGATGATTGCGTGATGGCTGCTCCAAGGAAAATATTTGCATCGACTTGCACAAAACCTGAGCAATGTACATTATAATTTATGCAACCTGTCTTTTGAAAATTATCTACCTGCATATATAGATTAATTAAATATATTTAATTAAACAAAACCACTCACATTAACTTAATTATTAATTTCAAAATGAAATACATTAATTATTAATTTTGGTTTCTTACTGTCCAGAAGCCAGTAATTCTTGTTCGCATGTCTCCATAGTAGCTTGGATCAACCTATTTCATTATGCAAATTATAACATTATACTGTATTAAAAAACCAACAAAAATAAATTTAACCATAACAAAGGAAAACTAATAATAATAATAATAATTAAGGTTAAAAAGTATAATTTTTTAGTCCTATAAAATTTCAAAAATTTTATTTTTTGTCCTTGTATAAGTTTGTTCTTGGAATTTTAGTTCTCACAATATTTTGTATCAACAATTTTTTTTCTTATAAATTTAAAATAAATTGAGACTTTATTCGAATGCTACCAAATTTTGTAGACACATTTTGTGTCATAGTTGAAATTTTTGGGAAAAAAATGAATTCAAAATTCAATTTGATTTAAGTTCAAAATTTTTGTTCTATTGAAGTTTAAATATTTATATTTAATTCATCATTTATTAAAATATTCTAATTTTTTCATTTAAAATTTTAAAATGTACACATGAATTAACTTAATAATAAAAACAAAATTTGCTGACAAAAATTATTAAAATTGCATATATTTAACCCTAGTAATAAGAAAGGCAGTTAAGTAAATAAAAACAAAAATAGATACATTAAATCATTGTTTCTTTAATTTATTTAGTAGCAATAAAAATGAAATAAATTAAACAAATTAAAATGTATAACAATTAACTTACACCAGGTCCAACTTTAATAACATTGAGTTCTGAAGGAGGACCATTTTGAAGCCAAATTTGGGACAAGCTATATTGGTTCTCTTGTAACGTTAGATTATATATGGTAATCTTTGCACTTGCTCCATGATATGTCGTATTTTGAGTTGTATCCAAGGTAGCAAACTAATGAACAAAATATAAGAATTTAATTAATATGTTTTCATAAGATATATTTTTTACATAAATATTCAATCATATAATATTATATAGATAACTGCAAAAATATTTTAGAAAATAAAATTAACCGTTAGATTTAATGGAGACATATTTTCCAAATTTAACCGTTGGATTAAAATATTTTACCATATAAATTATCTATATATTTTTTATATGTTATTAAGATGCGTCAAAATTAACGTGTTAAATATTTTTATCATACGATGTTAATTTTGATGCACTTCAGCAATCTATAAAATAATTTTAGATTTATATAAAATTTGTAAATATAATTTATATGATATAATCTTTGAATCTAATTGTTAAATTTATAAAATATTTATTATATGGATTACTAGTAATTTGAACGTTTAAAAAAATATATTACTAATAGCTATCAATAAACTTACGTGATGGCCAGGATTAGTTTGAGAATATTGATGAAAATGTTGAAGTTGTGATTTTGAAGTAATGTTTATTTGTTGCCTTACTTTTCTCCTGTGAATAGGCACACTTCCTAGTGGGCATCTTTTAATTTTAATGCGATTCATAATTATGTCTCTTGCGAAACTTGGCCTATGCTGCAAACAATACAAAAAAAAAAAACCATTGTTAAAGACAAATATAAATAAACCTTAATCCAAAAAAATCTCAATAGTAAATATAAAAATAATGTTATTTTTTAAAAATATTATGGTAATAATTTTATATAATCTTTATTAATAAAAAAAAATGTGACCCCATTCCATTGATTTATGGATTAGTCTTTGTTTATATAAGAAAGACCTTTAAAAAATTTGAGAATAAAATAATTTATTCCCATTTGAATTTAATTTGTGAGAACACTATTACCTGAATTTTGTGATTTTTCAGTAAAGGATGTTTAAGAGAAGGTTGTTTGTATATACCAACACAATCAAAGTCACTATCCATTGTTTCCTGTATATGTAAACAAAATGGCATAAAGTGAATAATAGAAAAAAATGAGCAATATTTTCCATCGTATATTGTAAAAAAATAAAAAGTTAAAATTATATATTAGTACTAGGATGTTCTTTAGAACCTGTGATTTTGTAGGAGTAGCATTGATGTTCCGAGCACCAACTTCATAGCATGATATTATAAGAACTACAAAGAGAAACATCATCTCACTATTGATGAAAGCCATTTTGTGTTTGGAGGAATACATTATTTTTTAGTGTGTACGAGTCCATTTAAATAATGTCTAAGAAAGTTCGGGATTTATATATATATATATATATATATATATATCCTTTTCTAAAAAAACAAACCATTATACCTAATATTGAAAAATATATACAAAAAATATCTTATTTTTTGTACTTTCATAAGGTTTTTTTTTTTTAACAAGAGTCGCATCTCGAAGATGCGATTACGTTTTAATATTTTATAAATGGTTGTATCTCGTACGACTTTTTACTTCAAGTGGTCGCATAGCAGAAATGCGACATGGTTCAACAAAGTAGAATATTTTAATATAAAATATATTAGTTAGTTTTTTAAAAAAAGAAATATAATAATAAAAAAATCGAGATCTCACAGCTAAAGAATATTTTTAATTTGAAGAATAAATTACAATATTCTATTTAGAGAAAGAAAACTAAAAATATGCATTAGTAGAAAGTAGTAATTACTTTTGTAAAAAAAGAAAAAAGAAATAGTCTTCTAGATGGATTTTGGATCTACCGAAGGTTGAGATCTATTTTATTTTATAGAATTTGTGGTATTGGTGTATTTTATTTTATTTTATTTTATTTCTAGAAAGATTTATATTTTTATAATATATAATAAATATACAAATTTACACGTACTAACAATATTAATAATAATTAGTATTGACTGTTGAAAAAAAATCAAAGAATAACCATATATAAGTCTTCGTAATTCAAAGAAAAAATGAGAATAAATAAATGTTAAGTGTTCTTATGTATTATAGAAAAATTAAGTATATCAAACGAGAATAAAAAATTTATGGATATCCATAAATGACTATCGAGAAATTAATAAATAGAAAAAAATGACATATAGAAGCAATAATCACCATCATCCATATTAGAAAAGTAAATATACGTTTTAAAAGTTTTAAAAACTATACGTTTTAAAAGTTTTAAAAACTATACGTTTTAAAGTTTATTCGCCTACATTAAGAAAAAAATTAACTCTATATATTAATTATTGATAACGGTGAAATCCTATATGCATATTCTCAATCTTACAAAATTATATATGTATTAATGCTTTTCTTTTAACAAAGTAACTATGTGTATTTGTTCATAAGGTTTGCAATCTATTTTGATTTTATATTAAAAAATAATTCAATTTAACTTTTAAATAGCTAATGAATCAAACAATACATATTAATATTTTATTAACTTTTTTAAGTATACATAAATGTGTTATATAGTCTTATAAATAGAAACAAAGAAAGTAAGAATAATTTGATAAAATTATTATATATTTTTTTATTAATCATCTTTTTAATTTGTATATAATAATCAAATACGTCAATTATTTTGGAATGTGTAAAGTATTTTTAGTAAATTAGTATCAGAAAAACTTTTGGCTTCTCTTTTTTTTGGCATCAACAAAAAGCATAACTAACAAATTATGTTAAAAAAATAAGACAATATATTAGTAATTATACATGGGCGAATTGGGTCGGGTTAAGCCTAATATTATATGCCTTTCATAAATTATAGATTTTTTTGTCAATTATATAAATTCTAGGGTTTATGTTACAAAATTTTAACTCAAATAAATATTGGGCCTTTTTCGCCAGCCCGATAAAGCCTATTACAAATGCGGGTTTGGGTTGGGCTTGGTATGCTGCATGCTACTCATTATTTATTTGTATTTTTTTTATCAAAACTAAAAATAAATAAATAAAAGCATAAAATATCAAGACAAAAAGGCCAAAATGGAAAAAGTTAATTTTTTATATATTTGTTAGTTTAATTTAATATATTGTATTTATATATCATTTGCTGGTATTTAATTTTTTTCCTAATAATACTTATTAGATTAATTTAATCTATTTCGTTTACAATTTAATATATTTCTAACATAAGCGGTCATATATTTGGTTGTGTGAAGAAAGTGAAAAGAGATAAATAAGTGAAAAATGGAGTATATTTAATGTACTGATTTGCAGATGCATACTTCCAGATGGATATTTTTTTAATGAGACCACATGGATATTAATGGTGGGGAAAGTAACACCCTTTTATATATCATGGTAGTTCTATAAAAGGTTGATCAAATATAATGTAAGCTAAGTTGCATAGTGTTTCCTCTAATAAGGGAAGGTTGACATGTATCATTTCCAGTTACCTTATGGCTAGAGATTTATAGAGAGGAATGACAAAATGTCAAGCTTCTTCCATATTTGGGAAGAGAAACAGCTGCTTTTATGCATATGAACTTTCAAAACAGACATTATTACACTGCATGTTGTTTGGTAAACCAAAAACTAAGCAATATTAATTAAACTCATGATTTCACCAAAACAATAAAATAAAATATTTAACTTATCAATTTTGACAAAGAAAAACAGTGTTAGTATTGAAACAAAACTTAGTGCTTTTTATTGTTAGGCCCTTTTGAATCCAGTATCCTATCATGTTTTGTATTCAACACTAACACGATACCAACACATTTAGTTACATTGAATCACTTCCATTTTTTTAAATTTTTACTGGTGCGTGTGTGTCAATGTGTATGTTTGTTCAGTGCTTTGTGGAGTTTCGACAACTGTATAAAGCATCTAGCTAAGCACAAAATGAAATAAAACGCCATGCCTAAAGGGTACTTCCCTATATCAAAATGTGTTTTCTTTTACTGAAAATTGCAAAATCATTTCTAAATGAAATCATCAAATCACTGTAAGAATTAATCAAAACACTGAAAAAATAAAGTTAAAAATAATGAGTGAGAAGATAGTAAGGAAAAGGAAGAGTACATGCTTTCTAAATGCTGTCATGTCATTCATATAATTACATTTTGTACCTAAGATATTTCCTCAAATTGGATAACCACTACCTCACTTCATTTCAATGCAATTGCAACAAATCTACTCATAATAGAGAGAATATAAAGAAAGATGAGGGCAATAAACAAGAATCAACATCAGCATGTGGGAACAGGCTTTGAAGTAATGAACTCTTTACCTTCCGTAAGTTCCCTTCGCCGAGGATGAGCTTGAATGCTAGTTCTGATTTAGTAGGAATGCTATTTTCTCCGACATAATGCATGCTTCTCAGCTATCAACTACTAGAAAAGATGTCATAAGCAATCACGTCATCTGTCGCCCTTGACAGAAGACCAATTGTGGATCTTCTCCAATTATTGAACGGTATCAGTAGAAAAGGGAAAGACACAATAAGTAAAATGGTCATTTTATTATTTCCGTCTTTCCCTCTCCTGCAGGAACTATCTAGTAATTGGAGACGATCCCAACCCCACTAGACATTGGTACAGAGTCCACGATACAAATGACAATGTCAAGGGATGAGAAGCTGACATTCATGGCTTAACCAACAACTTCTTCAACTCACCAACATATGCATGGTATATAAAGAAAAGCTGTATTCTTCACTTGAAAGTGCAGAAAACTCAGGCAGAAAAACAACCTATCTTCAATATTTTAAGAATGAAAATCCCTGGTTGAAAATGCATACTATTTATAACAACCAAATCTCTGCAAATAATTTTCCACTTATAGCTTTTCCCTATGATAAGTAGATATCAATAATGTAAATACAAAGAGGTATGTCCAGAAACGTACAAAATATCATATGTATGAAGTGTATTATTATATAAATAAACAGTAATACCTTCTCATTATTCATTAATTAAAGTCATGACAATACCATTAGCAAATGAATAAATGATAAATATGCTTCAAACTATAGAATAAGAAAAAATAATAATAAAGAAAAACTATTTCGTGTACATTTCCAAATTCAGCTCATAAAAATTATTGCCTAGCATCTGAAAATTATCAACAATGCAGCATTCCCAGCATAGACGATACTTGATAACAATGCAGAACTTTCCTGTGCGACAAGCAACATTTAAACACGAGATTCTCTCAATACTGTAAGAATATGGTAGCCACAGTGGACACTTTGTCTCACGATTATGACTATAATAACGATTTTGTGTTAATTTCTCAACTATAAGCCAAAATTACACATTTGAACAAACTCCATGTCACTGTCAACATATTTGGTCCAGAGATTTTTGTATTGATTCAAAGCAATATCAAGCCAAGGTTTCATGTTTCCGTTGTAATGAATGACTGCAGCATTGTTGATCTCATCCATGCTAATACTTGGATTGTATCCTAACCCAAGAACATGCCATGATTTGTCCAGTGACTTTGTTGTAGAGTAAAAGGTAATCAAACCAGGTGCAAGCGTCCCCGATTTCCATAAAGTCTGGTCTTCATTCTGATAACAGAATCATCACAAACAAGAATCAGTGAGTTAAGCATCGACACAGATCATAGCTTTAAAAAGTAAAGTGATTGAATGTAACCAAATGTGTGGGTGTTGGACATTGATACATGTCAGACACCGAACACGTTTTCAATTTAAGGTGTCAGTACTACACAATAATTGTCCCAAGGAACGGATTGAGCACTATGCTGGCAACCATTTTAGAAAAATAAGGGCTTTATTGAAAACAAATGAAACAGTGTACCGGCACACAATTATTGGCACATAGAGAAGCAAAGAGTTACAAGTTATAACTACAAGCAGAAGAAATTTACCTTGTTCTGCCAGTAATGGTAATGTTCTGTGCATTTTTGACGCCTCCAAGCATCAAGATCAAATATATTCATACCATAAGTCCAAGAACATGCTTTTGGATTGAAGCTCTCCTTGATTAAAGGATGAGAGAAATTCAAGTACTGAGAATATCGGTGGAAAGAACCGAAACAGATCTCAACAGCGCCATTCACCTTATCATCCAAATCAATCTTCCACAAACCCGTCAAGTCTTTTTGCACCACAACATCGTCGTCCAAAAGTAAGATATTACGCAATTTAGAGTACATCTCTGGCAAATAAAACTGAAGGTAATCCAACATGGACAGGTACTTAGCATTTCTAAGTTTCAAGTCCTGTGCGTCGTTTGTGGTCTTATCGGCTTGATTCTCAATGTAATGCTGCTGCATTTTCGCTGACTCAACTTGCCTCAAAACCGGTACATACGATGAATTTAAGAATGCAAATTCTTCTACCGACTTTATCTCTAGAAACGCACCCCCTTCAACTGGCCTCATTTTAAACCAAACTTTCATCGCAGCAACATTCATCCTGTTCGTAACTACATGAAAAACATGTTTCCATGGCTCTGCTGCATTCTTCACCACAGATCTCACCACCACCGAAACAGCTATCACGTTGTCCGAGAATATCGCGTAATGATACAAACTCGGATCTTCAAACTCCGGCCTAGGACTTTCATCCCTATATTTCTCCGGATTCGAAATCTTCTCGCCCATCAACCTCATAGCCAAACAATGCAAACTCTTGGGAACCGATTTCGCAGAAATCAAGCTCGCCAACGCCCCGTTCTTCTTCGCCTTAGCAAGTGACTCATTAACAGCAAATATAGTATCCTTCAACTTCTGAATCTTTAACTGAGTATCATAATTTTCTTTCGCCTCAACAATCATCATCCTCGCAATCTTCACTCTATCCTTAACCTCCTTCTCAAACTGCCTCAACACATCCTCATCAAGCGGACCATCCGACTCAAACAACGACGTTCGGTAAGTGGGCTTCAAAGCAATATCCGAAAAATTACCAGCCAATTCATCAAACATCTTCAATTGCCTAGAAATATCAAGCTTAAGCTTCCTAGCATAAGCAGCATATGCATTCACTAATGATATATGATCTTTAGCTTGTTGATGTATCAAATCCACTCTTGTCCTAAGTGGATCAGATTTCAATGCCAAAAATGTTCTCTGAACATAAGCATTACCAGTAGTAGGAAGATCCTAAAAACAAAAAAAAAAATCAAAAAAAAAAAAAACCTAATTTGTTACACAAGTTCGTTAATTCATTCAATTAATCAAATTAACATGGGGGTTATGCTTCAAACTGAATCTAAAATAAAGGGTCGTTTCAAATTTCCCAAATTGAAAATGGGTTTGAATCAAAATCAAAACTTTGCAACAAAAAACACATAAAAATTGAAAGAAAAAAAAACAGAGGAACTTACAGAGTTATCGTTTTCTGTGGACGGATTTGTGGTGAAGAGAACTGAAAGAGTGGCAATGAAAAGGAGAGAGAACATAGCAGAGATGAAGATCCGGTAAGAGAAGAAGCCACGGAGGGTAGATCCACCTCTGCTTCCTCTAGAAGAAACCGCCATTGGATCTTGAACTCAATAAGCAGTGTCAGATCCAAGAATGAAGAATCTGTTTTAAAAAAAGTGCTTTTTTTTTCTTTCTTCTTTCAGTGTATTGTTGTTTGTTGAAATAATAATAAAATTGAAAATTGGAAAGTGAAGTTGACAGTAACAACAGAATAGATGATTCAGAAATTTCAGATAAGAGAGTGTGGAATTCAATTGAATTGAATGCAATGTGAATGAATGAATGAAGTTGTGTTGATTTAGTGTGTGTTTGTGTGATGAATTAATTGAAGGTGGGCTAGTTAATGCTTTTTTTTTCTTCTGAGGCTCAATGAATTATGGGCTCCATTTCACACTTACTGTAATTTCTGTATTTATGGATTTTTGTTTCTTATTTTGACTTTCATTTTTTGTCTTTTTGGTTTTTTGTGTTGTGTTCCAAACGCACCAATTTAATGTGTTTGGAAGACTTTTCTTCTTCTTAGGAATTTGTGTTTATTTTTTTTGGTTAAATAAAAGCTATCTTTTGGTATGTAATTTTTTTTTTTTGAAATAATTGATATTTATTTAAAGGATTAAGATGTCTTAGGTATGTTTTTCATATATCAATTAAAAATTGAATTTGTGATGAGATAATTAATAGATTCAAACATCTATCATTTGTGTCATATTGTATTTGTAATTTATTATAATTATAATTTTTGACATTTTGGTAGTTTTACAAGTATTTGGAGAAGTTTTGATTTTTTAGCATTTATGATATTAATGTTTTTTTTTTTAGTGTTAATCATAATTTAAAATTTATTTTTACTTTTCAATTATGTGTTCTAAAGGTTGAACTCCAGTTTTTCTCGTGAATAATGTTATTTAACTAATTGAGTTATACTCAAATTAATATGAATTTAATTAGATAAATTGTTTGATACTTTAGAATTATGATGAGTATTGGTACTACAGATAAAATTGATTCAAATCAATCAATCTTATTTTTCTTTTAATAAAACATGAGTCAAAATTCGTTTTTGCTTAAACAATAGCACTAAACTAAATCATGGGTTTGTTAAAAATCATGGGTTCAATAAGATGCAATTTTTTGCCTGTCTACTAACTAAGAAAAATCAAGTTTTGAACATTTTTGTCTAAATAAAGTTAGAATTATTTAGATGCAACTAATTTCTTTTATTCAAGAGTGTTCATACAAAATAGGATAAATTTTCAATTTTACTACGACTCTCAAGTTTGAAACATGAGAGTACAACAAAGTTAGAAAGAAAAAAAAATTAGTAAGAGTTTCACTACCTAATATGGTCTATAAGCTTGATCACTTGTCATTATTTTAGGTACTTTTTTTCCATTTTCTTCAAAATAAATGTTTCTATATGTGAAAAAGTTATTAATCAATTAGGTAAGTAAATTGAATTTAAATATGATTTTTTTACAGCATATTTTATGTTCGCAATTATTAAAATTAATCTATTTGAGGATCGAGAATTCATTCAAGAGTTGTTCTATTCTAAATAATAAACTTTCATACATCCAAAAAAGTGTTTGAACTTTAATCACATGTTTAAAGAGTTCAAGTACTTAATTACCACTGGAACCACACCAATTTAGTAGTAATTAAAATGATATACCTCATAAATCTTAAACCGATTAAAAAAACTCAGTAAAGTTACACTAAGGTTTGAGATTTGACAATAATTAACAAGTAATTTTTTATTTTATTTTTCATGATCTATTTAACATAAAATTTATTTGAAAACATTGACCAATGTATCATTATGTTTTTAGTTATGAATATATATAATGTACTCAATTTTTTTATTCATGAAGGTTAGGCGTAATCCATATACTTCATGCTTGGCTCAATAGCAAACTTGCTTTTTGAAAGATAAAATATATTATAAAGATTAGTAAATTAAACATATGACCAACTAGTTAGTAGGTAAGTTAGCACAAGTTTTTAAACTCATTTAAAAGAAACATGAGGTTGGTGTTGAAGATTCAATTTTATGCCAATCATTAAGGATAAACATCAGCCCAAAAATCAAATGGCACTAATCCACAGGCTTCTCTAGAGTTTTATAATCCAAACTCAAGGCCCAAAATCCATCTTGAGTCTCAATCACTCTTTAATACTATCCACCACACATTTCATTGTTGGAAAGTTCCTTATTGCCTCCATAATGAAAATATATTGATTAAAGATAAGTTCCTTCACCAAAGAAAATACATAAAAGACAATTCGTGACCACAAATATGGTGCGACATAAGTGGTTGATATCTGAATCTCTTAAGTCTTAACTATTTAGTCAGGATTTAATACTATTTAACTGATGCGTATAGAAAAATATATGTTGTGAGAGATTAACTATTTAAATGGATCTTAATTATCTTGCAATATTAATCTATGTAATTACACGCAATTGTCTTTAGTTTAAAAAAACACATGTCATTTTATTGTCTGTCACTTGAATAAAGATGAAATGGAAATCATGGAATGAAAATTTATACGAAATTTATGGTAAAAAATTGGGACATCTTAATCATTTTTGTTAAACATGTAATGAATTAATAATTTTAAAACACATAATGTACGGAATGTATCATAATTTCTATGATCAAATAGTTTGAGTTTTGTTGTCTCATTTTTACATAAAAAGTAACTTCTATAACAAAATAAAATGGATTATGCATTCTCTATAGATTAAATGGTATATAAGAAATAGAATAAAATAGTTTATGAACGTGTGATTCACATTTAGGTTTATATATAGGAAAGACCATAAAAAAACCACGTATGTACAGGCCAACAATAATTAATTATATTTTTTTAATCTTTTGATTTTTAAGAGAATGAAGTTCTAGAAATCCCGAGTTTGATAAAATAAAATAAAATGAGATAAAAAAAATTGTTGATATTAAAGTTAAATTTGAACAAGTAGAAAGGGATTGAATAGTGAAATGGAAAATAATATTAGATTTTATTATGTAAATTATTAAAAATGGGATGAAATAAAGTACTCCTATTTTGTTATTTCCTTTCAATTTTTGAAATTATGATATGAGCAAAGCACTTCTGAACTTTATTTGAACTTCGTTTACATTAAAATTTTCTTTTAAAAAAAATCAATTTGTGGGCAAGCCTAACTTAGCTTTTCCCCTGCTTTTAGCTTAGAGCAACAAGCAAAGTAATAGAGACCTCTACTATCTGCTGAAAATTTGTGCCTAATTATTCTATGATGTCAATATCTCATTTAGATGTTGCTCTCTTAAGATTTTGCTACATAAGAGGACCACAGCAAGAATAATGTCAAAAAGATGAACATCATGGATCAAATAATACTTTTGTTTATTTGTGTAAACATTCATGCATAAATATTATAATAGAACAATATTAGTTATCAGTATATTATGAAAATATTAATTATTAATATTGAGAGTTGTAAAAAAAAGTTATTACTATATTATGTTAATAGTATAGGTTTGAACTTCTTTTTGGAACTCTCTTTTGAACTCCTTTTTGAGGGTTTAGCTACAATTGAAGAAGTAATATGTAATAGTCTATAAAAAATTAGTTGTGTTTGAAATATTAATATAATTTTTCTTCTTTTATAAGAATATACTTCATCCAGTCTATAATATCTATATTTATATATACTTGTAATAAATTCTAAAAATATATGTTATCAAGAACCATATTATAAAAACATATATTCATAAAAAAAATATATTAATCAAAACTAGATTATAATTGTCTTTAAGTTTTAGTTTAATTAACAAATGTCGATATTATTAAGTTGAACATTTTATCTTAAATTTGAATTCGAGACCTCACAATTATGTAAGTTTATGATAATATTTATCACCTCTTCTATAAACAAAAAAAAAATTTATATAATTGACCAATTAAAATTCATAGCTTCTAGTTGTGTTGAATTATCTCTATCAAAACATAGGAAAGTAAATAACCAAAACTAAAGTTATTTTCCAATAATATGCAGTCAAGGTAGCTATGAAAAAGTCATTAAATAGTGATAATAATTTTAGTGGGGTGCCATGTCTAAATGTTTTCCTTTTTATGGCAACTTTTTCTATCATCATCCAATGACCACTACAGACACTTTTATTTCAGTGTCATGTCCAACTCCCCTCTTATATCCAATTCCACCTGATATAATTACTTCCATTATTTTCTTACACAAATCATATTTATCATTATATTTTCTTGGCTTCACATTCATAGATTTCTTTTGGTTTCATATCTTCTATATTATATGATTTTCTCTTTTGCTTCCTTTTTATCTATCTACAATTCTCTACTTGTGTTGCTTGAAGATGAGGTCATTAAGTCTTTATATATTCAAGAATCATAATGGTGCTATGAAACATTCATATAAACACACATTGACACACATACATCAAATATAATTTTTTATATCGGTATTGTGTTGAAGTCGGATAACAACATGTGTCAGATACTAAACATACTTTTAATTTTAAGTATCGATATATCCATCTAACACTTTTGTTTGTTCTCCAAGTTGGTGTTCAACAAATTAACCCAAGATGGTTATAGATAACTCATAAGCCTCTTAAAATGTTTATTGCTAAAAACATAAAAATTTTAAAAATCGGTATTCATTATTCCACACATCTCAATGTCTAATATCTACGCAACACCAATACATGTTATTGCATTTAATTATTTTCATTTTCTTAAATTATTAATTACATTTATGTTCATATTAATGTCACTGTGTGATGTTCATGTTAGTGCTGAGTGTCATGAATGAAGTGAAAAGGATCAAAATAAAGATAACTCAAAAATCAAGTTATTGCCATTTATCTTTTTCACCTCTTACATAGCTCAAAAGGGAGGAGAAAATTACTAATTTTAACATCAACACAAACATAAAAAAAAAAAAGTAAAGAAATTAAACCAAATAGATAAAAGTTTGGCCTTTTTTCTTCAAATCAGCCAAGAAGATCATCCATGGAACTTGAGATGGAATTGTTTGGTGAATCAGGTGTAAGAAATTCAGAGTTACAATTGATATGATCTTCCAAAGGGCTAAAAGAAGGAATAAAAGGACTTTGTATTTGCATATCTCTTAACATTTGTCTAAGTTCCAAAGTTTCTTCTTTCAACTTAGCATTTTCTTGAACAACTTGATCATGATTCTCTGAAACATGGTTAAGTTTTTCTATCAATTGTTGATTCTCATTCCTCAGCCAAACAACTTGTGACCATAGTTCATCAAGGTGTTTCTGTTTCCTCATGCGCGATCGACGCGCTGACTCTCGGTTCGATATCATTCTTCGATGTTTTCTCTCATTGATGAGACTTAAGTTTTGTTCATCAGCTTCATCAGAAGTTGAGTTGCTGCTTATGCATGATGATTGAGAGCTGTTGAAGTCATGAAATTGATGATGAGGAGGGATATTTTGGTAATTAAATAATTGGTTTGAGAATTTTTGGAGTTGAAATGTTGGAATGTTGTTTTGAATCATGTTGTGGTTTTGAAGATAAGGTGATGTGTTTGAATTAGGGAGAAAATAATTGAGTCCTGCTAATTCATTGGTTTGCATGGTTTTTGTTTTTTTAGCAATGTATTGAGAAATTATGAAATGAAAAAGGGTTTGGAGGAATACAAGAATGATGGAGAGTTCAATTGATTTTGAAGAGTGGGTTGAGTAGGTATTATATAGGGAGAGAAAAATGATGAAGTGGAACTATTGGATAATAGTAGAGTTCACAATGTTGATGTTTTGTTAAAAGGTTATTTTATATTTGATGAAATGTCATGCTCATCATGTCTATGGATCTGGGTCTGCATATAATATAGTCCATATTCTAAAATTGATTGATAGTTCAACTGAGATGCAACGAGCTAAATTTTGTTTTTTTCTATACTAAAAAATTGAACTTAAAATTTAAATTGTCTCATTTCAACTCAATAGTCATTAACGTGGTGACTACGCGAATGCGTCGATTTTCGACTTTAGAAAATCTAAATCTCATAACAAGAGTTGAAGTTTAACAAAAGTTTATAAAGAAATACACTTATCACCTTACAAAAATGCATTTTTAATCTTACAAGCTGATTTTGTAGCAACGAATTAGACTCAATTTAAAAACTTAATTGTAATTAACATTTCAATTTTGTGTGCATTTACGAGGATGAGAACATACTTGTAACATAACATAGTTATGTATGGATGATGCATGATGCACATAAGTGGCCCCAAATGGGGTTTGTGGATATAATCATTTTGAAGAAAAATATATGCATACGTAATAGAGAGATCACATCATGGAGAGTATAATAACTATAATGGAAGACTGTTATGTTCAAAGCAAGCACAATACAATGTTTTAAGTTTATGAAGTCATTTTATTATAATAATTGTGTGGTACTTCCAAGCTAATTATATGTTGGATGTGGATAGTATTTACTTAAATGACATAAGAATTGGGTGGAGTTGTGGAAAAACAAGGTTGAGAAAGGCTTGTTAGGTTGGCTAGGACTCCATTGGACTAAATAATCTTTTTAAATTAATCACATTTGTGATTGTAAGTTAATGTTTTTGAGGTTTCTATCATCACTTATTTGTAATACTTTTTGTTTCAAATATTTTATTATAACATCATAGCAATCCAAAATAAAGTCATTCCTAAAAAAAAAAAATCCAAAATAAAATCTTAAACAACAAACACTCATAATTTATAACCATGATTTCGTTACTTTCTCTCTTTCCTTCCCCCTCATCATATTTTAAACTATACTCCCTCTTAAATAAAATAAAAAAAATTTAATATAAACTTAAATGTTACCAAAATTAAATTATTTTTTTGGAATGAAATATATACAAATTTAAATAATTTTTCTCTTATTTAACAATAATATCTTAAAACTATTCTTCATTTAATTTAATTTTTTTTATATTTTTAATGACTTAATTTTTAGTCATGAAGGGTAATTCAGACATTAAACTTCATTTTATTGAAACTATAAATTTAAAATAAAATAAAAAAAATCAACGTTAAAACTTATAAGAGAAAATTTCGTTTTGTCATGTGATCCTTTCCGACTCAAGAATAAATATCTCTTGTGCGCGAAAAATATTTGATTTACACATAAAATAACTTCAATGAATGTGTTAGTTATTCTGACTATACAAATTTCTTTCTTTAGAGTTATTTAACTTTGCCCAATCAATTATTAAAATAAAAAAAAAGTAAAACTTTACTTTCTTCAACAAATTTACCTTCCAAACAAGGTGATTAATCGCAAAATAGTGAACACTCTAATACACAATAATTTTGTTCAATATGGTATCATTATCCAATCATTTAATATTATCAATCATTTAGTATTATCAATCATTTAATATTATGTTATTTTTTAATTTAATTTTATATTAATGTTACCTTCAAAAGTACAACAAAACTCAAAGGTAACTAAGAATTTACCTTGAAAAATTTTCAACTTTCTAAGTTGGTAATTGAAAGACAGATAAAGAAAGTTTAAGAATATTGATGACTCAAGGACCACTTCTATTGGGACCTCAAAAACAAATGTGTAAATATATTGTTAAAATTAGAAGCCAAATCATTGATCGATCAGCAATCACTTAATTGTTTTAATTAGTAGGGTTAGGTACTATATATATATATTTATCAAAGTATATATTACTATTAAGAAATTGTAATGACGAATTAAACAGTATAATCACAACAAGGAACATTACTAGAAGATTCAATTCCACATGCCAATTGTATGTCACCTCAAATCAAATGTTGAATGCTTCGTGCCGCTACGTTTATTGTAGCTTCTAAAAAGTAAAAAGTTAAAGGTTTTACATTTTCATCTTTAATGGCATATTCTCATGGTTATTCCATCTAATTGTAATTAAATAGTGTCATGACGGTGAATAGTAAAATATTTTTAGTTGGTGTTTATTAATTTAAGGGTGAATAGTAAAATATAATTGTAGTAACAATTGTAGAGCCCTTTGTAATTTTTATGTTGTAATTGTAACTATAATTGTTGACCGTAATTTTTTTTTAAAAAAATGAATTCATTGCAAATTGTCATTTTATGATATGTTTGGATGAAATGTTTTCTAGTAAATTAGAAAAAAATATTTTTTTTTAAATTAAAGAAGTTGTAAAATATTTTTAAAATGAATTAGGTATAATTAAAATGTTATATGATCATTTATCAAGTTATTTTTTTAATTTTATTTTTAAATCTCAAATATATATATCAGGATATACAATTATCCCATGAAAACTTATCTCTCAAACATACCCTTAAAATATTACTCAAATGTAGGGGACAAGTGATGACTAGAATGACTTTGTTTCAAGCATTTGTTATATATGACATTGATAATTTTCTCCCTTATAATTGGGCAACCTCAAATTGATAGGTATGTAATTTATTGAATTTGGTTCCATAATTTGCCATATTGACGCAAATTTAATTAAATAATCATTAAGTATGGAATGGAAAGAGATGAGTTTGAATGGATATCTTAACCACTCATGGAAAAAGTCATACATAACAAATGGTGTGGAAATTATTGAGCAACAATGGTACTTTCAATTGTATCTTCCACTAAACCTTAAGCATATAAATGCATTAAGAAGAATGAGAACCAGAAATCTTGTTAGACAAATGCTTTATAGTTGCACTTTCCCATGTGTGTGAGTTTAGTTGAGTCATGAGTGGATTGAATGGTCAACAATATCATAACACAAATTTTGACCATCTTTCATTCTTGTCTTTCGATTGTTCTTTACTTTGTCTCTATCCCTCTTTTTCTTTTATTTGTTTTTTTCTCACACGTGTGGAGACTTGCATAAAGGTGTTTTATATTAAATAAAATAATGTTATTATAAAGAACTACTAGTAATGCTTAACATCATTTAATATGTATGTCAAAAAAACAAATCATTTACAATTATTATTATTATTATTATTATTATTATTATTATTATACAGGTATTAACGTGACCGTCCATATTTTTATGGATAAAAATAATAGAAATTACAGACATTTATACAACTATTTTAAAAAATTCAATTATTTGACGGTAAGAACAAATACAATTATAAATCAAATAGTTCAAACGAAAAATAAAAATTAGAAGAAAAAATTACACTAAAACTTCAATATCCTTTTATATATGGTTATTAAATATTTAAAAAAAAAGTAAGTTATTTAATAGAATAAAAAATAATATAATTATAAATAAAATAATTTAAATAAGGGATAAAATTGAAAGAAAAAAATCACAACAAAACTTGGTATTTGTTTTATATATAATATTCTCTCGATCTAAAAATATAAACAAAAATAACTCAAAATAAATTGATCAATTTGATTTAAATTTTGATATAAATACATCAACCTTTTTTTGACATATTTTTATTTATATTTTGAGGCAAAAGAGAATATATAAATTATATTTTTTTTTCGTTTAACCCTCTAGATTCTAAAGGATATAATTCTACTAATCCAAAGTTTGTTAAGAGCTAAATAAAGTTTGATAAAAAAATTATTTCAGTTAGAATTTAAACTGAAATTCTTTTAAATAATTTAATTTTAACTGAAATTTATTAATTATTTAAATTCAATTACTTAATTATATGGAATATTATTTTATTATTGAATAAAGACCTGTTTTATTATTACTATTATTATAAATTATGACGAGCTAATACGTCGAAACGTTGTAATTAATATTAAATTATTAATTCTTGTATTTATTGTAGGAGACTGAGATCAGCATGTCTGTCGTTGATCGTTATACTTGTACTCTACATTGTACATGTACTTAGTAGTATCAGATTTGTCAAATCAAAATGCTGTGAACTAGGGATTCACACAGTTTATTAAAAATAGTTATCAAACCATAAGGACAAGTACACAACTAATTATCACTATTTTGAGTTAAATTCTTCTGTGTACAAGTGGACAAGTACACAAATAATTGTTTTTAGTCAAATTTTATGGTCTACAAGTGGATCTAGATTTGAGTATGGGTGTACGTGGGTGTGGGTCGATCCGTCAACCTGATCACTCAATTTAATTTGATTTTTATCTATATTCAGTTATTTTTTGGTTCGACCCAACCCAACCCGTTGAAACCCACTTATATTTGATTCGGGTAATGGATTCAACAATTTGAACCCGTTGACCCGATCCAGTAACTAGTTATAATTTTTTTTTTTTAATTTTGTTTGGTAGTCCAATAGGGTTTCCTTACTCTTCTTCTTCTTCAGATTTTCAACCGTCGTCATACACCTTCTTCTTCTTCATATTTTCAGCAGCCGTCGTCCACCTTCTTCTTCTGTTTCATATCTGCGTCCACCTTCTTTTTCTATCCAGACTTCCTGAAGCCACGCTGTAACACCCCAATTTCTTATTATTATATTTTAATTATAAAATATAATGCACAACTATTATTATCCGTATGTTGACATGTGCGATAATTTTCTTCATGTTTGTCCTATGTGTTCGCCCTAATGATTTATTTAAACTATTAATATTAATAATATTCAATTTGTTTTAATATATATATATATACATATATTTATATAAAAAGAAAATAAGAAGTAAACGTGTGTGTTGCTACATTAGTCTATTAACTTAAGCATTAGTAGAGTGGGTTTATGATTGTAGTAGTAGTAATAATAATAAGGGTCATGGACTAAGTGTATATGTATGATAATAAGCCTAATAATATACCTAATACTACTAGTACGTATAAATAGGTATATAAGTGAGTGAAGGAGGCTGTCGTGCATCCCGTGTCTCTGTTTCCCCGTTCTATTAGGAAGAAAAAAATTGAATCGACTACTGCCCTGTTGCATCCAGCTGCAACTCTTAATATCAAAATTATACATTGATTTCAAAGACTAGGCTGTTAGAGACGGTGATTGGCGAAGACGCCACACCTTACATCAACAGATCAGCTTCGTTGAGAAAAATCTTTAGCCAAGGTAAAGGGTGAGATGAGGTTCGATATTGTGAGTATAAAATGACATGAGATGTACGGGAATACTGAAATTCCCATATATACATCCGGGGCTTACTACGTATGGTCGAGCCATATTGAGTGATAATAATTAATTAATAATATATGGATGGTAATAGAGAGGACTAAAATATATTTTAGCAACCTATAGCATTGTTGTGAATTTATGTATATCAAGATTTCATGTTGTCTAGTTTTATGAACCTTATGCTGATTGTTATTGTATGAATGATATGTACTTGAGTGTTCTTGTAATTTGATTGAAATTATGATATTACTTGAATGTCCCACTTGTTTGATTCCTCATTATGTGATTGGATTGTGTATTGTGAGTAGTGTAGACCAAATATTGGTGCTTTATTGTGATTGACTAATATATATATATATATATATATATATATATATATATATATATATATATATATATATATATATATATATATATATAATGATGAATATTATGAAGTAGAACTGAAAATTATTGAGTTATGATAATCCAGTACGTATGAGATAGATGCTGTAGTTTTGGAATGAGGATTATTTTGTCATCATATAGGGAGGGTTTGACAAACCTAGTGATTCGGAAAAGTACAATTGAATGAGCCTGATCGTGGAGGGCTACAATCGAACCATAAGGTAAGACTGATAGACCTTGGGGGTACATCTAGTTGGGAATTCCTAAGTGGATTAGTGGGTTATTCCCTAAGGCTGTGAGCTACCGTGCAAAACAAGAGTACCCCAACCGTCGCGTATGTGTCTCGGGTTGAGTTGAGGGGATCTATGAGGACTTGACCATTCATGAATTGTCCGTCCACTCTTGTAGTGGCATAGTATCAGGCCTCCTAACCAAGTACTTCATAGTAGAATGGTACCAAGTGACGAAGAAGTATAGAGTATAGGACATGCATAACATTTTCTCCTTGTGACTGTTTTATTGTGATTGAATTAGATTAACCTTGATATTATGTTTTCTGGAATGTTTCTCAGGTTTGTGTTAATTTGATTACTTACGTGTTCTTCTCGTTACATTATACTATTACATAATTTCGATACTCACCCCTCGTTGTTTGTGTTTGGCGTTTGTGATGGACGCAGACGAGCTGCAAGCTGCAAGTGAAGATTAATACTCTCAGAGTGTAGGAAGCCGTCTCATCTTGAAGACTTTTATCATCTTCCTTATGTTAATTTCATATTTGAACATCTGTAATTTTGGGAAATTTTGCTCTGATAGTGACATCGGGTTGGGACTACATTTATAATTATCAGTAACTTATGTACGTGTGCTTCAAAAAGAATTTAATTTGATTACTGTTATGACCATCGAATTGTTAAGCTGATGGAAACTTTGGATTAATATGACTTGTCTGTGATTAAGTGATACTTTTGCCTTAAAGAAATCGTTCAAAAGTTTTATTTATTTATATTCTATTATTTTTAAATTAAAATTTGAAAGAAAAAAAAATTTAAATAAATTTGGGATTTAGAGTGTCACACACGCCGCTGCCCACCTTCTTCTTTTGTTCTACTAGCAGCGCTGCCGCCACGTTCTTTTTTTGTTTCGCAGGTGCTCATAACCGATATTTATTTAAATGTTATATTTTGTTATAGTTTTGCATAATGAAAGTATGAACTGAAAGCTTATGCTTACGACAAATTTAGTTTAAATTTTTTATATTTGTTAAATACAAAATTTTTGAGTTAAATACTATTTATGAGCAAAAATGATGCTTATGATGAATTTAGTTTCAATTTTTTTACATTTAAATCTATTAAATACTTCTTTTTAGTATTGTATTTGAAAATAGTAAGTACTCTAAAAATAAACAAATGAAGCACTACTATTAAAAAATTATAGTAGCTTAGTAAACTAAAATGGTTGGTGAATTATGTTTAATGATGAAAGTAATGTGGTGAACTAAGTAGCACTGCTAGCTGTTTTATCTTACTTTTCCTTTTACCTTTGAAATTCTTTAACTATATTATTGCACATATTTGAGACAAATGGAACAAGTACAAGAAGCTCCTAATCAATTTGTTCCACAAGCACAACAAGCTTCATCATAACAAGCACAAGATTTAAGTCTCTTATCATTGCCGCCAACTCAAGGAAATGAGGTAACAAAAAAAAAAACCTAGTAAAGCCTCTTCTAGTGCTTGGTTACATTTTAATAAGAGAAATGATACAGATACATAGTGTTATTGCTTTGTTTCATGTATATTTTATTTATTTATTATTTTTCCTTCTTTACCTCTTCACTTTTATTATTGATATTTGTTTTTGCAGATTCCCAATTGTTCCTTTCCATAATTTGAGGAGTTTGTTAAGTGTTTGGACTTGAAGTTGACATTGCTTAGAATTGATGAATTTTTATATTTTATTGATTTTCTGTTGTTGAATTTATTTATATATTTGAAGATTGTTAGATTTATTTTTGTGTGTGAGAGGTTGTTGGCTTTTTTAAATAATTGAATGATGTGATTGAAATTTTATAGTTTTTGAGACATTCAAGTATTAAATATATTTTCATTTAATATATCTTTTCGTAAAATAAAAAATATGTTATTATTCATGTATAATCCGCCAACCCAACTCAACCCGTTTTTGATCGGTTCGGGTTAAATGAAAAAATACAGATTTATAACTTAACCTAACCCAAAGATAATCGATCGGGTATCGAATTTTGTCAAAACCTGTTCAACCCAACCCGCGTACATCCCTAGATTTGAGGTCATCTGATCAAAATCAAACAACTCGTAAATAAAATAAATATTTGATTTTTAAATATAAAATAAATTAAAAATCGATGGCCTATAAGTAAAACACATATTTGATTTTTTAAAACAAATTAAAAATCAAACTACTCCAATTAGTTTAGGGTTCACCAAAAATTAGTATTTAATTGTTTGAATATAACATATTATAAAAGAAAAGTTAAAGATTCTACCTGGGATAATTAGTTATTCTATAAACTCTACAATCATTACGATAAAATAAATTGTTTTAAGAGAATTTTTGAAATTTGATCTCTAATTCTTTTTAGTTATTTAAATGGAATATCATTATCAAGATCATAAGAATTATCATTGTTTCAAACAAATATTTATACATCATAATTTCAAATTTTCATCAGAGAATAACCTAAACTTTTCAATAGTAAACAAAAATTTCATCATATGTACTATATTGATCAAATCTTCTATTAAGTGAATAAATTACTTAATATGCAATGTATAAACATATAAAAAATAATGAATCCTAATACTAGTACCGAAGATTTTATTGTGCGCATCGAGATTTTCATCACAACTTTTCTTTCTTCGAATTTGATGTTTTTGAGCATACACACATATTCAATCTTCATTTATTTGTAATTATTTCAGCACTAATAAAAGTACTTTCAAATCTCATATGTCTTTCTAGTTGCCTTCAACCTACGACTATCGCAAATTTTTCTTCAAGGCCACATATTTTGCTCAACCATACTACACAAAAAATATATATCTCATCCTCTATGAAGTTGCGTCGCACACACCTATGTCCATGATCATTATCTTAATTGGTCATTGCTAAGGATCTCCATAACATAATAAATAGTTGAGAAGAAGATAGGGAGATCATAGATAGAATCTCCACGTACCATAAAATAATTTAAAATTTTCAATTCAACATTTGATAAACTTCGTGTCATGCAAAACTTATATCACTTATATACAAATTAGTCTTCCTTTTGTGTTAGACTTTTGCTACAAAATTACCATTGTGTAAGGTTTTTGATAGATATTAAGAAAATAATAAATAAATAAATAAATAATGATAATAATTTTATAAATCTATCTTTAATTGTATCTTAACAACAATATTTAAAAAGTGGAAACTAATTTTATAAAGAGTGTAAGTTCCACATTTTTGCAAATATTGCCTATAATCAATCACCCATTGGAGCTATGACTTTCCTATTTTGTTTTTTGACGAGTTGGACATTGGCCAATCTAGGATATATAATTAATAAATACTATATTGTTTTGTAATTTTAATTTGTGAGATATTCATTATTTTACATTAATTATTTATTACAGTACATTTTTAACATGAATAATTTATTCATTTTTTTAAAGGTGCGACACTTGGCAGATAATTTTGAGGAAAAAGACAAAAGGAAAAAAAAGTTGGCAGAGCAGACGAGAACAACGCGGGCGCACGATAGATGTCATTTGTGGGGTCCATGCTAACGAGCACGCATGGCTACCCATTCCACCATCCTCTACCCCTATTGCTCATCCTGTCAACTCAAATCAACCATTAAATTAATTCCCTATTAATTTTGTTTTTCATTTTCTTTTGCATATCTTAAATATTATTTAACTTATATCTTTTTATATGTAAGGATTTATTATCTATTTTTTTAAATTTCGTAGTTCTAACATTTATTTTAAAAGATATTCACTTTAGTTTTAAAAATATTTATCTGTTTTAAAAAATTAATACTATAATTTAGTTCAAAGATACACAAATGTGAAATTAATTTATTTTCATTTCACCACGCATATATATAGATAATTGTGAATATATTTTAAAAATAGCTTAATAAATTAAATGACATATTAACAAAATATAATTGGATTTGATGTGTAAATTTTTTTCTTACAAAATGACGATGTATAACTATTAAATACAAAAACATTGATACGATTTCAATATTATAATAACATAGCATTATATAATTAAGTCAAAGTAGATTGATTTAATTGGTAAAAATTCAATTTAAATTCTGAAAGAATTTGAGTTTGAGTTTAAAATATATTGTCGATGTGAGAATTTTAATAATAAATAATATATAAATTATGTTCGTCAATACTCTTTGAATCTTAAAGTATATTTTGTTTTTGGTGAATTTCCAACACACAATTTATCTTTTTTTTGTTTTAATAAAAAAACAAAAGAGCATTATTATACTTACATTCTATTTTTTGTTTTTGTCAAGATGTACTTACACGGTTACACCCCTATTTTGATGGCGCATGTACTTGCTAGTTTTAAAAAATAATATATGATATGTATATTTTTTTTATCTTAAAAAAATATAATAAATTTTATTGTAATTAACTTATACAATTATAAAATTTTATATTCTAATTCAAGATATGTCATCGAACGTAACAATATCAATATTTTTAGTTGAATTAAAATTTAAAAATTATAATATTTTATTTTATTTAAAAAAAATAACTCAATCATAGTGATGCACTATGTAATTTCCCCACCTATATGCATATTGAACCATTGCCACATGTTTATATACTTATTTAATTTTTACATAGTTTTTTTTTTTAATTTATATTGATTCTACTTTCTATTAAATGTGTTTTTGGTTTTGTGGGGTCTTCAATTTCTCCTTTTTTAAATTTAGGAGGGTAGGGGGAGTAAGCATGGGTTGGAGATGTCACATAAATAATTTATGTGCACCCCACTATCACAACCCACATTTCTTATGACAAGAAAGGTTGAGATTTCATCAAATATACACAAACATTTAATCAATCAATTCATTTCTTTCCTTTACATCAACCAAAATTATCCCAAGCATCACACATTGAGCTAAAGACCAAACAAAACCAATTTTACAAAATTTGAGGAAGAGGGATCTTTTTTTTAGGAAGAAGGATCACAACATAAGAATCTTTGATATTTGGATATATAGTACTTTAGTACTTTATCATAAGCTTTTCATAGGACATTTTTTTCAGCAAGAATCTCAAAGGCATATTGCATTTTTCATGCTTTATGTTCTTTATAGCATGTGAAAATGTATTGTAGTAGCCAAACATGATCAACATATCCATCTTCATAGGGCAGTGCAACTGGTTAATGTCGGTAATATTAGATTTTTTTTCATAAGAAAAAAAGTAATATTAGATTTTGGATTGTTTTTTACTCAATCATTACAAAGTCTTTTTAAAAAAATCATTATAAAATCGATTTATAAGCTAAACGAAATTATTTTTAAAGTAAAAGTTAGCTTAAATATAAAAAAAATCTAATATGATGAAATCAATAATTTATCGACTTTGAATGTTCATAATTTATATCTACATACTAAACTTAATAGTGATGAGTGTGAGAAGGTGCATCCAAAAAAATTGAAATCTAATAACTTATATTTCTAATATAAAAAGATACATTTAGTAAAAAGATTTGTGATCATAAACATTATGTGTTGCTACGACACTGTTACGATTGATGTCACATTAGTTATACTTGACGACTACAATTGTCAATAATATTTAAGATCATAAAACAATCACATTTTAAAATTTTGGGTAATTCTCTTCGCTTGTTAATATTTCAATTTTGCTTAGTGGATATATAGTAGTTAAATTTTTATTAATTTAATGGTCTTTATTTCACAACTTGAGTCAAGAGTAAACTAAATAGTGATTGGATATTTAAAAAAAAAAAATCAAAACTATACTTAGTAATGTAGAACTCGATCCACAATCACAATGAAGAAGAAAAAAAAAAATTCAATGAAGAACAAAAATATATAATAAATTAGTTAGCTATTTGCTTGGTGCAGCATTTTACTTGCATGTACAATAATAAAATATGGCTTACGTACTTCTTTCAGGTTTTGGGGCACTTAGCAATAATGTGGATAAGAAAGATAGTGCTTATTTTTTTAATTCAATTTGGTCATAGACCAATAGTATCCCCAATTCTTTATTGGGGTAAAAATAAAATATCTCTCGTCATCAAAGATACTTGCAATTTATATATGTAGTTGCTATTAATTTTTGCTAATGAGGTAGTGACAAAATTGTCAAGGTTTATCCAAATAACCCAAACCCTTCATAAAAGGGAAATGAAGTTATGACATTTTCTTTTTTTTACATTGGACACCGTATAATCATACGATTTTGATATTTTAATATATTTTTTTTAAATTAAAAAAAAATTAAATTTGTGTATTTTATAAGACATTGAATATACCGTGTCAAATTTTTGTATAAAAATAATATTCATTCTTTATAAAAAATAGAAGAGTGTATACTAATAACACGGATCACCTAAATGATATTTTAGATATTAATATGTTATTTTAATTATAAAAAAACATATATGTTAATTTCAATTGAATTTAGCAAAAGAGACTAGAATTCTACATCAAATAGATTGACTCTTGTAGGAGAAGACACATGTTTATTTTAAAAAAAAAAAGATTACCCCTTAACAGTTTGCTTAATTATAGTGGCAGATTGTTGATTAATTAAATGATAGAACCCAATTTGATTATATAATGGTTAAGTGCCACTGCCATTTATAAGCATTTGCCACTTAGTTTGCTGATTACGTCCTAATATAATCAAGCTTTCAAGTGATCATTAATTAATTAATCCAATCAAATTAAAACATGTAAGAAATTGGCTTAGAAGATATTTTCTAAAACTTTTGGAAAACTAATAGTACTTCTAAATCTTTGGACTTCAAGTGATTAATTAAATATATTAGAAAACTAACTTCTCCGATCCCAAACATAAAATGGAAAATCCACAATGGTATAGTAATTGATTACCATTCACATCATGTAAATAAATCAAATAACTTTTAAAAAAAAAGTCAAAGGGTAGAAAATATAATATTAATTTCGTAAGTGCAACTCAAATAATAAAAATTGTAGAAATATATGATATATTAGACCATGCCGAATATGTAATAGCTCACTTTTTTATATTTAGTGTATGTGAATTTTACTGTTAAGACTCTAAAAAAATATAGAATTGAAGCGTGCATCTAAACTAAATTAATTTGAATACATTGCATTTATATATTTAAGAGGAAATAATTCCCACAAATTGTTTACTTTAAAAAAACATTTTCTATTCTCGATATTTTCTATACAAATTATAGGCAACATTTCATAATTAAAAGCAAAAATAAAAATGAGTACAGAAAAGTCTAAAAATATGAGGGATGAATCAAGAATTGTTTATCAAAAATACCGAAGCAAACTAACCTCAATTTTTTTCATTAAACAAAATTTATTAAAAGATGGTAGAACAAGAAATAAACATAATACAAAATTCATAGTAAGACATTGATACTTTTTCAACCTTTGCTTTTATATCCGCAATAACTAGCTTCTAACTTTTACAAATTCCAATACCTATGATTTTAAAAATACAAATAAATTTTTTTGCATTAAGCTGAACTCAATTAATAGAATTTAAGTGATAACAACAACAGTTGTTAAATATTTAAAAATACAAATAAAATTTTGGAATATATGTATTTAATGTTTTAAAATTTTTAAAAATAATATTTTTTATATAAAACCTTTTTTTTTAATTTCTTAACAAGTACCGGAAAAACACTCATTAGCATCACCTTTAATAGAAATATCATACGTGATACACTTTCTTTTCACTCCAAACATGAGATGACACAATGACACCCCAACTTGAATACCAAATTGAAGTATAAAATGCTATAATAGCATTTAATTATTAATATAAGATATGCTTTGATATGCACCCTCTTGAGGATTTGTTTCACAATTTTTTTCTTTCATGTCAATTCTATTATGTCCCATGTTTCTTCTTGTTTTTTTCTCTCTCTCTTCCCTTCAAGTTGTTCATAACTTAGTGCTTTCTTGACCAAAAATTGTTTTTGTCTTGGCATGGCTATGAAACACAAAAGTGCTACAAGATTCTGGGAATAAGAGGATAAGGCTTTTGCTTTGCCTAACATCTAAGCATGAATAAACTTATATAGCTAATATTTTTGTAATTTTACAACCAAAATTGATTGAGACAAATGTATGCTTATTGGTGGGCTACATAGGTTCCTATTTTCTTGTACATGAAGATTCATACAATATATGATGGACTTCTTTATTGATTGTACCATGAGCCTACTTGGTGGAGGTTCATACTAGGACTTGACTCAATAAGGAGCTAGGTTATGTTGGGTCATGTTATCTATACATCATGAAATATAGTTATGCACCAAACAATAAAAATTGAAAAACTAATATAATCACTTATTTATTATTATATTTATTTATAGTTATTATTAACAAAATTCTTCTAGAAAGTTAAAAAGAAAAAGAGAGGGTAATAACTAATATTAATCTATAAAAATTATTAATTAATAAATGTTTTGTACCATACAAATTAATTAAGTGGTGATTTGTAATACATGGTACACACAAATTAAAAGACAACAACAATGCATAGTTTATAATACTAGTATTTTTATAATACAAAAATAGAAGAAAATTATTGGTTATTGTAGACACCACTCTGGAATGTATTGTCATCTCTATCGATTATGGTAAATTTATTGAATACATCACCTAACAACTCTTACTCTTAATAGTGTCACTAAGATTAGAAATTAAAGATAAAACTATGTGATGCACTAGCTAAGGTATAAAGATGAACTCAAGCTCGTTGGAACCAAGTTGGTTCTTATACTCAAAGTTTTGATGTTAACAAAAGTATTTTATGAGAATAATATATTTAACTTCGAAGAAGAATGCAAAAATCAGAGGATAACGTAAACAGATGATACCACCAGAGGATGACGTCACCAGAGGATGACGTCACTAGAGGATGTCACTAGAGGATGAAGTCACATATGACCAAAGGATACCTCCAGAAGATACTGCCAGAAGATGTCACCAGAGGATATCATCAGAAGCAAAAATCATAGGATATCATCAGAAGCAAAAATCAGAGAATATCATCAGAGGCAAGAATCAGATAACATCATCAGAGGATACCATCCGAGGCAAACATCAGAAGAAGATATGATCCAGATCAGAAGGAAACATGGTCCAGATCAGAAGGAGACGTGATCCAGATCAGAAGGAAACATGGTCCATATCAAAAGAAGACATGGTCTAGAAGAAGACAAGGTCCAGATCAGAAGAAGACACGGTCTAGATTCGAAGAAGACATTGGTCAAGATTCATAGAAGACTTGATTCAGATTCATAGAAGATTTGATTCAAAATTCGAAGAAGACTTGATGGAAATTTGAAGGAGATCTGATCAAAGTTTGAAGAAGATTTGGTTCAAATTTAAGAAAAAAACATAATCGGGTTGAAGAATTTTCAAAAGAAATCTGAGCAAGATATAATTCGAAATTAAACGTGGACCAAGTAAAAGCCCATATCTCAACTATAAATAGAGGCTTCAGGCTGAAGAAGAAACCATCGAAAAGTAGAAGAACTCAAGCATAAAATCCAGATTCATCTTAGAGTTCAAATCGATCGAAAAACACAAGAACTCAAGCTTAAAGTTCAAAGTCATCCGAGAGTTCTAAAGAGAGAAACACTTGTGCGAAAGAGAAATATTTTCTAAGTGTTATTTTCTTAGAGTGTGAGAGTCATTGTTATAATCAGCTTTCTAGAAGCAACCACTCAAGAGAGTCATCGTTATAATCAGCTTTCCAGAAGCAACTACTCAGGAGAGTCATCGTTATAATCAGATTTCTAGAAGCAACTACTCAAAGCTTCAAACCCTTGTATTAAACCCGATAGTGGTGTAAGTTCCTTCTTCAATCTGGGGTTTTCAGATTGGTAGTAGAAGACTTGGCTTGTAGGGTCAAGGTGGTGTAAGTTCTTTCTTCAATCTGAGGTTGTCAAATTGGTAGAAGAAGAATTGGCTAGTAGGGTCAATGTGGTGTAAGTTCCTTCTTCAATCTGGGGTTGTCAGATTGGTAGGAGAAGACTTGGCTTGTAGGGTCAAGGTGGTGTTGTTCCTCAAAAGTCTGGGGTTGTCAGGCTGTTTGGGAAGACTAGCTTGGAGGGTCAGGTGCTGTGTAATTCAAAGTGTTTGAATTAGTGGATTAAAGCCTTCTGAATGAAGGGACTGGATGTAGCCAAGTTAATGGTCAACCAGGATAAATCTTTGTGTTCAAATATTTATGCTGTTATTATCCGCTGTTGCTGAGTCTGATTGTTTCTTCCCCAAATAATTTATATAAACTTTCAACAAATCAGCAAAAAGAATTCAAATTTGGCAAACACAATTCAACCCCCATTCTCGTGTTTGCACCTTCAAAGCGGTCTATCAAGTATGAGTAAGAGTCAAATATTAAATAGAAAAGTGAAAATTGATTATCATATAAATAAGATGACTTGTGTATTTAATGTCTTAAGAAACTGATGAAAATGTGATATTCAACTCACTTGTATGATTGTTCTTAATCCAATCTAATGATTTCTTATACTCCCTCATGACCTAACGATGGTATTAAACCCGATAATTTGATGTGATCAACTCCTTGTATCAAAAAATTTCATGACAATGGTGGTCAGACAACATGTACCATTGACGTTGAGTGCCAACGACGATGCAAAAAAAGGTAGTTAAAAAAGCTTATGTTTGGGAAGGAGCATTACTAGATAAATGAATGGACACACACTTGAGAGGGAGATTATTGATGTGTCTAAGTGTGAGTAAGAGTCTCACATGGGATGAAAAATTGATATGGAACACTATACAAATGAGAAGACCTATCTACTTAATGCCTTAAAATTTTAAGTCAAGATGTGATGTATAACTCAATGATATAATTATTTTTAGGCTAATATAATTAATTCCTCAAATCCCTCATGACTCAACACACTTCCCCTTTAAAGAAATTCTCCCACAAAAAGAAAATGAAAATTCCCTCGTTTTCTATTCCGCCTCACTCCTTCCAAATCTCTTCATCGCATAACTCATAACTCCCAAAGCAAACCTTAAAGTCAAAAAGAGCCTTATAAAGTGTTGGTGTCAAGTGTGAATTAGAAATTCTACATTGGATAAAAAAGTTGATATTGAATAATATATAAGTGAGTTGATTCATATATCCAATACCTTAAGGTTTTTGGTGATGATGCAGTGTTCAACCCACTTATGTGTTTGCTCTTAGTTCAATGTAATGAATTGCCATACCCTTTAATGACCCAATAGTAATATCATAACCGAGGTTTATCGACTTCTTATGTCAAAAATCTTCCTTACAATGGTGGTCATTTGCGTGTCGCAATGATATGCAGTGCCAACTACGGTGTAAGTTGAAACTTAAAGAGAGATTTTTTGTGTCAATTTGAGTTAAAAGTCTCACATTAGATAAAAAAAAAGAAGTGAATATTGAGCAATATATAATTTAAATAACTCATATACTCAATATCTTAAAGTTTTATTTGAAGATGTAATATTCAATCCACTTGTATGGTTATTCTTATTTCAATGTAATGATATTTAAAACCTTGATGATCTAACGTAAAATCAGTTATCAGAAAAACTCTAATACAAAATATATGTACATCCTTGAATAAGACAAGAATGGAAAACAAGAAAAGAAGATTAAGCTAAAGCAAATGAACTAGAAAGCAAAAATAAAGTGGCACTAGCTTGAGAGCCTATAATAATATTTTCAAACACACAATGATTGAAATAATATTAATTCTTATAGCCCCACTTAGCCTTAAAATAAAAATATCCTCTCTATTCGAAGGCAGCGTTGGTTGTTGGTAGTAGAAATGTTGAACCAAAGCCACTCTCAAGAGCCACACACAATTTAAGTGCTATTTTTCATTTCCCAATGGGACACTAACTATAGTGAATCCAAAGGGCTCCTCCATTTTTATGAAAATGACAACTTTGTTTTGTTTCTTTCTCTTTCCCCTGTTTAATTCACCCCAACTTAGTATGGAGAAATTAAGTATTAATATAAATTTTAACAATTAAATATTTTTTACTTTTTATCATCTAAATTATATTTATAAGAATTCTCTTTCATATGTCTACTGCGTGTTTCTGTAGTGATACTACTTCAATTCACGACACAAATTTAAAATAAATATAGAGAAAAGAGCTTATATATGTCATTGTAAATATACATGTATATTTGATGAAATATTGTAATATTATTCAATGAGGTTACTAAAATATACTTGAGAGACTCATTTAATGTGAAAATATTTTTACGTTGAAATTAAATTCAAAAAAATGAATGGCAAAGTAAATTTTTCTCTACTTACCGGATTATCTTATGTAGAGAATTTTATTTTACTTCTTAATTAGTATAGAATGTATATCATAATAGAGATATTAAGACTATATAGTTCATGGTAAAAAGGGACATCCATTTACGGTAAAAAAGACATCTATTTTTTTACTTAGTTTTGTAATTTTATTGGTAACGGTTTAGTTTTGTAATTTTAAAGTATTAAATTTAAATTACTTGAAAAATAATTGTAAAATAATTATTAATGTCATTTTAATTAATAAAAATATCCTCTTTTCCAATTTAAAAAAAAAAGACATCCATTTTTTACTTATATCTCACAAATTTACTATTTAAATTTTGTTACTACTATGAAATATTGTAAATGGATAATGTAAGTACTTTTGTATGAATTTTTTATAGTTGTCTTGGTCCAATTCCAAAATAACTTGAATTTATGTATTAGCAGAAAAAGGAACATTCATTCTTTTAGACAATTTTTGTTCTAAAGTTAAAAGTAGGTTAAATAGAAAGAAAAAAAAAGAACATATGGAAACATAAACCTTATCCAAGTAAAATAAAAAGTAATATATTAACATTAAAATTTAATGCCATTACAAAGTTGATAATTCAAATCTATGACATAAATGGCCATACATTGGTTGTTTTCAATTTGTCCACCATATTGGACGATGATTGGGGGGAAAAATCATTCAAACAAGTTTAAACAGGCCAAACAATCGACTTCTCACTATAGCTCAAAACTTAGAAAATAAAACTTACACAAATGACTCACCTTAATGAGAATATTCTTAATGTTATGGAGACCTTCAATTTACGGAATGTATCATTTTAGAGATCCTTTCCAAATTATCCCCATTTTATTTTAGGTGTCAATTCAATGGTAAGTATTTGATCTTTTAATTTCAAGCGATGGTGTTTAAATTTTTTATTTGGAGTCCTTAAGTCCTAATTTCATTAACAAACGTTGATATCGGTAGATTGAACGTCTTGATTTGGGTTTGAACTCGGAATTTAACAGTTGTGTGAGTTAATTATGATGAAATTTATCATATATTTTAAGATAAAAAAAAATCTATTTGGAACAATTGTAAAATTAGTAGTTATTAGTGTTCTTGTTATTAATAATATTTTTTCTTAGTCAATTTCTTTTTAAAAAATATCATTTTTAGATGGGGATTCACTACACTCTAATATAGATTATTTTTTATTGGAGTGTGTTTGGTTAAACAAAAAGAGAAAAGAAAGAACCAAAGTTATTTTAATATAGAGGGAAAAAAGAGAGGGGAGTAGTTTAATGAAACATTATATTTTGTTGAGATGCAGAAATTTTTTAAAGCATCACTTCGCTAAAGATAATTTTATTTAATTTAATGTCTTCTAATTAAAATTTAATTGTGATTCGCCATAGTTTGAGAGTCCTTAAAACATATCATTTCTAATGTTTTAGAATAAAATTTTTCACTCATTATCACTAATTTGCCTTGACTTAATCATATTTAATGTTGAGATTCCACTTGAAATTGAGCACTCAAGAGAAAGAATCTCCATTGCATGTCCCCTGCTAGGATTGAGGCGAGTCACACAACAAAGTTCAATGCCTACATAGAAGGTTTGTATTCTTTCCACGGCCATGTGTAATCTTCATGTTATTGTATCAACCTTTGAATTTGGTTGTTCTCGCCTCACCCTTGTGTGTTGACATGGAAATGGGGTGCAGGCGGATTTTGCCTTTTTCACTCCGCACTCGATTAATTGAAGAAAATTCGTACCCGTTCGTGTGAAATTTAGACCTCATTCTCACCCGCAACAGTTTCTCCGCCCACACTCAAATCTATTCATATATATATAAAATTATAAATTTTATAAATCATATTTGTTATAGTTAGTATAATAAAATAATAATTATTAGACAATAATAAAATAAAATAATTTTTTTTACAGAGATGATATTTTAATTTTTAATATTTAAAAAAATATTAAGTATATTTAATATGTACATGTATATAAAATTTAAAAATTACAATAATATTATTAGCGGATTCGTGTACCGGGTTGGATATCAACATACCCGCACCCGCACTCAATCAAAATGGATTTTTTCCGTCCAAATTAAGAAGATTCTGGATAGGTACCCGTGAGTGCAGGTTATGTTGTCATCGTTACTTATGTGAAGCTACTACTGAGAACCTCTTACTACTTATTTCTCTAAATATAAGATACTTTTAAGATTATTCTTATCTTTTTTTATAAGATACTTTTTATTTTTTTACTTCATTAATTATTTCTTTACTTATTTCCCTCTAATTATATTACATATTTTTCTGGAATATATAATAAATATTACAATAAACATATAAATCAATTCTCTCTTCAAAGACAAATTAATAAAATTCAAATTACGAACAAATTTAATATTATAACTAACTTTTTTAATTCATGTCATTTTGCCAAGATAATCTTATACAGGGACTAAAGTAGTATTACATTTCTCTAAAATATCAACTTCAATTGGGATCTCAATTCCGACATTTAGTACATTCATGTCTGGCCTGGTTATACTAGACATTTAGTACCTCAAAGGCACCTTTTGATCAATGACTTTATCTTGATCTTCTTGGAATTCTATAGTCATAAGCTTCAATGATAAATCAAAAACTCAATTTCTATGCAAGAGAAACTCTACTATGTTGTTTTGGAGAACTTGTTGTGTTATGTACAAATTTTCAATAGTTTAAGTAGTTAGGATCTGGTTATCCTTTTAAAAAAAAGATATTTTGACACAAAAATTTGATAACAATTTAATAGTTAATGCAATTTAGATATTATATTAATTGTGTTTAGTATATAGTTAATTGCATGTGATTAACTATATATTTAATTTGTGTTAACTATATAATTTGTTGTCGAAACTTGTGTGTCAAAATAAAACATTTCATATAAGTCTTATGAATAAAAAAAATTGTGTTAAATAGTTTTACTCCATTCAACTCAAATCATTTAGGGTCAAATATAAATTTCAGATATTGAGAATTTTTCTTTTTGATTGATATAAAGGAATTATATAGTAAGAATTTAGACCTAGACCTAAAAAGAAAAGTAGTTGAGGCTTTTGACTGTCAAAAATCTAAATAACAACATGGCCAAGAGGTTTAATTAGCAAAGTAATTTCAAGCCCTTTTTGTCTCCTCCATTTTTTCTCTTTACCACACGATCACTACTTTGCTACTTTAATTATATTTCCCTTTTTAATGATCTTAGCTCATAACCTCACAAGATGATAATTTTGACCATCTAATCATCAAGGCTAAAAAGATTTAAAAAAGTTGGGCTCTTTTTCCTCCCTTAGATTGCACAATTTTGGGCTTTTTGTTAAAACATTAAGTTATTGGTTAGTATCACTAAACCTCAAGCACTTTTTTATTTATCAATAATTCCATTTACTACTACTTCAATGATTTCTTACACAAATGCTCTGCTCGTGCATTTTTATTTTATATATCATTGCTAAAGAAATGTCTTTTTAGTAAAACATTTTCTTATATAAATTATTAAAAAAAAATCATTTTATCAAAAATGAGTTGAACTAAGCATGTGTGATTTAGCAACTTTAATGTACAAATGCACAACACATTAAAAAATTCCCCTACATCACTTAAGTTCAAAAATTTTAAATTAGTAAATAAACAAAGTGGTTATCATTTAACATTAGTGTACCAGACACATATATCTCTTCAAAAGTGTTATATCATCCTATCAAACACGATTTAAATACCGATACTTCTCAATACACTTTAAACATATATCAAACATCTTTTTATGATGTTCAATTAAAAAAAATTACTTTTTTTTGTTGCTTTCACACATTTTAAACACATCTTAGACACTCTTTTAAGTCTAGATTAGATCATTAACTTTTTTACTGTTATCTATTGATGCTCCCACCAAGAGTTGCAAGTTTTTTGCAAAAGGTTGGAATGATTGAGTTAAAGCATCGCCTACTATCTTATTTTCCATCTTCTATACAATGTTGGATTTCGATCCACCAAACTACTTGCAACCAAAATGATTTGACTTGTACTTTTGTCTCTTAACAAAAATTACCAATAAAGTAATTATGTTCTATTTAGTTTTATAACTCCACAAACTTAAACTAAATAATCTTTCTCTAGCTGTTGGAGAGAGTCTGAATTGATAGTAGAAAATATCAAAATTTTAATTTTCCTCAAACATCATTTAAATTATAATAAATTATTTTTTGAATCATCGATTGTGAATAAAAAAAAGATTTTTAGTGATTAAAAATCAAATTCAGTATTTTGAAATTTACAACTCACACACGTTAATATGAAGTAATCTGTTGCGCTAAAATTTAGTAGTTGAATACAAAATATTTTCCATTAGGTCGAAAACTTTAGATAAATTTCATATCAAACTTACTTTTACTTTTAGAATAAAAACAAGCAAAAATAAAGAATTTCACTTTAAATTCAACTTTAACAAGTTGTGGTCTAAGTGGCTAGTAGTTTTGGCCATTTGAAATATAGTCTCATATATTATGAGAGGAGTTTTCCTTTAACTAATACTCTACTTCCTCGAAAGATTAGTCATTCAGTAATTATTCATTTAGACCCTCAATTTCGCACTAGTGCAAAAACACTAGATAGTGTTTTTCATACAAATCTTAACTACCCTAAATGCAAAATCCAGGAAATTGCCGTGGTTTTTTTTGGGGGAGGGACAACATCACGAGACCACCAAGCCAATTCACATCCTCTTCTCTTGGTCTTCTATATTTTATGATGGATGAAATTTTTCTTACTATATATAATGTATTTTAAGTAATTGGAGAAAACTCTCTTCCCAAGTGGTGCAAGTGTGAAGTAAACTACTGGTTGGAGTGGGGAAGAAAACCTTAATTTTCTAAATAAATAAAAAACTTGGGTTCATCCAATATATTGTAACACAAAAAAGTAATAAATATTTGATTTCCTTAAACAATTGGTCAAAGGATCAATCACTATCGATACATATTAAAAAATGTGAGTAAAGATGTGTCAACTCTTTAAATAAATTTCAATTACACCAAGAAAAATATATTTTCAAAAATATCAAACATTAAAATAAATTTTATTCACCTTTAGAGAATACTCTGCAATTTCGTAGAGAGGATTCATTGATTTTATAAAAAAAATTCTCTTCACAAGAGTACAACACATATTCACAAAACACAAGATAGAATGATATAATTGACAAAACTAACATTTGATTTAGACAAATTAATTTGAATATCTAGTATTTTTGGATGAGAGAATTTAAAATTCCATAAAATTTAAATCATTCATTTAAATTTCTTTTATTTTCAAAATTATTTGTTTGGATGATGTAATTGAATTTCTTCATTTTTGAAAATCCATTGTTTGGACAAAATAATAGAAATCAATTCATTTATTAAAAAAATTTTCTTCTCACAATTTCTTCCATTCTAGATTGTATATTTTAATATAGAAAAACTCAATTAAAATTGTAACAAAATATAAATCAATCATTAAAAACAAAATTTTAATTTTCATAAAATAGGGGTCATTTTTTGAAGTTTCTCTTTCACTCAAATCAATACCAAAAACAAAAGCAAAAGGACCATTAATTTTGTTCATAATCCAGTCAAACACTTTTTCATAAACAAAAATGCCACAAATTAGTATATATTCAATTAATGTTTAAATATATCTTGGATCTTTACAATTATAACATTTTTTTATTTTGCTCTTTGTAAATTTTTTTGTTTGATTCACATCCTTATAAATACAAATTCATTTTAAAATAGTCCATCAGTCCTCTATTAAAAAAATTCTAACACAATTAATTTTTTCAATAAAAAAACAAAAACTAAATTAGAAATTAATTATCTGATTATTTTGTAAAAGAGTGACTAAAATTGAGAACACTTATTTCTATTGTCTCCTTATTTGCATCTTCACCCCTTTTCTCTCCCTCTTCTCACGACCTTCACACCTTCAAGGGAGAAAATCAAACTCACTCTGAATGTGTATCTCTTGTTCTCCAACTCGCAACGATGCAAACTCTTGCACCCTTTTCTCATTATTTTTTTGTTTTCCACTTGCTAGCTCCATTTTTCTTATATCTAGATTGCAATCTTTGGTCGTTTTAGAACCGATTCTAGTGGTCGCGAGTTGAGTTATGAGTTATGCGTTCTATGGTTGCATGTTGGATCTGAGATGCGAGTCAGAAAGAAAGTTTGAAACTTTTGACATGTAATTCATGAAGCTCAGAAATGATTCTGTAGCAGTGTATGTGTTGTTAAGACTAAAATAGTGTCAATGTACTACCAAGTTTTTGTTTAAATATTAGAGGGAGACAATACAAATTAGAGTTTTTAATTTTGGTCACCTTTTCAATTAAAAAAGTTTAATGGTATTATAATTTTTATCAAAATTTGTAGAGATGTAAACCGAATAAAAAAAACTTACAAGAACCAAAATAAAAAAATATTATAATTATAAAAACTAAAGGCATAATTAAACCTTCGATTAATCACTTTATTTATCTCCGTACAAAGAGGGAGATTACGATTTTTATCCAACCAAAATATCTTATAACAAATCATTTTAATTCCCCTAAAAAATTACATTTTCTTATTAAAATGCTCCATCCAAACACACTCTCAGGCTAACCTGACCAATGTCTACAAAAACAAGAAAATTGTATAGTATTAGCCAAAACATTCACCATCTGAATCCAACACCTCAATGTAAGAGCAATTTGTGTTGATCAAAGAATCTCAGGCCAACTTAATGTGTTGTTTTCCATTCTATTTCTTTACCAGAACATCTCACCCTTTTGTAGGCCAAAAAGATGTTACCGAGGGTATAGGTGCTGCCGGAGGATATGCAGATGAAGCACCATCAGGATGTAAGGGTTAATCCAATTGATTAGTGGATAATTGGTTTTAATTTTGAAAGAATCGAAATTGATTATATAGGTGTAAAATTGATTTTTGAAATATTTGATTGTTGTTGAGTAAATTTAATTTTGTCTTTAGAATTTATTCTAACTTGAAATTAAAATGTGTAACTTTTGACTTTTAATACTCAAATTTATTGATCATCTCATTTCATTTTTTTACGTGGATGTATCCAAATAAACTATTTTACATTCAACTCACTGTTAACATACACAAGCTAAATATAACTATGACTAAAGGAAATATATGGACTATGCCGTTTAGAGGAAAAACTTTAAACTATAAAGGTTAAATTCTGCAGAAGAATAGCAGAACAGAGAGAGCAAGAGTAAGGTACAGAGGGAGGAGATTTCAGAATGATGACTTGATCAAAAGCTGCCCAATTATTGATAGACACCTGGATTAATTGGATCTAAAGCCACCTGGATTAATTAGTGTAATGCTTCATTGGAAAAGTTTTTATATCTTTATTTGCATTTTCATATATTGAGTAAGATTTAGTACTGTTCTTCCGAAACATGTTGCGCACTGTGGTGGATATCATATTGTATTCATTTATTGTATGATACATATTGCCATTTCTTCTACTCATTAAAGTCATTCCAAAGATCTTTTCTCGACTTGAAACCATTTTATGCCTTGAATTGTTGTTTGAAGACCTTGAAAGTCTGTTCAATTGTAAACCTTTTAAGCATTCCTGGCTAACCTATACTTGAAAGTGTTGTGAAATTTTTCTTTCATCCTAAAAACTTGTGAACTTTTTAGCCTAAACATAAAATTTATTCTCCGGAGCATCCATTATATTTAATTTTCTTGTGTTGCTTGTACACACATGATTGAGACATTCCTTGTATTTCTTAACTAGTCCCAACAATTTCCCACCATTCATATTAATGTTTGCTAGCCTTTTTGAGCTTATTGCTAAGTTTTTAAATAAAAGTTTATGCCTCATTGAAAACTAATAAGCTGAAAAGCCAATTGAAGTTAAGGAATATAATGTTCATTTGAGAATTTAAGGGTTGTTCGAGGGGAAGCAACATATCTTAGCTTGGTTGAATAAAAATATTTCGTACTCCAATTAAGATGAACTTATATTTTAAGACTGTCCATGCTAGTTTAAGCCCCATTAAAACATAGATAAAGATGTATTGATGTGTGTGACATTTGCATTACATTTACTTTCAAATAACTTTATCACGCGTATGGTAGCAACAAAATGGTCTGGTTCTGAGAGAATACCTGGTTGCCTTTTCGAAAGAGCTGAGGCAGTTGCTTAAGCGCATGTAGATGACAGCAAGCTCTTCCGACCCGTTGCAGCATTTTCCGACAGGTTGGAGGCTGGAATTACATGACATACATGAACTAAAATATAGCAAAATAATGAACCGTACCTCAATCAACACTAAGATTATTGGGGATAAAATGCATGATATTAGATAGTGACAGGAAAAATGCAATGAATTTCCTCTGTATGAGAATACCAGAGAAACAACTATTGTGAAAAGCAACAATTAGCTCCTAATTCTTATATGGCTGTTTGACAATCAGGCTAGATTTCCTTACAAAATCTAATTAATATGATGACATGAAAAGAATACTTTCAACAAATTAAACATCACTAAGCTGTTTTGAAAGCCTATAGGTTGCAGAATAAAAATAAACAAACAACAAAGCATTTAGCCTTCAAGGATAGATGGATATCCAAAATATATGCCCAATGCTCAAAATTTAAGTAACAGCTATGATCTTAAGCTGTACATATAAACAAAACATGAGAAGCTTGAAAAAAAGATTAAGATCAACTAATGAAATGATTTTAGATGTCAAGCAACAGCAAGATGCTACAAAATGCTTACAGGATAAACAAGATAAAAATTATTGGACAACAAAAGTATCAAGTGTTAATCTGAGCTCACTAAAATGTCAATTGCACAAAAGATTAAGCATTACTAAAATATCAACCTGATCAGAATTCAAATAATTGGAGAACAGAAAGTAAAACATATGATCCAAATGCAAATTACTCAAGAAAACAATGCAAAGATGAAAAGTTTACAAGAGAGACAAGACAACAAACTTTATGTCTATGCCAGACCATAGAAAATGAAGTGTACAAGAAAATCACGTATGGAAAAGAAAAGGAGTACATATTTCTGATGGAGAAATACTAATGACTAAACTTATGGTGTACAACCTTTATGTCTATGCCTTCAAAATCAACGTTCCAACATGGTAGTACAGATTTCTGATGGAGAAATACTAATGACTAAACTTATGGTTCACATGTTTTACATACCATACATAATAAGTGTGTTTTGTCCAACAGAACTAATCAGGATCGTTAAAAAAAGGCAAAATCTTGGCAAACATATGAATGGAAATCATGGAATAGCAAATTTCTTTATACAAAAGGGAAACAAAGTGAATAAGAACCATGTTAACTTATACAAAATTACAAACTTACAATACCATTCAGTTGATTAATACCCGTTTTCCTTTTCCTTAGAAATGCAACACTATCGAAAAGGGCAAGCTAAACTAAAGACATACATGATGATGAACATTTTATACATAATGATTCTGAACAAATATGTTAAATACAATAATTATATATTTATGAAAAGTTTTCATTTAAAATAAATAGTAACTAACTCATCAACATGATCCTTCTTGTGTAACACTTTATCTTTATAAAATATGAAATGTAAAAATAAATGAACTTGTGTTAACACTTATTCTAAAACCACCACAACATGAAAACTAATTACAAAAGATTTGTTCTCATCATCCTTTGAATAAACGAGACAACACCAACTGCTATTTACATAAATTTTTAAGTATAACCTGAAGCAAATCAACAAGTCAAATCTAAATCTGCATTGAAAGCTCCCAAAGATCACGAGCCACACTACGAATCTTACTCCGCTCGTAATCAGCATCATCCGTGGGCAACTCAAACCGACAAACAGGACACGTGTTACGAATACTCAACCACGGCAAAATACAATCTCCATGGTAACAATGTGAGCAAGGTAACTTCCTCACCTTCTCCTCCAACATCACCTCATCTTTACAAACAGCACACACAATATCCTTCTCTTTCAACTCCTCCTCCGTCAATTCCACCAATGGGAGATTCTCCACGAAACTCTTCGCCGTCGGTGGACTACCCTTCAAACCACTCTCATTCTCAAGTAACTGTCCAAAAAGAAAATCATAATCGGTTGTTCCCGTTATTATACCGTCTTGAACAGCTAAATACAAATCAGCAATGTTCTCATCTTCATGTTCCAACTCAACATCCCTCTCTAAATTGTTAAAAGCCAATAGAATCTCCCATTCCAAATACCTCAACCCCTCTTCATCAAGTTCCTCTCCTCCTCCTCCTTCTTCTTCTTCTTCCTCGAAGCCCGACGCCACGGACTGATCATCAACTTCAACCTCAACCTCAATTTCGTCATCATTCACCCTCTCTTCAACCACTTCCTCCCATTCATTGATACTCCTATGATCCTCTAAACAAAGACTATCCCAACACAATCCACCAACCCTCTCATCATCTTCATCATCATCGATTCTCCCAGAACCGAATTCTTCATCGTGACCACTCGATTCTGAATCGGAACCAAATCCAATAACCCTAAGTCCGCTAGAATCATCACGCAACGAAAAATCGAAAACTTCATCATAATTATCGTTATATTGAGTTTCAATTTCGTTTTCAACACCAAACCCTAATTCTAAACCTAAACCTAAGTCTAATTCTAGTTCACCTTGATGAAGATCGGAAACGACGTCGGAGAAAGGGTTTATGTCTGTATCATCGTAGGGAGAAGGGAGGTTGGAGGAGCGAGTTTGGAAGAGATCGGTGACGAAGTAACTCAGCGAGTCAGAATCGGAATCGGAATCGGAATGAAATGTTGCAAAGGGATTAGAAGAGGAATAACGAGACATGTTTGAGATATGAATGTGTGTTATTCTCTGAATTTTGTTTCTTCTTCTCTTTGTGTGTGTGTGAGAATAAACACTGTACGTGAATTTTGTTATTTTCTTCTGGCAATTTATGACGTGTATACTATATTGATTAATTACGTATTTTTGTTATTATAGTGTTGAAAATGGTGGAAATCTTTGAATAATTCTCTCTAGACGGAGCTAATGATTCCATCAATCTCGGATTAATTTAGGTCATGTCTTAGGAATGCAGATCATTTTTGAATTAGGGCATCTCATAGCTAAACAAAGAGAATTTGAAGTAAGAGACTATTATAGCTCACATATATTTTAATTTGACAACTACACCATCATGGTCACTCAAAGGCAATGATCACCTTATATTAGCAAGGAGACACATTCGAAATCAAACAATGATCCGATAATTAAAGATCCTCTCACTAATAATCCAAACAAATCTCTTATAGAAACCTTATGAAATATCATATATAAAAAAGGATACCTAGTACAGAAAAAAATTACACTAAATTCTAACTCTTAAAATCTCTCACTCTGAGACTCAAATTGATTTGATTGTTAGAGTGTGTACAATATGTGGGAATCGAACCCAAGACCACATGGTCGTTGATTCAATTTCCAGAGTCAACATCAATGTTTTGATTGTTTCGACCTCAAGTTTGCAACACCACGTTTATGAGGTGTTGTTTTCTTTGACTTTGCATGAACCCTTACAGTTTGCTCCTTTGTGAAAAAATATCTCATAGTCAGGGTAGTTATAAACTATCATTAGCCTCGATTACCAAACCATGTGAAACTTTTTTGTGTAACCGAAATACAATAGAATGTGAAAGCATAATAAGAATTTCAACAATGATAACTTTCTTTGAGAACAAGAAATCAAAGCATAATGTTGATTCAAATATTTAGGGTCTGTTTGGTTGGATGGAATAGGAAGAGATGTGAGGAGAGTAAAATCCACCATAAACCTAACTTTATTTTCACTCTATTTTGAGAGATTTGGAGTGGAGGACTAAAACCACTTATAATCATTTTAAACTTTTTTCTTCTATTCAATTGAATCAAATAGACCATAACAAAGACACATTGTTTTACAAGTGCAATCCAGTCGCGAGCCGTGAAGAAAAACAATTTTTATATAATTATTAGACTATATTTAGATTAGTCTTTACATTGTAACTATCTAATTAAGTTAGTTGCAGTTTAATTGTTATTCTTTTATAACATATAACAAATGCTATATACTCTTGTATTTGCATCCTATTATTAAGTTTTTTTAAGGAGAATGAGGTTTCATAGTATATAGATTGCTAATATGGTATCGGTGAAATAGTGGTTTCCACCCTTCTTTTCTAAAGCTCACTTTCCATTCTCCTTCTTTGATTTCCATTCCAATCCATGGCTTCCATACATGATTTTGATTCCGATTCTTCAGAACATGATTCCATCTCTATTCCTCTTTTTAACAATGAACCTCCAACCCCTGATCCCTCTCAGAACCTCAAAAATCTCTATTATCTTCATCCCGGCGAAAACCCCAGCGCTACCTTCTTCGCACCGCCGCTTAATGATCACAACTATTACAATTGGAGCAAATTGATGCGAATAACACTTGCTTCCAAAAACAAACTTCAATTCATCAACGACACACTTCTATCACCGCCTCACAATAATCCTAATTATGAGCTTTGTGAACGAGGTAATAGTATGGTTTTTTTCTTAGATAAATCGCACCTTGTCACCGTACATCTCTCAGAGTACAATCTGTATTGATAATGCAACAGATCTTTGGAACGATCTTTGAGATCGATTTACGAAAAGGAACCATTTTCGTTTCTCAGATCTCCTACGCGACTTGCATTCCATGAAACAGGGTAAGCGTTCTTTATCTCAATATTTTACTGACATAAAGATAGGCTAAATAGCACCCGTGGTCCCTTAACTTAATTTCAGTTAACGTTTTAATCCTTTATCTTTTTTTACCCGATTTGGTCCTTTATTTTAATTTTAAGTGACAATTTGATATTTTATGTTTTAAAATGTCAACAATATTATCCTTTTTTTTACAATAAATTAAAAAATTCATCAAAATTTTCAACCAAAACCCATAAAATTAATTATATTCTTTAATATAATACAAATTTTATCAAATTTGTAACTCAAATCTTCAAATAAATTCATATTTTCATTTTTTATTTGATGTTGTTAGAGATAGAATTTTAAAAATCAAATAAAGAATAAAAATGAGTTTATTTGAATATTTGAGTTACGAATTTGATGAAATTTGTATTATATTAAAGAATATAATTAATTTTATGGGTTTTGGTTGAAAATTTTGATGAATTTTTTGAATTTTTGTAATAAAAAAGGATAATATTGTTAACATTTTAAAATATAAAAGATTAAATTGTCACTTAAAATTAAAATAAAGGACCAAATCGGGAAAAAAAAAGATAAAGGACTAAAACGTTAACTGAAATTAAGTTAAGGGACCACGAGTGCTATTTAGCCCATAAAGATATTATGGTACGAATTAAAAGATCTTCAACCTACACCTTCTTGCACATGCAAAAACCTTTGTTCATGTCATCTTAGTATCGTTGCTCGTGAATTCAAGCATAAAGAATATGTCACGTGTTTCTTGAAAGGTTTGAATGATTCTTATCAAAACGTTAGAACTCAAATACTTCTCATAGATTCTTTACCTCCAATTACTTATTCATTGGCGATGCCACAAGATTTCTCCCCCAATTTTATTGCTCCGGATTCAACTGTGTTTGCTTTCAATTCGATATCAAATGGTTCTGGTAAGGGAAACTCCAATCATGGTAGGGGACGTGGCCAAGGATCCAAACCATCTATGGTTTGCACCAATTATCACAAGAAAAATCATACCATTGAGACATGTCATTTCAAATACTGCTTCCCTCCAGGTTACCGTTCAAAGAATGCGTCTAACAATTCCAATTCTTCTTCTGAGACTAACAATGTGGAATCTAAACATTCTACAAATCTCGCTTCTACTACTTCAGATAATGTTCTTTCAATTTCAAAAGATGAGTATCAATACCTCATCACTTTGCTTCAGACTTCAAAGGGCAAAAATTCTGCCTCAAACTCCAACAAGAATGTTTCTTATGATAATGGTAATCATGTAATTTCTAGCATTTTAAAATTAGATATGCACTCTTCTTTTTCCTCTGTTTGGATTCTAGACTCAGGAGCATCTGATCATGTATGTCCTTTTATTTTATTTATTTATTAAACAAATTACTCCTATTCCTGTTAAGTTTCCAAATGGACATCTTATATATGCACACTTTGTAGGAGTAGTGCATTTTTCCCCATATTTACATCTTAATGATGTTCTTTATATTCCCCAATTTCAATTTAGTTTTATATCCATTTACAAACTCACACATTATATGAATTGCAAATTAATTTTCTCACATAAATCTTGTTGCATTCAGGATTCCAATACCTAAAGGATGATTGGACATGTTGAAGTTGTCAACAATCTTTACATTCTCACACAAGTTTTTAGGATTACTAGTAGTGCATAATTGCCTAAATTTTCTTATGTTAATTTTTTTGATGTTCATCATGTTTTCTAATAATGTTGTAGATACTAATAATAGTCAATTTGACATGTGGCATTATCATTTAGACTCCCCTTCTCACTCTGTTATACAACATCTTTGTAATAGATTTTCTTACATCTCTACTAATAAAAGCTTGATTTGTGACTCTTTCCATTTTGCCAAACAATATAACCTTTCTTTTCCTATAAGTCATTCGTCTACCTCTTCTATATTTAAGTTTTTGCATATGGACATTTGGGGTCCCATTGGTGTGAAATCTATTCAAGGGCATGCTTATTTCTTGACTGTTGTGGATGATTTCTCTAGACATACTTGGTTGTTTTTGATGAAATCTAAAACTGAAACTAGCACTAGTATTAAGCATTTTATTAAAATGATTCACAACTAGTTTTCATGCACTGTTAAAGCAATTAGGAGTGATAATGAAATGGAGTTTAAGATGTCTGAATTTTATTCCTCATTAGGCATCATTCATCAAACCTCTTGCGTCGAAACCCCAAAACAAAATTTTGTTGTGGAGCGCAAACATAGACACCTTTTAAATGTCACAAGAGCTTTGTTATTCCAATCACATTTACCTAAGTGTTTTTGGGCTTATGCCATATCACATGTTGTTTATTTGATCAATCGATTGCCTACCCCAGTTCTTAAAAATAAAACCCCTTTTGAGGTTTTGCATAACCAACCTCCAACTTTCCTTGATTTAAAAGTTTTTGGGTGTTTATCATATGCTACTACTTTGATTCAAAATAGATCTAAACTTGACCCTCGTGCTAGAAAATGTATCTTTTTGGGCTTTAAACATGGCACCAAAGGTTACTTATTGTATGATTTACAAATTAAAAATGTTTTTATTTCTAGAAATGCTATCTTTCATGAATTTTACTTTCCTTATGTTGCTCCTGTTTTAAATTCTAGTAATGATCATGTCATTACTCAAGATGACTACAATTTTCTCTTTGATGATATCACCCTTCCTATTGCTTCCAATAATATGCATTTATGTACACATGCTAATAACAATGATTTTATGTTTTCCCCTATTTCTATCTCCCTTAATGATGCACACATTAATTCTGATGATGAAACACACACACTTAGAACATCCACTAGGATTAGGAATCTTCCCCCATACTTAGATGTTTATCACTACAATGCTTTGGTTCCTCAATCATCTAGTGATGTATGTTATCCTTTATCCAATTTTTTATCTTATACTAACTTGTCTGCTGCCTATAAGAAATACATTTGTTCTATTATTTCTATGACCGAGCCATCCACATACGTGGAGGCCATAAAAAATCCTTCATGGATACAAGCTATGCAATCTGAATTGTCAGTTTCGCATCATAACAACACATGGATTGTTTCTGATCTTCCACAAGGTAAGAAACCTATAGGTTGTAAGTGGGTATACAAAATTAAATATAAAGCTGACGACACTATCAAAATGTATAAAACTCGTCTTGTAGCTAAGGGTTTTACCCAAATTAAAGGTATTAATTTTTTTTTATACTTATAGTCCAGTTGCAAAATTAACTACAATTAGATTGTTATTATCCATTGCTTTATCACAAAGTTGGTTCTTACATCAAAGTTGGTTCTTCATGGCTCTTTAGATGAAGAGGTTTATATGGTTTTGCCTCCTGATCTTAATTCTAATTCTCCGAATAAGGTTTCCAAATTGCTTAAATCTATTTATGGTTTAAAGCAATCAAGTAGACAATGGTATGAAAAATTGTCTAGTGGATTAACTTCTAATGGCTATTGTTCATCAACTAATGATAATTCATTGTTTATCAAACATAAAGAACATTCTTGTACCGCACTATTGATTTATATTGATGATTTGATACTTGCAGGCAATGATATGACATAAATTATCCACATAGAGGACATCATTCATAAGAGTTTTCGAATTAAAGACCTTGGATGTAACACCCCGAGTTTAAAATACAGCGCGGGTGTTTTTTTTTTTTTTTTGCATATAAATAATTAAAATGAGTTTTCCCAAAATTAATATCAAGGGAATTAAAATAAAATCAGTTCATTTCAAAGGTTATCACCCAATCAGTGTCAGAGTGCGGAAAAATACAGCGGAAAAGTAATACATTAATTCCCAAAATAAAATTACATTTCCCAAAACTCAAGACCCTATACAAAAGTCTAGACTGATCATGCACTAAGCTACAGTAGCACGGTCTCCACCGTATCCTCTATAAGTCTCGTCTTCAGCCAACCGTCCGTCCCTCTGCATTGTCCACGTAGACTCCGTACGTAAAGATCAGGGGAAACTAACAACGCTTCCGTCGTTAGTGTATCCGTCGGTAGGACGGGTTCGAGTAACATCTGAGGGCAAAGCCCAAAGTCCACAATATAATAGCAAGGGTCACCGACCGAAATTAACAAATAAGCACATAGCATATATCTCACAACAACACATATATTCATGGCATATTGTATGACAATGATGAGGAAAATAATAATGCTCATTTGAAATTTAATGACATATATGCCTTTTCAAAATAGCAGCCAATTATTATGAAATATGTGGTAAGTACAAACAACACCTCAGCAAATCACAATCATTAAATCAGAAAACTCATATTTCAACAAGTACTTACACACATCAATTTTCCAATCATCAACAATATCCAAAATGTGACCCACCGGTCAATCTCTCAATGCAATATGTATATGCTCATGTATACAATTTTCTTGGAATCACCAAGGTGCAGTCGCTCACAGACCAGCACAATTTAACGGCCCTCATGACCAGGGTGCAATCGCTCAACAGATCAGCACCAGTACAGACGCTCAACAGTCCAGCACGTTTAACATATACCAAGGTACAATCGCTCAACAGATCAGTACCTAGTGCGGTCGCTCAACAGACTAGCACTCGTGCAATCGCTCAACAAATCAGCACGTGGCTGCGCATTTCAGGGTACAGACGCTCAACAGTCCAGTACCAGTGCAGACGCTCAACAGTCCAGCACTTATATACCAAAGTACAATCGCTCAACAGATCAGTACTTAGTGCAGACGCTCAACAGTCCAGCACTCGTGCAATCGCTCAACAGATCAGCACGTGGTTGCGCATTACTCTGTGGCCCATCGCGGGTACCACTTGACTATGCAATGCATGAA
>JBBPBO010000003.1:3059248-3232498 GCA_037974295.1 Cicer cuneatum | reverse complement strand
GGTACAGACGCTCAACAGTCCAGTACCAGTGCAGTCGCTCAACAGACCAGCACCTATATACCAAAGTACAATCGCTCAACAGATCAGTACTTAGTGCAGACGCTCAACAGTCCAGCACTCGTGCAATCGCTCAACAGATCAGCACGTGGTTGCGCATTCCAGGGTACAGACGCTCAACAGTCCAGTACCAGTACAGTCGCTCAACAGACCAACACTCGTGCAATCGCTCAACAGATCAGCACGTGGCTGCGCATTTCAGGGTACAGACGCTCAACAGTCCCGTACCAGTGCTGACGCTCAACAGTCCAGCACTTATATACCAAAGTACAATCGCTCAACAGATCAGTACTTAGTGTAGACGCTCAACAGTCCAGCACTCGTGCAATCGCTCAACAGATCAGCACGTGGTTGCGCATTACTCTGTGGCCCATCGCGGGTACCACTTGACTATGCAATGCATGAATATGCAGTGTTTCACTTCTCTAGAAACACTATGCAAAAACAGGAAAATTCATGCCTTTCCATCATGTTTAAAATATCTCAGCACAGTCCAGCATTAACATCATCACAATCATGATTAAACAGTCCATTAATCATTAACAATTCACATTATCTCACAAATTCCATACTTAATCATCTCAAGTCTTTCCATTGTTCCCCAAACTCTTAAAATTCACAAAATAGTGTTTAAAACTGAGTTTTCTAGAAAATACGAATCTGTATTCGAATACAGCCTCTCTGTATTCGAATACAGGAGTCAAAACAGTGCAGAATTAACACTCTGTATTCGACTACAGCCCCCTGGTAGTCGAATACAGAGGCAGTCTCAGTGCACAAATCAACATTTTTCACTACATCAGTAAAGGTTTTCAAAACATCATCCTCTCATCTTCAAAACTATATCAAGGACTCCATTTTAAATCATTTTAATCTTTCTCAAAGTTTCCCAACACTTTAAAATTCACAAGGCAGAGTTTAAAACTTGATTTTCTAGAAAACACGAATCTGTATTCGAATACAGCTTCCTTGTATTCGAATACAGAAGCTAAAAACTGATTTCTGGAAAAATACGAATCTGTATTCGAATACAGATCCCTTGTATTCGATTACAGAAGCTAAAACTAGTGAAAATATGCAATTTTAACATTCTGTATTCGAATACAGCATGCCTGTAGTCGAATACAGAAGACAAAACCAGAATGATCAACGTCAGAACATCAGAAATAGAACCAGAATGATTAACACCAGAACAACAGAAACAGGACCAGAATTAGGATGATTAACATCAGAATCAGAAACAGAAACAGAACGATCCACACAAGGATCATCAGAACCAGAAGTAGAACAGAATGATCCACACAAGGATCATCAGAACCAGAAGCAGAAACAGAATGATCCACACAAGGATCATCAGAACCAGAAACAGAAACAGAATGATCCACACAAGGATCATCAGAACCAGAAACAGAAACAGAATGATCCACACAAGGATCATCAGAACCAGAAGCAGAAACAGAATGATCCACACAAGGATCATCAGAACCAGAAACAGAAACAGAATGATCCACACAAGGATCATCAGAACCAGAAACAGAAACAGAATGATCCACACAAGGATCATCAGAACCAGAAACAGAAACAGAATGATCCACACAAGGATCATCAGAACCAGAAACAGAAACAGAATGATCCACACAAGGATCATCAGAACCAGAAACAGAAACAGAATGATCCACACAAGTATCATCAGAACCAGAAACAGAAACAGAATGATCCACACAAGGATCATCCGAACCAGAAACAGAAACAGAATGATCCACACAAGGATCATCAGAACCAGAAACAGAAACAGAATGATCCACACAAGGATCATCAGAACCAGAAACAGAAACAGAATGATCCACACAAGGATCATCAGAACCAGAAACAGAAACAGAATGATCCACACAAGGATCATCAGAACCAGAAGCAGAAAGATCCACACAAGGATCATCAGAACCAGAAGCAGAAACAGAATGATCCTCACAAGGATCATCAGAACCAGAAGCAGAAACAGAATGATCCACACAAGGATCATCAGAAACAACACAGAATGATGTTGGAACCAAGTTGGTTATAAATAATCTGGATTTTGATGTGTACAAATACACTTGATGGAATCTTATTTTGAACTTGAATTACTACAATAAAAACCATCAGAAGATGAATGTATCAGAGGATATATTCTGAATTTACAGAAGATGCATTTCTGGAATTATCTGAAGATAAACCAGAATGTCCAAACCGACCAGAAGATAACTTTGGAGGCTTATATCAAACAGAAACAAAATCATAATAACATCTGGAAAACACCAGAGGGAAGCCTGCCATAATATGAATTGCTCCAAACAAGAATGATTCAAATATTAGAGGCAATCAAGAAGTTATACTGATCAGAACATAGCATGGCAGTGTAATTTCAACACAGTCCATACTTGTCCAGAAGTGACCAGAAGATATCTTTGATGGATTATATCAGGGGGATTAAATATCAGAAGATTCTTTGCACCATACCATTGTGAAGCCTGCCATGTGGACAGTTGTTCCAGGCCATAAGTTGTCAAAAGCAAGAAGTAATCCAGAAGATAATTTGACCAGAACATGGCATGATAGTCGAATTTTGAACAACCCAGACTTCGCCCAGAATTGATAAGAGGAAACACAGAATGATTATCAGAAACATCAGAAGCAGAAAACATGATGATTATCAGAATCATCAGAAGTAGAAAACAGGATGATGATCAGAATCATCAGAAGCAGAAAACATGATGATTATCAGAATCATCAGAAGCAGAAAACATGATGATTATCAGAATCATCAGAAGCAGAAAACAGGATGATGATCAGAATCATCAGAAGCAGAAAACATGATGATTATCAGAATCATCAGAAGCAGAAAATATGATGATTATCAGAATCATCAGAAGCAGAAAATACTTCCTTTGTATTCGACTACAGGGGCTCGTAGTCGAATACAAGTTTGAAAACTTAGATAAAACAGAAGCTTGACCGGTTGTATTCGAATATACCTTCGAAAACCAGTGAAATTTTCCTGAGATCTCAACCCTTTTCAAACTGTTTTCTTTTAAAAAAAACAACCAACATCAAAACAGATTTTGCACTTTTCCAGAAAACACTTTCCTCATTTAAAATTCCTTTTCCTATTTAAATCATCAACATCACCAGACTCATTCAAAACAAAACATAATCAGAATCACCCAGATTTTCAAACCATCAAAACATCTTGCATGCATTTCAGTTTCCTCACTCATCGGAACAAACATGCAACCATTTCAGTTTCACAACATCAGAATAACATGCAAGTATTCATCTTCCTCAACACATCAGAATATCATGCAAGCTTTTTAGCATTCACCACACAACAGAATAACATGCAAGTATTCAGCTTTCTCAAACATCAGAAACATGCAAAGCATTTCAGCTTCCTCAAACATCAGAATATCAGGCAAGCATTTCAGTTTTCACAACACAATAGAATAACATGCAAGCATCACAGAGCAACAAACACCCACAGAATGCATTTTTGCATTTTAAGACCATTTTCAAAACAGTTTTCTGACATGCAATTTAATCATAATTAAAATGACATGCAAACATTTTTTTCAGCTTTCACACATAAGCAACTAGCATGTTTTATCATTAAAACAGCCAACAACAAACATTTCATAATTATCACACATCCACAAAAAAAATGCATTTTCTCTGTTTTGTTTTTCAAAATATCATTTCAAAAACAGTTTTCTTTTAAAACAGAGATGAAATAACCATGCATTTTATAGCCCTAATGCAGCTAAAAGGTGGAAGGTGCCCTTACCATTGATGCGTGTTCTGCTATTCCTCTCGTTTCTGATTCTGCTCCCGTTTGCGCGTCCAAAACCGGTGAAACTGTAGCTTGAGTTTGCTGCTACGAAATTGGGTTCTTTACCTCCGTAATGGTATGGGGAATAACTTTTGTACTGGGGTTTTGGTGTTTCAGTGTTTGGATGTTCCAGTAATGATACTTTGAAGAGTTCCCACTCTTCCTCTTTTATAACCGTGGCTGGAAATGGAAAGGCGGAAGACAGAGGCAGGATGGGAGGGAAAAAATGAGTTACTATTACATGCAGTATGGCAGCAAGGAAAAGGAGGGATGGTGTTCTGATTTCACCATCATGCTCACCCTTCTTATAGGCTTTTGGTGATGCCACCTCACCCCAAAATAATATTAAAATAAGGCTGGGTTCTTCAGCACTTCATTATCTTGTAATTAGCCACTAATCCTCAATTAATTGTCCAATTAATTTAATTACTCGTAATTAAATTAATTAATTCTTAATCCAATAATTTTAATTCATCCTCCAAAATAAATATTTATATATATATATATTCACTCAAACATACATATATTAAATATTTTACAAAAATTCCCAAAATACCCTTAATATTAATTCCATAAATTAATATTAAATTTAAGGGTCTTACATTGGACAACTTAAATATTTCCTAGGATTGGAAATATCACGAAATAAATCTGGCATCCACATTTGTCAACATAAACATACACTCGACATCCTTGCTTTTGCATGCCTCCTTGCCACAAAATTGGCTTCAACACCTATGCAAAAAGGCTTAATGTTTTCGCCTATAGACACAAATTACTTATCAGATCTCGAGCCTTATAGAAGACTAATTGGCAAACTTATCTACCTCACCTATACTCGTCCGGATATCAGCTTCACTGTTCAACAGTTAAGTCAATACACCAACAAACCAACTTCTCACCATTTTGCAACAGCTATTCACGTTCTGCGTTATCTTAAGAACTCTCTAAGTAGCGGCATTTTCCTACCTTCTTCTTTGTTACAACTGAAAGCCTTTTGTGATTCCGATTGGGCAACTTGTGCTGAGACTAGAAAATCAGTGAGTGGTTATTGTATCTTCTTGGGGGATTCCTTGGTTTCATGGAAGTCTAAAAAGCAAACGGCGGTTTCACATTCATCTCCTGAAGCTGAGTACAGATCTATGGCATCCACTGTATGCGAGATTCAATGGTTAACTTTTCTTCTACAAGATTTCCAACTTAATTTTACAACTCCAGCTCTACTTTACTGTGATAGCCAATCTGCTAGTCACATTGCTGCTAACACGTCCTTTCATGAACGCACAAAACATATTGAGATCGACTGTGACGTAGTTTGAGAAAAATTACTACAAAAGTTATTTAATCTTCTACCTATCAGTTCTTCAAAGGAGTCAGCAGATATATTCACAAAGGCTATGAATCCTACCCCATTTCGTTACTTTATTTCCAAGCTTGGTTTATTAGGTATATATAATCAGATATTAGACTATACTTAGATTACTCTTTACATTGTAATTAACTAATTAAATTAGTTGTAGTTTAATTGTTATTCTGTTATAGTTGTTATTCTGTTATATCATATAACAAATGTTATATATACTCTTGTACTTGTTCCCTATTATTAAGTTTTTTTTTTAAGGAGAATGAGGTTTTATAGTATACAATTTGCTAATATGAAGAAGAAGAAAAAAAGTACACAAATGAAGATTTCTCAAGCACCATATATAGAATCATAAATATGAAGCAAGCAAACATAAATCTAAAAGCAAACAATAATAGAAAATTTCAATATATCTTAAAGCAAACAATAAAGAATGAATTATGGTTATTTATTCCCGAAAATAAAGGAAGAAAAAACAAAAATCTTTTACTTTGTAAAAATATTTCCTTTTTATTTCTTAAAATTGTGTTAATTTTATTTATTAATAAGATAAGAGATTTTTAAAATGAACAATTATTTATATTTTTAAAAATAATAAAAATATTGAAAAATTATTATTATTTCTGTTTATTAACTAATATTTTATTATTTACTTTAAGAGATCTTTATCAAATAAAAACACAAATCTTAATAGATGAAAAAGGGTTGTTGTCTCAAAACTTTCCCCAATGTGTCTGTTTAATATGATAGCGGAAGAATGAAGTGGGTAAGAAAAATCCCCTGCATTGCATTGCTTTATATTGTTGTTGTCTCTTTTGTACCATGAAGGTAGTAGCATAGAATTCCCAAATATTGTTACTGTTTTTTTTTTTTCTTTTCTGTTTTTAATTTATTTTATTTTAAGTGATTATAGTACACTCAGTTGTATTGTTTGCATAAAAATGCAAAAAGGAGAATGTAGGGAGAAAGATGCTTGGTCGCATACTCCACAAGGAAACACAGTTCTGTTTCTGTCCAATTGTATTTTTGTCTTATTTAATTAAATTGATTTGTTCTTTTTGTTTCTTTTTTTTTTTTAAGTAAATTTGAGAAAATATTACCCTATATCCTTCCAACTTTAAGTTTTTAAGTACATATTTGTGTTATGAAATTTTTTTTTTCAAGTTTTTTGAAATACTAATATGTTTGACATACTTAAGAAAAATTTATAATACAATTTAAATTTTTTAGAGTACATTTATGTTTTGAAAATTTTTATAAATTTTTTTTCAAATTTTTTGGAACTTGAATAAAGTTTTCATGAATACAAAGTTTGAATTTTCAAAAAATACATTTGTGTTACAAAATTTTATTTAAATTTTTCGAAATATAAAATATGTTCGAGAAAACATGAAAATCGGAATATAAAATTTAAATTTTCTAAAATATATATGTATTCTGAAAAATTTAAATTTGGTCAGGTAGAAAAAATAATTGTTTTTATTTTAAAAAAATGAAAAGGATAAAATAAATAGTTTAAATAAAAGATAAAAGTAAAGGTATAATTTGAAGGGTATGAGATAAAAATTTCTAAATTTAAATGTAAAGGAACACATATTTGTGATGGACCAAAGTGATGGCTTAGTAAATGGATCTTTAATTTAATAACATATTCTTGAGCTCCATAAGTATTTCCATGGAAGGTCATTGTAACTTCTGATTCAAGAATGGCATTGAACATTTCAATGTTCCTATAAATGATTCCATCTTCACTTATTTGCTGACAGCCACTCGAAATCCACTAAGATTTCCTCTTTTAAAAATATAATAACTCCATGTTTATTATACACAATAGTCCTAACAACATCCTTAACTAACTAATGCAAAATTCGATTGATTTATTGAAATTTTAATTCTAACTACTTGTTCTTAAGGAAACGATCAAGACTTCATCTATTTAATATGCTAGTAGAAATATTCGATCAAGAACAAAACAATGGCAAAATTGTATAAAAGATAATTTATTTTAACTAATATATATGTTTATACTTTTTCGTGTAAAATTAATCATTTATATTTTAAGTTTTCAACGGTGTTGAAAGAAATTCCTTCTACACATATGTTTTCTGGCTGCCATTTACAAAAACAAATTAAATTCTCAATCTATCAAAATTACATTAAAATAATAGTCTAGCTTTAAATTCTAAATTTTCAAATGAAAAAAAATAATTCATAAATTTTCAATTTATAAGCTAAATATCAAAATTAGACAAGACAACGGGGCGGAACGGGGGTGGATTTTGCCTTCCCCACTCCCGCACCCGACTAATCGGAGAAATCTGGTGTGAAATTTAGACCCCATTCTCACCCGCAACTCATTCATATATATAAAATTATAAAGTTAATAAATCATATCTATTATAATTAGTATAATAAAATAATTATTATTCAATAATAATAAAATTTAAAAAAGTATTTTTTATAGAGATGAAATTTTAATTTTTAATATTTTAAAAAATATTAAGTGTATTTAATATGTACATGTATGTAAAATTTAAAAGTTACAATAATATTACTAACGGGGCGGGTTCGGGATTATCAATACACCCGCACCCGCAATTTAATTCTGGAGAAAATCTGCACCCGTACCCACACCCACACCCAATCAAAACGGATTTTTTCCGCCCAAATTAAGACGATTTCGAGTAGGTACCCGCAGGTGCGAGTTATATTGTCATCCTTAATCAGAATAAAACATTTGACAAAAAATAAATAAATTATTCTTTCTTCAAATTAGATATACAAATCACAACACAAATGCTGATGCCAAGGGGTCCATTGAATGATGCCTTAGACATTAGCCATTCAAAATATTCCTTTTTTGTGGTAGCATTTCACTATTTTGTCCTTATAGTTAGCCCGACCACACTTTTTAGTATCTTATCATGGCCATATTATAGAATATGATCCGTTTGATAAAATTAAGCTATAAGTTAACTGATAATTAAAAAGTTAATTAATTAAAATTAAAATATTTGATAAAATTATAAACTCAAATGCTAATTGAAATAACATCTCAGAATAATCTATAAGCTGGTGAGAAAAGAAAAATTTGTTTACCAAACACATCAATTTTAATCTAACAAACTTATAAGCTATTTTAATAAACTATAAGCTAGCTTATTAGCATTACCAAACAGTGCCATAGACAATATATACATACATAAACATCATGCCAATGCTAACTCCAATCTGGTAAAAAAACACACATTAGATATGCATGCTATTAAAAATAGACAAATATAAATCTATTATAAATGTCCATCGAACTCTAAACTATTCTCTACCTTGAACTAAGTACTATCTCTTCACTCAATTTTATTTTGCCAAAAAAAAATCATGGCTATGCTAAATTTCTCTTGTCCTTTTATTTAATTGGTAGTTCAAAGAGACTCATAGTAGCTACATTATTTCATCAACAATAATATGCTTAATACAACACAACAAACTCTTTAATCATAGTAAATTCATTAGCAAAAGAAACATAATTTTCAATATGTTACAAAATTCTTGATCATTGATGCTGGAAGACCATGCATAAAAATTGGCACTCCCTTAATTAACTTTACTCTTAAAACTCTTGCTCTAGAATCAATTAATTGATGCAAAAAAAAAACTTCTAGAAGAAGATGGTTATGCCTAAGAAGATAAGACAGGCTGTTGTGATGCTTCTTCTGTTTGCACACTTTCATAATAGTTTACAAGAACTTTCCATCCACTTGGACACATAAAGCCATCTGGTGGATTCTCACCACTTTTTGCATAAGACCTCATCTGAAAAAATAAATCACCAAACAAAACAACTTGATTATACATCTAGTAATAAATTGTGTTGTCGATTACGGATTGCAGAAAATAGCGGGTTGTTCAAATTCTGCTATGCTATAGCGATTTTTTGACAACACTGGACAAATTAACACAATGATGAATGAACTGCATCTTTAGGGTTTTGGCAAGTATCGGCCCAATCTCTTGATATGTATCCAAGATATGTCTAACAAGTATCTGAGCCAAAAAAACAAAATTTATGTGGACACATCTAAGAGATGTTTGACATGTATCTAAGGTGTCCGAGAAGTGTCGGTGTTTAAAACGTGTTTTGACATGCTGACACGACACTTCGATAATGAACATATTATTGAATGATAGGGAATATAATACCTTGGTTCCAGATATAAAGAGGAAATCTTTAGAACGGCTAGGGTCGAAAAATGCCATCTTGTTGTCCCTAGTATCATAAGCTGCAACCTGTAATATAAAATGGACAAGGTAAGTGTTATCATCTAGCACAAGTGTGCTATAAATAACCATATAATGAAACAAACAATTTATCAGCATAATTTTATGTGGCATATTAAACTTAAAAAAGAAACTTTGTGTACTAAAGAACAAGGAACATATGTCATTTGCCAACTCAAAGAATAAGGGACATGTTGTGTATCACTAAGAATTTGATTTGATTGATAAAGTATTGACTTAGATGAAACTTTGTACAAAAAAATAGAGTATTGTGAATAAAATATCATTGAAAGAACATATCTCATAGAAGAGGAAGAACCTACGGTAAGTGTCGTCACTCGCGGAAAATAGCAATTTGTTTATAATTTGCCACACTACAGTGCTACAACGTTGCTATAGCCACTATTTGACAACACTTTGTACTAAATTGCGTATTGCAAAACAATTGCGGGTTGTCAAAACTTGGCTATGCTATAGCACTGCTATTTGACAACACTTTCTACAATCGTGTTTAATAGTATACTACTTACCCTGAATGGCAAAATGTTAAGCTTCTCAAGACCCGGAGCCATGCTAAGGACCTTTTTCCCATGATCAGGATCATACAAATCCCTTTTCTCAGTTGGGTGACCCATACCAGCGGGATCACGGCCAACAATATAGAAGTTAGCGCCTGCATTTATCCGTGCCTTTGCATGCCATTGTACTTCAGTTGGACCTGCATAATGCATAGGTGATGGAAATATGGCCACTATGGTAGTCTCAGGATCAAGAACTCCATCTTCTAGGACCTACGAAGAAGAAAAGGAATTTACAATTAGAGATAAAACCAATGTACATCAAACGGGAAAGACCTTCAAGTCATGGTTCAACTACTTTAAACCGCTTAAACCAAGACAAAACCATGATCAAATTGCTCACATAACCGAGCTGTATACAGTGTCGGTTCATGTTTCTACATGTTGCGTCACCTGGTTCGGTTTTTAAAACATTGGATAAAACTTGATGAATAGAACAATTTACAATTCCAAATGAATAGATAACTGAAATTGAATTACAGTTCAATCACTTCCAAGGTCATTTATGAGCATATATTGTTATAGGAACATCGACATTATTCTTACTCAACGCCATATGATAAGAAAAATGGAAAGTTACCTTGCTATGTTGCTCCATCCTGACATCTAACGGCACATCGTCAACCTTTGTGAAACCTCCAAGAGGATGAAGCAATAAAATCGGATTTTTATAACCCATGTCTAATAGGCGCTGACGAGTATCGTTCATTAACAAGGCATGACCATTGTGAACAGGATTTCTCAACTGAAAGGCAAAAACTGCATCAGCTTTACGCCTATCGAATTCTTCACGAAGTTGTTTAGGAGATAACCTATAGTTATCAAGACCATCATTATATTTGATAGGTTTTAGCACTTCCAAATCTCCTCCAATAAGCCAATTTCCAGCCGGAGCAATGACCTCCTCAACATAAGGCAATCCCGGAGCAGTTGTTCCCCAAGTTCTAGCTATTCTTTCTTCTTTGTTATGCTTGTAGATTTCAATGCTGCAAAGACACCAGCCAGTGCAATTCAATAAACTAATTTCAAAACTCAACATGATTTCATGACTTACAGTTAAAGCAACATATATAAGACTGAAAATTGAAGGCATGTGAACAAACATGTGAAATGTGTAACAACAATAAATCATAACTTGTCAATCACAGACAGTGGAAAATAGAAGTTTGGTCAAACTCTTTTATGCAACAACACTATAGCACTGCTTAGCCCCTATTTGACAACATTTTATACTAAATAGCGTATGGTGAAACAATATCAATTTATTCAAATTTTGCTATGCTAAAGCAATACAGCACCTCTATTGCTGCTATTTAACAACACTAGTCACTACAAAATCTAAGCAAAGTTTATAACTTGGCAGTAAGAGAGAAGCAATATAACCAGCTACTTTCTTTCTCAAGTGCTGGAAATTCTGATAGTATTGCTATTCTGTTTTGTAAGAGCCTTCAAAATTCAAATCCATGTCTCTTATATTGCTTCTTATTCAAGCATTTGAAATCAATGTTCTCAATCATAGATTGCAGAAAATAGCGGTTTGTTCAAATTATGCTACACAACAGTGCTATAACTCTAGTATAGCCACTATTAGACAATATTTTATACTAAATAGCGTATCGTGGAACAATAATGATTTGTTCAAATTCCACTACAATATAGTTTTATAGCACTACTATAGATGCTATTTAACAACCCTATTTGAAATGATTCCATTACTACCTACTTGTCTCTTATATTGCTTCTTATCCATGTCTCTTATATTGCTTCTTATTCAAGCATTTGAAATCAATGTTCTCAATCATAGATTGCAGAAAATAGCGGTTTGTTCAAATTATGCTACATAACAGTGCTATAACTCTAGTATAGCCACTATTAGACAATATTTTATACTAAATAGCGTATCGTGGAACAATAATGATTTGTTCAAATTCCACTACAATATAGTTTTATAGCACTACTATAGATGCTATTTAACAACCCTATTTGAAATGATTCCATTACTACCTACTTGTACCTTAATGTGAGATAGTTTAGTTGTAAGTAAATATACTATCAACTTTTGGAGTTTCATTCTCCCCCTACCTTTTGGTTAACAATAAAGCCTCATTCACAAACATACCCAACATACTGAAATAGATTGTCATTTTGTTCGTGAACAAGTTCAATTTCACACAGCAAATCGAGCATTCGAATCTACATGCTCCAACTTGAGATGTTCAGTAACATTTGAAAAAAAAAAAGTGAAATTTGACTAAGATTTACGCACAATAAAACAACGATTGATCACATAGTTCGGCCAATTGTGTCTACATCTTTGGCAGCAGAGGGACTGATGTACTTTTCTATTATGCAATGAATCAGGGTTACAAATTACAAAGTTTTGTTACACCCTATCAACAAATATGAGTCATACTCAACAAAAACCATGATAATAACATAGCAATTATACAAATAATAAACTAGAAAACACAAATTAACCAAAAAAATTAGTGCAAGAGAAAGACTATACTAACCTTCTAAGAATACCAACACAATCTCCATCAGGTCCAATCAACCCAACATTAGAAGAAGACCCAATTTTCCCCTTAGTCTCATCATCAATAGACAAAACAACAGGAAGTGACATATTCACAAAAGAACCATCTTCCAACCTAATTGAATTAAAATGCAAACTTTGAAGATACTCATTCTCCCTCATGAACCCTTTCAAAGGACTAGCCCAACCTTCACAAATCACATGAACCCATTCAAAATCAACCCTTGTTAGTTTCACAGATGGAAGTGACTTAGCTTCAAGTATTTTAGAATCTCTTTGATTCTCAGGAACAACAAGATCAACCAATACACCTCCATCTGGCTCAATCAAAGAACTCTTGATCATGAAACTTCCTTGCATTCTTTTCTTGGGTTTAGTACACTTTGTAATGATCAATGGATTGTAACCAAAAATGGGTTTGTGTAGAAGAATCTTAGTGTTGTTTTGGTTTGAAAAAGTTTTGTTTTTTATTATGTTTTTTGCATGGTTGTTGTGGTTGATGATGTTAAGGTGAGGAAAAGATTGTAACTTGATGGTCAGAGACATTGTGGGAAATTAATGAATGGTGTTAGAGAGAGAGAGAGAGAGAGTGGAACGTGGAGGAACAGAACACAAACACAAGATGTTGGTGAACAGTTTCAATTTGACATAATGATAACAACAAACCAACTATTACTATGGCGAACATGTTGGATTCATAAGAAATGGTTTTTTTTTTTTTTTTTTAATTTCTATTTTTTTTAGATTGTTGTGGATGAGAAAAGTGTGGTAGTCCATGCATGCATTAAAAGATGCAATTTGTGGGACCATAATGGCTACAGAAAAAAGATGCGACAAAAGATGAATGAGGACTGAAATTGGAGAAGAGTGAGAATTTTGGAATGAAATAAAAAGAAATTCTTTTGCTTTTGATTTTGAAAAATATTAGTTTTTTTAATAATGTTATTATGTGAATTGCTAGTCGTCTCTCCTCTTTTCATGGATAGTCGTTGGTTTAAAGTCAATTTTAAACCTGAAATTATTCTTTTAAATTGTTTTTGTTTTTATTTAAATAAATAATTTCATATACGTTTAACTAGTTGTTTATCAATGTGATATTATTTTAGTGCGATATTGTTATGTTGGTCGTCTTGTGTGATATTTTTGACGTGATATTCAATCTATTTTGTCAAATTGTATTCCAATAATGGTATTAGAGTCAATAATTTGAAATAATCAACCCCTTGTATCGAAAGTCGACTTCCACACAATGGTAATCGGATTACTTATTACAGTTGAAGGAGAATGTTGGTATATCAAAATATGAATAAAAGTATCACATTTAATAAAAAAGTAGATGTTAAAAACTATATAAGGAAAATATCAAATATCTTAAGACTTTAGATGATGATGATATAATATTCAACACATTTAAATAATTGCTTTTAACTCAATGCAATAATATCTCCTATCCTTAACAAAAATAGAGAGTAAATTTTTTTTAAAGGCATAGATATTAACTCAATGCAATTATAAAAATTTGATATCTCGTTTATATATAGATATAAATGTTTTTTAATGGTATAGATATAAATGTTTAATGATAGGATTATAGTGGTCCACCTTCATCACAATTTTCCTTCAGTGTTGTGAAATACCCACCCTCAAAAGTTGGATTCTACTTGTGGTGTTAGCTAGGGCATATTTTGGTCGTTTAATTTGATGTTACGGTAGTGCAATTAGTGGCCACAATCTAGTTTGCTAGTAAAGGGGAAGAAATGCCCTCTTGTTATGAGTTGGGTTACAATGATGGACAAAGATATCACTATTCATGATGTAAACATTATGCCTTTTGTGAACGGACAATAAAATCATTTAAATATGGGGTGACAAACAAATATAAGATATGAAACCATACGCTTTATATGCAAATATGTTAAATGGAATTGGAATTTATAATTTTTTTAAAAATAATTTTATCTTATAATATTGAATAGACATGCTTCTAATAATGCATATTTATCTTTTAATTAATTGATTTGTGAAAAATTATCTCTTAACTAAATAATTAATGATAAATTGTTGTCTCATGTTTGATTTATACGGTAAATTAAAATTGGTATATTATAAATTTTTTTTTAAATTTTGATCCAAAAGATATTTATAAGAGACACACTAATGAAATACACATTTTTTTAAAAAGAGGGAAGAATGAAATTTTTATTAATCAAAGAGACATTAATGATCAATTTACATTGTCTCCGAGGACATTTGAACACGGCACTTTTAAACTTTTGATTTCTAAAAGACCATCATTTTAACTAATTGATGAATAACTAACATTAATTTGTCTCGTGTATAATTTATTCACAAAATTATAATTAGTGTATTATAAATTTCTACAAATTTTCATGTTGAAGACATTCAAAAAATACACTACTATTAAAATATATAGTCATCTGTTAAATAATTTATTCATGAAATAATTTATCTCATGTACAATTTAGATATATTTCTCTTTAATTTATGGATTTGTGAAAAAATATTTTTTAAATAATTTACCAATTACAAACATTTGTTTTGTTTATAATTTACACATAAAGTAGATTTTATAAAATACACTACTTATTAAATACATATCTAGATTTATCCCGTGTATGACCATATTTTTTTCTAATTAACAATTGACTCATATATGATTTATACAGTAAATTATCATAGTATATTTAAGATACACACTACTAATAAAATACATATTTCTATTTTAAATAATTGATTCATGAAAGACCAACATTTAACAAATTAAGTCAAAAAAATTATTTAACTTATTTTTTAGAGTCAAACATTAATTTTTTATTATGTATTATTTATGTAGAAAATTATAATTAGAAATTTTCATCAAATTTCAAGTGGAAGACATTTGAGAGGTACACTACTAATGAACTACATATTTCTCATTTAACTAAGTTGTTCATAAAATAAGCATTTTTAACTAATTGATTAATGATAAATATTTATCATGTTTACGATTTATACATATTTCTCTTTTAATTAATTGATCCGTAAAAGACATTTTTTAAATTATTAATCAATGAAAAACATTTATCTCATGTATGATTTATACATGAAGTAGATTTTTAAGGCATACACAACAAATCAAATACATATTTGGAAAATTAAATATCCAAACCTTGCATGTGGACTTCTTAGAAGACATTACTTCATCCCTAAATATAGGACCATCTTATGATTTTTCTTTGTCTCTTTTTATTACACTCATTTCACTTTTTCAATTATATTAATTATTTTTTTTACAAATTTATCTCTAGTTATGTTACATTTTTTTCTTCTGCAATCTATAATAAATACTACAATAAAATCATAAATTAATTCTCTCTCTTGAAAGATAAATTAATAAACCAATTCATATTAATTATCAATCAATTTAATACTACAATCAATTTTTTTAGCTCATGTGATTTAATCAATAAAATTTTATACAAGTTAATTGAATGAGAATGGTGATCCCTATAATAGCAACAATGGTAATAATTTTGATTCCAATTAATGACATTAAGCTAGATTTCTAGGTCTTTCGAGTAACAATAGTTTGTTTTGTTCTTATGCATATTGATGAGGCGTGACTTTAGTTAGTTTTATGTTATTTTTTATTGACTAAATAGTACCTGTGGACCTGTGGTCCTTTAATTTAATTTCAGTTAACATTTTAATCATTTATCTTTTTTTTTTCTCTCGATTTGGTCTTTTATTTTAATTTTAAGTGATAATTTGATCTTTTATGTTTTAAAATGTCAACAATATTATCCTTTTTTTTACAAAAATTCATCAAAATTTTCAACCAAAACCCATAAAATTAATTATATTCTTTAATATAATACAAATTTTATCAAATTCGTAACTCAAATCTTCAAATAAACTCATATTTCATTCTTTATTTGATGTTGTTAGAGATGGAAATATGAGTTTATTTGAATATTTGAGTTTCAAATTTGATGAAATTTGTATTATATTGAAGAATATAATTAATTTTATGGGTTTTGGTTGAAAATTTTGATGAATTTTTGTAAAAAAAAGGATAACATTGTTGACATTTTAAAACATAAAAGATCAAATTGTCACTTAAAATTAAAATAAAGGACGAAATCGGAAAGAATAAAAAATAAAGGAATAAAACGTTAACTGAAATTAAATTAAGCGACGACGGGTGCTGTTTAGCCTTTTTTATTTATAAGCGCACTTTGGCCACTCTAATTTGTGTGACTCTCTAGACTATGACCACTTTAATTGTGCTAGTTGGTTTTACTTCATTAAGAGTTAAATATCTAGTGTCTTGCATAACTTTAATCACTTTATTATAGTTGGATGTTATTTTATTTTTAAATTTTCAATATTTTAATTCAGTCCCATCTCATTTGAATAATAAGTTTTATATTTTATTTTAAATTAATTTGAAAAATAAAATAAATCTTCTCAAATTCTCATATCTTTATTTTCATAAATTAATTTAAAAAATGTTCAAATGTTTAAGTTTGCATATTTTACACTGCAACTTAGTCACACAAAAATCCTCTCTAATAATAATTAGATCAAGATAGCTCAATTTGGTAACTAAGGGTGTGAATGGAACCCGCAACAATTAGTAAGTGATGTTTCTCACATAACTAATGTTGAGATGCAACTTCGACAAAATATGAGTGGATTGTATATAATTATAAAGCAATAGAATAGTGTTCGCCAAGTATAAGTATTTCTAAACAATATAAATGCATTACATAAGAATATTCATCATAAATTTCATTATAAAAGAAAAGGTACTTTAAAGTACCTCAATTTGGTGATTAAGGGTGCTCAGTGAGTACAATCATTTCTAAACAATACAAATGCATTACATAAGAATGTTTATCGAAAATTTCATTGTTTTATTCCTATTTATAGTATAAAATATTGACAAGTATAAATATTATATTGGAAAAACAAAAATTGCCACCATGCAGGATCGAATTACAGACCTTCAATTTACAAGACTGACGCTCTACCACTGAGCTATAGGGGCAGATCGAAATGTGCATGAAAGTATGGTTCTATATTTCAAAACAATATATAGAAAGTAAATTATGTGCATATAGAATTGTCGTGATTTGATGAGTAGGTATTGAGTTTGACACATAGTTCATTAGGTTATGAGCATAATTAGAGTGTATTTAAAATTGTAATATTTTGAATTTATGAAACAAATTATATTTCATTCTTTAAAATCCCAAGTATTTATTATGTTTTAATTCATTCTTAATTTGTTTAGGTCTACACATAAAAAGTGAATTCTTAAAGCAAAAAATCATGGATGATGTGGTTTATGTGATGGGTAAATGTTTAAGATTGGAGAAAAAGAATGAAATTAAGAAATCAAATAATTTTTGAAGATAGATGGGTTGAGAATAAGGAGGATAGTTAATAAAAAGAAGAAAAGTACATTTTACTTGAAGTTGGAGAAGATACCGATTGTGTTGGTGATAGTTTGGATGTTCCTTCTAGTCCTATTAATGATGAGGTCATTGATGAAGAAGATAATGGGGATGATAGGTACAACGTGGATGACTATACTGATTTGGGATTGAATGATTTCTTAGCTATATATAATTGTTGTTTCTATATTAGATTCATTTTGAACTTAGTATTTGAAGTTATTTATGAATGTATGGATATATATTAGTTTAATATTGTAATTTAGAGTTTATTTTCTTCGTATTTGATATTTTTATGCATATATAGAGTATATTTTCTCTATTGATAGGATGTTATGAATTGTGCTATAATTCTCTAGTTACAATCTTTTAATCTCTCTCAATTTTAGGTAGAATTTTGATTTTCACAATATTGTTTATTAATATCCATTCTCCTCAATACACTAATTAGACACATTTTAACTAAAGATACAATTGCTTAGAAAAAACACTAAAGATAAAATTGTGAGATTCACCAAGACCCGTGTACAATACTTCAGAAAAGGGATAAGAGATGCAACAAACTTGAGGTTGAGATAACATGTACGACACAAGTGAAAATAAATGAGTGAGTGGCGTGATGTGTGAAAAAAAGAGTCAAATATAAATTTTAAGTGTTTTTAATTGGTGTGAATTGTAATAAAAAACTAGAGTTCTATATATAGCATTGAGCTCCATCTTCCTTTACAATTCCAAGCAATGTGGGACTATTCAATTTCCTCAATTTCAACTAAAACTCACCAATCTCCACCTTGATTGAAAATGATGCATATTCAGCTTTCATTGTCTATACCGACAATCATAGTTCAAAAGAACTATCATACTCCACCATAAAATGTATACTCTACTTGAAGCCATTTCTTCTCCATGTTGAAACCTTGCTGAAAAATATGGTACAACTTCTATGTTGGCTTTCTCATAAAGTTCTTTAGTAATCGATGTAACTTCACAACACAACTTGCATCAATGTAACCAATGCCCATGTGCTAACCCACTAGCAATAATTCATCCTTTTCCATGGCAGTGCGGAAATGCCATGAGGATACATGTTTCATTTTTAGACAAGATCATCATCTTCCATCATGAGGGAGACATTGCTAGCATTTGACTCAGAGTTCTTCTCTGACATTTCTCTACCAAGACAATTATTCTTCACATGCCTAAACTTTTCACATTTCTATCATTTTGGAATAGTTCCACGATTTTTCTTCCCATAAGGCATAACCCTAACAACCAACATTGAGTTTAATAAAGTCACTTTTCAACTTTCTTTCTTCAAAAATAATTTTGCTGACAACTTCTTCAAAACTCATCAAAGTAGGTTTGATATGCACATAGGAAGATGGAAGAGACCATATGAGTCTTGACGCCTTATCTTCATCTTCAATCTTCACTTCAATGACTTCTAATTTAGAGACAATACTATTAAAAGTACTTAGATGGTAAAATATTTTTATATTTTCATCTATACGTAAATTATGAAACTGCTCCTTCAATAACAACCGATTTGATATGCCTTTTCCTTGATATAGCCCTTCAAATTTCTCTCAAAGTTCTTTGGTTATTGACTTGTCTTGCACATTCACAGGAACATTCTTAGCCAAACACAAACCCGAATTGCACTTGTAACTCTCAAATCTAATTCCTCTGAATTTTGGTTGTCCATAAAAATAAACATGGAATATGAACCAACTTGCTTATATATTGTGAAAGCCAAGTGGATTATAATTGTGTCCAACTAGTTAGTGAAAGTCTAAAAATCTATTTTAAGTCATTGTGATAGTTATTTATGTTATTTCTGTTTTTAGTTAGTTAGTTATGGTTGTAACTAACTAAAGGAAAGGGATAGCTATATAAGACATGGCTTGTAACTTGGTAATGTAATGCTAGTGATAGTAAGTGTTCTAAAGTCAATAAGGAAGAGTTCAATTGAGCATAGAGCAGAAATATTCTAAGTGCTATAACATTGTACTCTAGTTTGGTTATTGAAGAAAGGAAATAAACAACTATCAGTGAAGACGTAGGAGATTATTGCTCTGAACCTCGATAATTCTCGTGTTTTCTTCATATTTCATCATTTCAATATTAAATTTTGCATTCATATTCATTAATTGTGGATTGAAATAATAACAATTGGTATCAAGAGCCCAGTTCAAGAAGAAGGTATTTTCTTTCCTCAAAAAATGGGTGGAGCAAAATTTGACATTGAGAAGTTTACTAGCGATAACGATTTTGGGCTATGGAGAATCAAGATGAAAGCCTTGCTGGTTCATCAAGGGCTACAAGATGCATTGTTGTGCATTTTGAAAATGCCAACAACATTGTCTGAAAAGGAAAAGAAAGATATGGAAAGCAAGGCACACAACACCATCATTCTTTCCCTGGGTGATGATGTTCTCAGAGAAGTGGCAGCTCAAGACACCGTTGCTGGTGTTTGGTTGAAGCTTGAGAGTCTTTACATGACTAAGTCTTTAACAAACAAAATTTATTTGAAGAAGATCATGCACCAAATGAAGATGGAGGAAGGTATGTCCATTAAAGAACATGTTTCTTTATTCACCAAAATTGTTCTTGATTTAAAAAGCATTGATGTTGAAATAAATGAAAAAAGATCAAGCAATCATGTTGCTATGCTCACTGCCACCCTCCTTTGAAAATCTTGTGGACACAATGATGTTTGGGAGAGAAACACTCACTTTGGAGGAAGTTAAGGTGACTCTAAATGCAAGAGAAATGAAGAAGAAAATTATTGATTTAAAAGGGGAAACCAGTGATGCCGAGGGGCTGTTTGGTCGAGGAAAAGTTGAAAAGAATGACGGTAAAAACAAGATCAAGAAAACTTGTTATCATTATCATAAAGAAGGACATTTTCGTAGAGATTTCCCTGAAAGAAAGAAGCAATATCAGGGAAATTACAGAGATGAGAATGATGTTGTTGTAGTTGCTGATGTATATGAAAGCAGTGATGTATTAAAATTAACTGAAGAACCATGCTGGAATGAATGGATTTTGGATTCTGGGTGCACTTTCCACATGACACCCAATCTAGAATGGTTTGATACTTACAACAAAACTGATGGTGGGAAAGTTCTAATGGGAAACAACATGGCTTGTAAGGTGTCTGGAATTGGAACTGTGAAGATCAAAATTGTTGATGGATCAACTAAAATTCTCTCTAATGTGAGGCATGTACCTGAACTGAAGAGAAATTTGATTTCCCTTGGTATGCTGGACCGGGCTAGTTTCACAATAAAAGCTGAAGGAGTAATACTCAAGGTTTACAATGGTACTTCTCAGATTCTTCAAGGAATCAGAAGCAATGGACTATACAAATTGCAAGGTAAAACTATCAATAACTCTGTCAGCTTAATTTCTATAACAAATGCTATTTCTACAAAGATGTGGCATTGTAGACTTGCTCATGTTAGTGAAAGAGGTCTAGAGGAATTATATAAGCAAGGTTTGATTGGGAGTGGAAATCTAGAGAAGCTAGAATTATACGAATTATGTCTTTATGGAAAACAGAAAAAGGGAAAATTCAATACTAGTACACACACTACAAATGCCATATTAGATTATGTTCATTCAGATATATGGAGGGGCCAGATTCTTTATAACCTTTATTGATGACTGGTCAAGAAAGGTGTGGGTTTACTTACTGAAGCACAAGAATCAAACTTTCAAAAGTTTCAAGCAATGGAAGTCACTGGTGGAGAAACAAACAGGGAAGTAGATCAAGGTCCTAAGAACAGATAATGGCCTGGAATACCTAAGTAATGAGTTTACAAAATTTTGCAAAGATATTGGAATAGCCAGACATAAAATAGTGAGACTAGCACCTCAACAAAATGGCCTAGCAGAAAGGATGAATAAGACCATTTTGGAGAGAGTCAGGTGTATGTTGACCAATGCTAAACTTGACAAGAGATTATGGGGAGAGGCAGTAAACACAACTTGTTACTTGATCAATAGGTCACCATTTGCAGCTATAAGTTTCAAAACGCCTAAAGAAATATGGAATGACATAGAACCAAGTTACGAGAATCTGAGAGTCTTTGGCTGCACTGCCTATATACATGTGAATGAAGGAAAACTTAAGCCAATGTTTAAGAAAGGGATCTTCTTAGGTTATCCTGAAGAAGTAAAAGGTTACAAGGTTTGGATCATTGAATCAAATGGAGGTAGAGCTATAATCAGCAGAGATGTTATTTTCAAGGAAGATGATCTGCTGGAAGCTGGAAAACCAAGCTCAATTCAAATACAAGAAAATGATCAAGTAAGTCAGGGAGCACAAATTGAGGTGGAACTACCAAATCCTGATAAGCCTAACCCAAAAAGATCTGTAAGCTTGGCACAACCTGAAATTAATGATGCTCAAGGTGGAGAATCATAATCAACATATTGTCTTGTAAGAGATAGGGAAAGGAGAGAAGTAAGAGCTCCAGTAAGGTATGAATATGCAGATCTGGTTGCATATTCCTTAAATGTGGAAATAGATGACCAATGGATTGATCCAATCAGCTACAAGGATGATGTTATTGGAGAAGAAAATAAGCATTGTAAAGCTGCTATGATGGATGAAATGGACTCCCTCATGAAAAATGACACCTGGAAACTTGTGATAAAACCTAAAGATTAGAAAGTCATAGGCTGCAAGTAGATTTTTAAGAGAAAACCTGAGATTCCAAGAGTTGAGAAGATGAGATTCAAAGCTAGACTAGTAGTAAATGGATATTCACAAAGAGAAGGAATTGATTTCAAGGATATATTCTCTCCAATTGTAAAGCATACCAGTATCAGGGTCATACTTGCCTTAGTTGCTGCTTACAACCTGGAACTGGAACAAATGGATGTCAAGATTTCTTTCTTACATGGTCATCTAGAAGAAAACATCTACATGAGTCAGTCTAAGGGTCATTTTGTACCAGGAAAGGAACATATGGTATGTTTGCTTAAAAGATCAATGTATGGACTTAAACAGTCCCCTAGACAATGGTACAAAAGATTTGACTCTTTTGTGCTTTCAAAAGGATTTAATAGAAGCACTTTTTACTGTTGCATTTATTTCAAAAAAGAAGGTCCAGTCAGTTTCATATACCTATTACTTTATGTTGATGATATGTTAATAGCTAGTGCTGATATGAATGCTATCAATAGCTTGAAAAAATCACTTAATTCTGAATTTGAAATGAAGGATTTAGAAGCAGCTAAAAGAATCCTTGGAATGGAAATTAATAGGGATAGATCCATCAAATTGCTACATGTCAAGCAGCCCAATTATATTGAAAAATTACTTAAGAGATTTAACATGATGGATGCTAAAACTGTGTTAACTCCTATTGTTGGACACTTCAAACTATCCTTAAGCCAGTCACCTCAGACTGATGAAGAGCATCAACTTATGAGCATGTTTCGTATGCCAGTGCCACAAGAAGCTTGATGTTTGCAATGGTCTGTTCAAGACCTGATATAGCATATACAGCCAGCATATTGAGCAGATTTATAGGGAATCCAGGGAAAGAACATTGGCTGGCAGTGAAATAGATATTGAAGTATCTCAAGGGTACAAAATCAGTTGGACTCACTTATGGCAGATCAAAAATAGAAAGGAATGGACTGATATGGTATGTTGATGCAGATTATGCTGGTGACCTTGACAAAAGAAAATCTACAACATGATATTTGTTCACATTATATGGAGGAGTAGTGAGTTGGAAGGCAAATTTACAATCTATTGTGGCTTTATCTTCAACATAATCTGAATACATTGCACTTACAGAATCAATTAAGGAAGCTATTTGGCTCAAAGGCATTGTCAATGAATTAGAAGGGAAGGACAATGCTGTAACTGTCTGGTGTGACAGTCAAAGCGCCATTTTTCTCCAAAAACCCTATGTTTCATGAGAGGACCAATCACATTGACACTAGATTGCATTACATTCGAGATATCATTGCTGAAGGGATTATGGAAGTAAAGAAGGTACCTATAGAAGATAATCTAGCAGACATGCTAACTAAAGTAGTTCCTAGCACCAAGTTTGTTCTTTGTTTGGATTTGGTGAATGTTGGGATTTTTCCCAACTGAAGTCACTTGAGACTTTCTAACTATGTCAACAACAATTGAAGATCCAAGGTGGAGAATTGTGAAAGCCAAGTGGATCATAATTGTGTCCAACTAGTTAGTGAAAGTCTAAAAATCAATTATAAGTCATTGTGATAGTTATTTTTGTGTTTAGTTAGTTAGTTAGTTAGTTAGTTAGTTATGGTTGTAACTAACTAAAGGAAAGTGATAGCTATATAAGACATGACTTATAGCTTGGTAATATAATGCTAGTGATAGTAAGTGTTCTAAAGTCAATAAGGAAGAGTTCAATTGAGCATAGAGCAGAAAGATTCTAAGTGTTATAACATTATACTCTAGTTTGGTTATTGAAGAAAGGAAATAAACAACTATCAGTGAGGACGTAGGAGATTATTGCTCCGAATCTCGATAATTCTCGTGTTTTTTTCATCTTTCATCATTTTAATATTAAATTCTACATTTATATTTATTAATTGTGGATTGAAATCATAATATATATATATATATACAAAAGATAAACATGTTAGTCATTCCGCTGTAAAATTGGTATCAGAGCCTAGTTAAACTCAAGGATGTAAGTATAGGAAACCTCATGGGGACATGGGGTATGTAATCGTTTTCCTTTGGTGAACCGTCCCCTATAATCTGACATGTGGAGTCAGTATGGGAGCAGTAACCTAGGAGTCTGGTATCCAATTGGATACGTCCAGAAATGGATATTCCCTATACTTACACTAAGAGCTTTTCAAGACTCAAATACTTCTTTTAAATGAAAAATTTAATTTATTATCCTATTTTTCAGCTTTCGTGGTCAAGGTACCCAGGTTAGGGGTGATAAAAGACCATATTTTTCTGCTGATATTTTTCTGCTGATATTTTTCATAGGATAATAAAAATATAATTTTTTATTTAAACAAGTTATTTACTTACCTTTTTATTTGATGTTATGGTTAATATGCTTATCTTTTAAAGTTTTAAGAATTTAGTTTTACACCACATCATTATCTTTGATGAACATGGATGATCATAATAATAATAATCAAATTAAAAATGAGGAACTTATAGGGTTCCCTAATAATTTAGACCAACTTAATAAGTGGACTATCCCTTCTGTTCCTTCTAATCAAATTTATAAAATTGGTGTGTTTGATTTAAGAGCTAAATATGCCATAAAACAAATTGAAGAAACAGTTCAAATAACTGAAAGCAATCAAACTATTAGGCTCCTTAATAAAAAGGACTTGAACACATTCAAAGGATATAATTTCATACATATTGGCCTTATTCAAATAGCCCTTAAGCCTTTAACTTTGCTTGGATTAAATTCCAGTATCATGGCATATGTTCGTGATGGCAGATGCAACAATTTTAAACAATCTTTGGCTGCTTTGATTGAAACAAGTTTATGTCACGGGCCAGTTTATTTTCAAGTAGCCCCAAACTTAAGCCTATCCATGACTGATAAGAATATTTCGGAAATATATATATATATATATATATATATATATATATATATATATATATATATATATATATATATATTTTCTATGATGATAATACAATTACATGGGGTATGTATGAAAATAACACCAACGTGATGGTGAGATTCTTATGGAGGTGTGCATTAGGAATTGCAGTGGTTCGATGCGTGGGTATTGAGTTTGACACATAGTTTATTAATTAGGCTGAGCACAATTGGAGTGAGTTTTTTTAAAAAGAGATATAAATATAATATTGTAATTAACTCACTTTTGTAGAGATTTCAGATTCAAACATGAGAAACTATTGTAATAATTTCGGTAGTTATAAATTGAGTTAGGACTTAAACATTATTTGGAGTGTCTTTAAAATGTTAATTAGGATTTGGAATTTATGAAACAAATTATCTTTCATTCGTTAAAATCCCAAGTATTTATTATGATTTTAGACCATTCTTAATTTGTTTAGGCTCACTCTTAGAAAATTAATTGTTTAAAGCAAAATATCATGGATGAAGTGGTCAATGTGATGGGTAATTTAAGGTTGGGCAAAAAGAATAAAAATAAGAGGACCATGCTGATGATGTGGATGACTATCCTAATTTGGGATTGAATAATTTCTTAGATATCTAGAATTGTTATTTCTATATAGATTGGATTCATTCTTAACATAGTTTTTGAAGTTATTTATGAGTTTATAAATTTATGGTTAGAATCTTCTATAAATTAATAAATTAACGATTGTTTTTATAAATTAAAAAGTTATTTGTTAATTTTTGTATTTTAAAAAAATTAATTTTATAAGAAAAAATTATTTTTATTGTTTATAAATATTATACTAATTTTTTATATTTTATCATAAAACTATTTAATATTTACTATTATAAATAATAAAAATTTAAAATTAATTAAATTTTATTTCGTTAACACTTTTGTTATATAATATTTAGTTGTTATAAGTATATATAAATGATAGGAAATAATTTTTTCAAAAAATGATTTAACTATTAATTTAAAGATATAGTATACTGCTACACGTCAAATTGACTTATATACAGTAAATATTCTCTTTATGGTTATATACGAATTTAGTTTAATATTGTGATTTAGAGCTTATTTTGTTATTTTTATGCATATGTGTGTATTAATATACGAATTTTCTCTCAATCTTAGGTAGAATCTTGATTTTCACAACATTGTTTATTAATATTTATTATATGTTGGAATCAAGTGTGAGTGATTAGATCACATCGACTAAAAATAAGTAAAATATTGAATATATAAGAGTGGTAATTTATATATGAGAAATGTTATTTGAACACAAATACAATATTTACTTTTTATACATATTATGATGACATAAATGTGGGCTATAGTCCCTCATTCTCTCTCTTCTTTCATAAATATAGGTCATACTGTATTTGTGTTTGTATTTGTTTCCAAAAATATGTTCAAATAACATTTCTCTTCATATATCTAATGCTAAATATTTTGATTTGAGATGTAGTATTAAAGTCTCTTGTGCTCCTAAAATATATACCTAACTATCCTCAAACACTTTGACACATTTGAACTAAAGATAAGATTGTGAGAATCATCTAAGACCCCAATTGGATAATACTTCTTAAAGATTGAGCTTGAACGTGAAGTTTTTGGGCCACTTCTTGACTTCGTGTGAGAGCTTTGAAGTGAATAAAAGAGATCGAAGTCTTGGAGCAATTAGTTTCTCAACATTTTTTACGTTGTATTTTTATCTTAATTTCATGAATCCTAAGTTTATATAATGTTCTTCATGACTATAGTTAGCTGAATCTTCTTATAAGATTTTAGGTGAATCTTGGACGTTAAGAGACATTCTTATGTTTTAGTATTTTATTTGAATTTCTATTGTTTATTTTAATTAATTTTATCCTATTAATTTTATCATTTAATTAAAATTGATAATTTTTTACATGTTTATAATCACTTAATTGATTGCGATCATAGTGAATTTAATAATCACTTAATGGCTTATTTTTTCATTTGATTCCACTCTACCTTCTTAGTTAGCATATGAATAGTCTAACCCACAATCCTTTTGTTTAAGATATGCAATCTAGGAGACGAAATATTCATTAAGTATTAATGAATATGCTTGAATGCTCAATTTGTGGCAAATCCTTAATTGAAATGATTTATGTTCTTTTGGACCGACTTTAATGGATTAAGATTAATTGCTTAATCTATTAACAGTTGAATTCTTGGAAAACAACTGGTAAGCATCTACCTTATACATTTTTTTAATAGAAAAATAAACTTCATTTAAACTAAAATAAAAAATAATACAATGAAACTAATGATTAAAAAAAAATCTAAAAACACACTGTTATTTCTACACCTATTCTACCTTATACATGACAACGATGACTTGTATTAATAATTTTCATATGTGTATATGAAGTGTTAGTATATATGTATAATTTTCATCTTTGATGTTTGATTTGAATTGATTATGTTATTTCTACACAAATTCTAATCTATTAGGTTGTTAGTTAATTGATTAGATCATTAGGCTAATCAAGAGAATTGTGGATGGATTCACAATGCCTCCCAATGCTTTTTCAATACCTTGAAGAACAAGAAGAGTTTAGCTTTATTTTAGTTTAGCTCTAATACCAATTGTATTGATTAATATCATCTTGATAAAGATTGTTAGGAGTAAAACAAAACTCATATAGAAGAATGAGGGGTCAATAAAACAAGGATTTATCGAAGTTAGAGTAATTTTTGAGTATTAGGTTAGTCAGATGCTCAATTTTTAAAGCAACGTGATTTATTCACTTTAAAGAATTTGAAAATTAATCTTATTTAACTTATTATCAAAATCAATGGAGTCTCTTCAAACGCATATCTTAACATATTTTTAAAAGAAGAGGTACTTTAAAGTACCTCATATATGGTACTTATTGATGCTAAGGATCGAACCCGCAACAACTAATGAGTGATATTTTTCACAAGACCAGTGTTGCAGTGCACTACTAGAAAAACAGGATTTAGCGTCGGCCAAAACCCGACGCTAACAGGTCAAAAGCCGACGCTAATGTGGATTTAGCGTTAGAATCGGACCTAGACTAAAATGTCGAAGCTATTGCATAGCGTCGGCCAAATACTATCTGATGCTATAGTAGCGTCGGCTAGGGCCACGCAACACCGACGCTAGTAACAAAAAAGCATCTAACGCTAATGGAGCCACGTCATAATAATAATAATAATAATAATAATAATAATAATAATAATAATAATAATAATAAATGTAGCGTCGGCCAGGCGACGCTAATGTCAAAATAAAGCCAGCTCTCTTTGTAATTTAGCTTTGGTGTGGCATGACGCTATAGTAAATCTTGAAAGCTATTTTTTAGCGTCGGATTAAGCTGATGCTAATTTTAAATTTATTTAATTTTGTTTTTTTGTTTTTTTAGCACCTGGCCAATCATATTTAAAAATTTTATAAAATAAATAATACTTCAAAAACCCCTTGCATTGACAACATAAAAAAGGCAATATAAAGTATGATATGTTATCGTAATACAAAATATTAACATAATATCAAATAACAACCTAGAAAAGTCACCTATTGCATAGTTGTCAACCAAAGACTACAAAAAGTAAGCATAACTATACATGAGATCAAAGTTCTTCCAGTGATACATCATCCAAATTATCATCCTAATGAGGATGCGAAGGAGGATGACTCGCATTAGATGATCCACCACCTGATTGACGCTACAAAGCGTCAATTTTATCTACAAAAAGCGGCTTTAATGCATCAAAATCATTCTATAACTTCTTTGAACGCTCCCTAGCCTGTTCGGCGACCTTGGTAGCCACTTGAGCTTGGGCCACTGCATCCTGAGCAATTTGTTCAGCTCTAATTCTAGCTGCCCTCTCCGCTTCTAAAGACATCCCAGTCATAGAATTCTAGGATTTTGTTGTGTAAGCGATATACACCCATGTCGGAGGTTAACAGATAAGTCTCTCGTACCATAAACTCGACCACGAGTGCGACCCCCTGCAGATTGTGTCCATAACTTAAGTATTGTCGGTCCATCTAACTCTTTAGCACCATTTACACTTGTGTTGCCAAGTTGTGTTTGTACTTCCTCCATTTTTTTTAAATGTTCCCTGATCAATGGAAAAAATTAATAAGGTAATATATGTTCCAAATTCTAAAAGATGGTGGTGTTACAGTATTAGCCTACAATATTAGTCGATGCAGGAGGTTGAGACGGGGCTGGAGACGATCCATGAAGTGGCCTAATGGTAGACAAATTGACCCTAGGATAATGATTTTTTTTTGTGACTAGGATGATGATGATTCAATTTATATGGTTGTCTTAAAAAGAATAAAACAATGACCTATTCCAAAATTAATCAACACTGGTTTTTGATTGAGTACAGGAGTTCTAGTCGTATACTCATATATTTGCTATGATGAACTTTTAGGTTGTTGTTTAAAGGATTCCTCAATGGAAGAAGTAACATACCTAGCCAAGTAACACATCCTGGATTTTATCTAGTCTGCATCATTAATTTATGAAAAACTATTGCTTTCATTTAATGTAAGCTAGCTAATATATATATGTAAAATGTATAATTTTCCTTACATGTTTTGTAAAAAGAGAAGCAGACAAAATTTCAAACAAAACAAAACCCAAAAATATACTAGTTATAAAAGTTGAATGAACATTTCACCTTGATCAATCTATGATTTCAACCTCTGCTAAAGGTGAGTTCTAAAGCAAATACTTGACTACGCCATCAGGAATAAATTAATATTGACACCAAGGGAGCTCAACATTCAATATATCACGAGCTAAGAAGAGAATCTAAGAAAAGACGAATGAGGTGAATTAGGATCCATTAAATGCAAGTCATATTTAAAGACACAAACTCAAACTAAAAAAGCAAAAGCAAGTATATTAAGAAAAAAGTTTGTACTAAAAAGTCAAAACAGAAAAATGAAACCACTAAATAAGCATATCAGGGAAATTGGTTCTACTTACAGATTGGTAGAAGAAGCAACCTCAAAAATTGAGTAGATTTAAGCTGTAAGCCTCTAGCAATCAGCAAAAACTCAAACTATAAGCAGAAGCTGCTATGAGAAATCTATTAAACAGTATAGTTCAATTAAAAAGATACCAATATCCAGAAGACATATTTTGGGCTAGCATAGGAACACAGTCGCCAAGTATATAGAAGTCCATCAGTTACTGCTGTTAGATCATCTTGAACAATTTCACTCAACTCTGAACAGAACTTCGGCACATCACTGGCAATTCTTCTGGGTTTGTTATCCGACCATCGACGTGTTATATTTTGTAATATGCCATGTTCTGAAAGCAAAATATATAATAAATATACAGACATAGTATTATAAGACACACTTCAATAGAGAAATTGTATAATAGTTTTGGAATGTATAAATTTGTGCATGATAGGATAAAAACTTGCCTAAAATGTACTAACTCAATTTCTTTTTATCGATCATTTTAAATTTATTAATTAATGGATACCGATAAAACTATTAAATTTTGCTACTTTTAATAAAATTATTTATCAGATAACATTATTAATTATTTATTATCTTATTCCACTAGTTTTTTTCTGCAATATTTAGTTAAGAATAATTTTGACAACACTACTTTGAATTTTGAAAAGAAAAAAATGAACCATTTTTTTCTTTCTTAAAAATGACACTTAAATTGAACTAAGAGAGTACTACGTGGTTTGGTTTTCCTCTTTTTGCCTCTCTTACTAAACCAAAAATACTGACAAATTTTAAAAAACTAATAACTTATAAAAAAAAATTTAAAATTTTAAAGACCCCATATAAAAAATTTAAATTAAAAACTTATTTAAATATTAGTTTAAAATTTAACTATATTAAAAAATTAAGTTAGTAACACACTCTTTACAAATATTTTTATTGATTGAAATTTGAATGACTCACACTCAATTTATATGATTCAATGGGACCAATTAAAATTTGTATTGAAAAAAGTGTATTTGAAAGTTTTTTTTAGAGCACTCTTTATATTAAAAAAAAAAAAAGAAAGATAACAACATGAGGGAATTCCTGGAGTATATTTAAAGGGTTGTACAATTATATGGATATGTAGGATTATATCATCTAAAACAATATTAATTTTGTTATGACTAATAGTAATAGTAATGACCTAGAGGTTACTTGATCGAAACTTACATTTTGTTTTTGTGTTTGTTTTAACCTTTATTTAAAGGAAAAAAAAAATACAAACAAATGATGCCACTAGGATTCAAACCCAGCACCTATTAGGTAATGAAATTTCTTTAGTTGTAGTTGTAGGGATTTCATTAACCTATTGAACACCTAAATTAAGAGTGTGCCTAGCTTTTAGGTTGTAAGGCTGGGACCTAAAGTTTGTTTGGTGTAAATTTTATTGATAAATTGGAATTGCATGATTAGAAATATAGACTCATATGGTTAATATCGTGACCATATGTATGATTTTGTTGAATTTGGTTTATAATATGGAATTGAATAATTGTTATTAAGTATATTAATGGAGATGCTTTTGTATGTTATCTTGTTTATAGATGTTTTGATTGGAACTCAAATTTATCAAGAAAGATATAGAATATCACAATGTATTAGATTAGGGATAACTAATCTCAAACGATGGTGTTTCGGTCGAAATCTATACTAGAGAGCACCTGCAACGTACTTGTAAACACTTGACACTCAAATTAATATAATACTTAAAGTAAGTGAGAGATTAGAATGAGACATACTTTGATAGGTGATAGAATGAGATTTATATAATCATAATAGAATGATATTTGACTTAGACCAACTTTTTTGGCCACTCCAAAACAATAGGATGACATAGTTTATGGTGAATCCTTAATTAAAATGTTTTATATTATTTTGGATTGGTTTTCATGGATTAAGATTGATAGTTTTTAATCTATTAAATGTTAAATGCTTAGAAAGCAATCATCAAGAATCTACCTGCAATGTGTTAAATGATTGTCTTATATGTGTATATGAAATTGTTGTTTTTTGAATTTCAAAAACTGGTACTGCCCAAATTGTGCAAGACAAATTATTAACCGTAGAAAACCGTTCAAGAATTACACCCTCAATATGGCGGTTAAAGTTACTCTCAATATGACAATTTCAAAAATGACTGTGGTATGAGGACCACTCAAAATCAAAGGGACTACGGCATAAGAACCGCTCTAAAAGGATAGTAGTACAGCATAAAAATCGAGAGGAATATAAAAATACATCCAACTTTGGTGTGTTTTTCACAATAAATTGACACTCTTTATATAGTGATGGAAGCAAATCCACATATGTTTCATAACCAATGTGGAACTTCAACAAAAGTTTGAAATTTTTTTATATAGTGATGAAAACTACTCTAACATATAAGATTTTTCCAATATAAGACTTCAACAATTTTTAAATTAACACATTATATTTCAACAGAAATATTAGTATACCTGATATATGCAAGTGGTGAATAATTTTCATGTTTGATTAATTAGGTTCTTAGGATAATTGATTAGGTCATTGTAAGCCATGAATTTTTCTCTATATAAAATTTTGTTAACTCATTCCACAAATGTCCAAGAACCTTGTTCTAGATACCAATTGATGAAGATTGTTAGGAATAAAACAAAATAGAGATAGAAGAATGAGGAGAGAATAACACAAGGATTTATTGAAGTTCAAAGCAAAAATACTTTTTTTATAAAAGTAGAGGTACTTTTTTTTACTCAAAGGAAAGGTATTTTAAAGTACCTGATATTTGGTATTAAGACGTGGAGTGGATTATCCACTAACACTTCTCATATGACAATTGTTGTGGTGCGATGTTGGTATGTATTTGTATATTATATAATTATAAAGCAATAGATCAACGTCCTAAGATAACAAACAATGATTGAAATTACTTATGTACTTATTTTAAATTTTAACGCTGAGTTAATCACTTTGAAAATGTCGATCATCGCTTTGTGATTGTAATATAATTTTGATGGAATTATCAAAAAAGACTCTGATTCCCTTCATATTAAAAGTCACATTTATTCCCTTCATTACATTTTTACTAAAGTTGATGGAATTGGTGCCTTGAAGTAGAAAAATAGTTTAAAAATACCAAGCAACGGTTTATCCAAATGAATTAATGGGTTTCCTTCATTTACAACAAGAGGGACTTGGATTCACAAGTCCTATGAAAATAAAATGAGTGTAGTGGCACACTAGAGTAAATTAAGACGATCCCATAATTGATTGTTACGAAAACACAAGTGAATTCCTATCTTTCCCTAGAGCATATGTATCAACACCAAATAACATAGACCAATTCCAAAGGAATTACTAAAAAGAATACCATGAGCACGAATTTGCATATTCTATGCATCAACTTAGTGATATAAAATCCACATTTATAACAATTAAGATAAAAATAAATGTATATCTAAACTAGTAAGAAATAAAATCAGATTTTTTATAAAAGGAAAGGTACTTTAAAGTACCTCTTAATCAGATTCTATATAAAAGGAGATTACCTTTTGTATGTTATTATTGGTGCCAAGGATCGAACCCGAAACAACTAATAGTGATATTTTCCACATACCAATGTTACGGTACGAATCCGGCGATGTATTTATAAAAAATATAATTATAAATCAATAGATTAATGTCCTGCGATAACAATGTTTTTTTTTCTACTCAGACAATAACAATTGTTGACATTACTATTTACTTATTTTAAATTTGAACGTGAGTTATTGATTTTAAAGAAGCCGATAAAGACCACAATGAAGCTGCAACAATAGTGAATGGAAAAACCTAATTTTGATCTCTCATTGTCCTTTTTTATATTGCTTTTATATTGCTGAGTTAGATATGTCACATAGGACCACAATGTTTTTTCATTAAAATGGACTAAAATGATCGAACTAATTAACAGAACCATAGTTAAATGACCAAAACGGAATGAAAATTAAATAAAAGACCAAAATCAAATCCAAAAATAAATTAAGAAATCAAAAGAATAATTTATTTTATTTTTTATTTAAAAAAATGACCATACATCTAACACATCTCATACTTGTATCCTTCACAAAACAATCATCTTGAACAGTTGTGCATGACCTTATCAATAAATATAACTTTCACAATCATTAGTCAATATACAAGCTAAGACCCCATTTAGAAATTTGGATTAATCCCAAAACCTAATGAAAATTTTCGATTAATGCAAGTCCAAATTAACCATAGTTACATGTAATCAATGAAACACTTAATCAGGAAAAAAATATTTAATAATTACATAAGAATTGTGCAATACTATGAAGTGCACCAAAAGCTCAATTTCTAGGAAAATTTAGAAAACAAACTATTAACAAGGCACACATTTTCAAATCCATAACTCAGCAAGTGCCAATGGTACTGCATAAAAGTGCCAACAGATGCCTCTTTTTACATTATTAAATCCATAATTCTGCAAGTGCCAATGGTACTGTATAAAAGTGCCAACAGATGCCTCTCTTACATCATTGAGGGAGATGAAACTCAGGAAATGGAGGCACTTTCAACAAGAACCTCCACAATTACAACAGCAAATAGCATATTACAAGAGAAATGATATTTTGACAACAAATATTTGTTGAACACCATATAAATAGGTTTTGTGTTTTTTATTTTATTCTCTCTTCCAGTCACATCAACAGCTGTGTTGAGTGTATTTTTGTATTATGATCTGAATTTGTGATGTTCAAACAACACTACTCTATTCTATTACAAACAAGGTTGAACATGTCAAAAGCTTTCTTCATACAATTTTGAAGAATATTTGTACACATGGTAGCTTTGTTTATATAATAATCAACCCATCAGACCCTCTAAAAAAACTTGATTTTACATAACCATTGCAAATTATGTTCATTTCATCTGAAAGTACGGAACTACCTCTAATTTTGGCTATCAAATCAAGAAATTATTCACCTTAGATGTATTCTTCTTGATCAAGGCATAGGCATCACTGTATATAGCCACAACGCTTGAGAAGACTGCCAGGACTATCATAAAGATAGATAGAATTCTGTCTGTTTTAGTTGCTATATTGTATCGATCCCTGAAAAGAAAAAAGAAAATGCTTAATGATAACTGTTGAATTAATAATTATCAGCAAAAGCATAAACATAAAAAACCTTCTATAAACTACTTAAGGGAATGATAAGTATCTTAAACCATTACCTCACCCTGTTTAGTAAACCTTTTAGTAGGTGTTTGTTTCAAACTATGGAATAGAATGAGCCCGTTTGTTACAGATTATAAATAAAAGTTACTTTCTATAAACTACTTAAGGGAATGATAAGTATCTTAAACCATTACCTCACCCTGTTTAGTAAACCTTTTAGTAGGTGTTTGTTTCAAACTATGGAATAGAATGAGCCCGTTTGTTACAGATTATAAATAAAAGTTACTTTAGTACTTCAATAATTTAGAGATTATTTTTTAGAAATTTAAAAAAAATGCATAAGCTGTTTTGTGTTTGTCTGCCGTAATGAAAATAATTTTTTTTAAAAAAAAAAAATCAGTTATGAAAAACGAATTTTTTGAAAAGTTACTAAAAACAACTTCTCATTTGAAGTAGTTTTTAGGTTTTTTTTCAGATAAAACAAAATCCATTACAGAACAAAATGAATTCAGTGACCAAACTCACCTAAGAGTGATTGCAGCTGGAAATATGAATCCTACACAAACAGCAGCTGTTGCTCCAGTGAACTGGAAAATATCCCAAATGCTAGGTATGAAATTTGCTCCCATGAAGATAATACCAACAAGGGCCATAGTAATTGATGCGAATCTGAAGTTATCAACAACCAAGGGACTTGATGAGGAAAATATGAGACCATCTATGTTGATCCTCACTGCATAGAAGACTACAGGAAATACAAGCATAAGATGCGCAGCATAGCTAAAACGAACGGCGTCATTGAGCGCAGAACCAAAAGGAATTCCAAGATCAGTATCGAAATTGGCAAGCACGTCATCGAGAGTTTCGTCACCAAATAGGAGGAACCCAAAGAAGCTTGTCAGCAAGTACACTGAAGAGCATAGAGTAAGGGAAGTCCGCACAACCCCGTGCATCCATGAGGAATCATCGAGTTCATTATCTATGCTGTGAACTGCAAATAAAGAGTGCACACAGTTCAATCACTGGATTATACATCCATGAAGAAAACAGGTGGATTTAGATAGCTAACTACAATCATGTCATCCTCCAACGTAACTGAAACTTTTGCATTAGTTGCATGTTTTTTTTTTTTTTAAACAAACAATGTTAAGTTAGTATTGTTAGAATTTTACTCATGGTGAAAATTGAACTAGAATTTTGCTAATGGTGAAAATTGAGCTCTAACCTCCTTATCACTCCGCTCCTTAACTCATCCACCACAGTCGCCAAGCCAACCTTAGTTGCAAGTGTTTATTAGTGCTTGGGATTGGGAATCAGCTTGAAATTCACACAACCACATCAAGCAACCAAACCAAAACCACAAAATGTATATTATCATTCTAAGTATCCAAGAATTTGGGGAACCCTCTCTCTTACAAGCTAGCTATTAAGCTCTCTCTTAAAAGCTAGCTATTAAGGGAGAAAGAACTAAGTCACTTAAATACTCCACTAAGTATCCCATACTACTCGATGTGAGACTTGGCCACCCTGTAATACCCAAGTTCCTATTAAACACCGCTCCAGAGAGCCAACGTCTCGGTGGCTGCAATCTACGACACTTTACTTGGCCTTTCCGGTCATCCTATCCATAGGTAACCCTTTCTGAGCCATAACAACTATCTCTATTACCAATTGATAGAAAGTTGATTTGGATTTGCTACAGTCACAAATTCACTCATTCACTAAATAAGCACATCGTTGGTTGTTTGAATGAGATTGGATGGTGTAAACAACAAGAAGATTTTGATTTTTGAAACTCTAAATGCAGAGAATGAAATGGGACTCTTCCGATCTTGATCCAACGGTCACCGATGTACCGACTGTGTGAGATTTGTGACTACATTCAATCCAAAACCATTGAAAGTGGTAGCAAACATAGAAATTTAATGGTAATAATTGATTTTTATTGAATATTCTCTGGAGAAAGGTTCTCAAATAAGAGATTCAGTCACAATCACACAAATTGGTACAACAGAAAATTACAATGAGAATTCTGAAAACAGGGTACAGGGTTATACAACTTGGTCCTCCAAGAATTAGAGAGCTTGGTCTCCCCTTCCATAACCATTCAATAACTTCCCAGTTCCCAATAACCACTTTCCCTTTTCCTTTCTCTATTTAATTCTAAAAATTAACACATATAACTGACAATAAGTGCCATAGTTATTTCGGTCCTCTCCTCTTATATTATTCTCGTATATGACTGGAGTTTGTTCTGCTTGTAATAAAATAATCAAAATGAATTTGAACTCATTATTATCTTGGACATGGAATGATACTAGGCTTATGGAAAGAGTGGCCAAAAAAAGACCTTAACCGTGCAAATCAATAACCAACATAGAATTACATTAATCTATTCTGCATAAAAACATTAAAACAAGGGAAATGAGTTCTAAATAAAGGTCTGAAACTTTTTTGTACCATTGTAGTGACAGATGTAAGCGTTCACCAGCACAGGAACTACCGTAAATAGATCAAAAACTGAATCAGCATCAGTAATGATCGGGAAGAGTCTCGGCATCCCGATGCCTCCACCTATAATCTTGATAATTGAGATCCCCACAGCAATGACAAGGAAAACAACTGCTAATCCAACTGACAATGCAGATGTGAATCTCAATGAATCTGCAACAAGAAAGCAGGTAAATTTTTTATAAAAGTGTCGATATGGGTAATGTACGGGTGTACCGCAAAACATATAAAGCCATGGTACAAAAACATGAAGTATTAATATCATTAATATGCAGTGAACTAGCTGTTTGATTCATTTGGTAACAAACCAAGCAACTTAGCAACAAAACTTGATTTAATAGATAGACCAATTTGTACTTGAGTGATAATTGAGTATTGAACACAATATTGCATAAAAGATTTAATTTGCTGGTATCAAAATGCAACATTTATAAAAGCATCAAAGTAAAAGAATGTTGAACATGTTGAAGACTGAGTATATATATTCTAAATTTCCATTTCTTTAATTTCTGCCACGAAATATATATTTTGAAACCATAACAAAAATGAGTAACACAGGAATTAGAGCATCTAATATGTAATGGAATGGAATCTCTTCCATATGATGCCTCTATTTTTCTTACCTAGTATGGGATGGAATCAACTTGTTGTTTATTGATCTTGTTACCATTCTGTTCACTTTAGAAACAATGAAATTGAAACTATCATCCATTCCAACGAGTGTTTTAGTCATCTTCCTAACACTGTTGTCTAATCTATGGCTGGTAATTTTCAGTAATAATTTGTTTAATAAGTGAAACAACTAATAATATGTTCCTATTTTTCACATCAATTAATGCAAGAAAAGAACACTCACTCACCAATTCGCTTAAAGCTGACCAAAGGTGCAAACACAGATAGTGTTGTAACAACAAGAACAATTGCACGTCCAGTCCACCAATGGACACCAAACCATCCTTCAAGGATACCAGGATGGTGAATTCCACTTGAAGTTGTTCCAGAAATCACATCACCTACAAGATGAAGAAAATAAAAAACTGAATCATACAACCATTAAGTTTTTGTCTGAACAGATTGATTTGTAATTAACTAAAACCAAAACTGATTATGATAACATTGAAAGCAAATTTTTGAAGTACTAGACCTAAGTATATGGTCTTAACCAATAATAATCTTGTAAACAATCACAACACCAATGTTAATTGATTACAACACATATTTCCACCAGTGCTTGTATGATAATCTTGTCCAACTGTTTTTATATAAGCAATGATGTTTTCATAAGCAATCCTAAGTAGTTTACGGAGATAAACCAAAAACAACTTATGGACATGTCAGTTATTTTCATGAAGTCTTCCAAAAAAGAGTCCGTAGTGTTTATGCCAACAAATAAACTTGGATTAGACAATCCAAACAGCCTTAAAACGAAACCAATTATAACGGTAACAATCTCACAAGTATTTATGTCAATAAATAAACTCAGATAAGTCAATCCAAACTGCCCTAAAACCACACGGATAATTACGGTGAAAGTAAATTTTAAAGTACTATACTTAGAATATGATCTCACCAATAATAATCATGTAAACAGTCAGAACACCAATGTTATTGATTACAACACAAAACTCCACCAGTGCTTTTCCGTATCTCCCAAAGGCATCTTCCATAAGACTTCCATAGGAAGAAAGATTTCCTGCCCTAGAAAACCTGATCATGAACTCAATTGACTTCTCTGTCAATAATGCTGCTAGAAATATGGCAAGAAGACCAGGCACCATCCCTAACTTTTTAACGCAAGCCGGTAAACCCATGATTCCAGCACCAATAATTGTTGTGGACAAATTGAAAACAGCACCAGAAAATGAAGCTCCATTAAATTCATGAAACTCATCATCTGCTTCTTGAGACTTAGGTATCAAAGGTGCATTCTCATCAACAACTTCCTTGTTCTTCCTTGTTTTCCTATTCTCTGCCTTTGGTGCAAGAGTCTCAATTGTCATTTTCAGCTATCACACAAGTCTTCTCTCTATCTTTCAAAACTTCAAATCAGCTTCTTGAAACTCTGTCAAAAACAACACACACCCATTTCTCAATTTGAAGAAAAGATTCAAACTTTGGAACATTCACAGAATCCAGTGGGAAAAAAAAAATCAAAATTCAAAACTTGATACACAATAAATATTCAATAAACCCAAATAACTATAGCTAAATAGGCACTGAATCCAACAAATAAAGGGATACTTTGGTTGAGTTCAACAAACCTTACAAAAGTGTAACCAAAAAATAAAACGAAGAAAAAAGAATTAGAAGCGATACAAAAAGGGTGGTGAATATTGATTATAGATATGTATTACTACAATTTTCCTTTTTTTTTTTGTGTGAGAATTACAATTTGTTTGTGAAGTCAATCAAAGAGAGAGAGAAACATACATATGAATAGTATTGATTGAAATTGATGTAACGTACACTACTCTTTTTCTTTTCTGACTCAAATAACTTATATACTACTCAAGAATTAAAAAAATTGGGTAAATGATATTCACCATGACCATAAAAATTAAGGGCTCCATCAAGTTTCAAGCTTCATTATTAATCCTTACAAAAAAGAAAATTTTCATTATTAAATTTAGGTCTCCACCGATGACTAATTTTTGTAGAAGCACGTGACTTTAAGGGATTGAGATTAATTCTTTTTTTTTTTTTGTGAAATAGTCTAATGACTACACTAACACATTTTAAATATGCATAATTAAAGAATCTCGAATTCAAAACCAGACTCATGTATATAGATGTGAGCAGAGTTATCAATTGAGTTGTAATTACAAGATATGTTTGAGATAAGTTATACCCTAATCAATGTAGAGTATCTTTGAATTGGTATGCTAGTTAAATTTATAAAAAATGAAAAATGAATTTTATTACATTTCATAAAGTTGGTGATGGCAAAGTTAACAAAAGACTCATATATAAAACGTTGAATAATAATTCAGTCAAAAAAAATGTTGAATAATAATAAAAGCACTCGCGTTCTATTAATTGTACCATAAAATGCAAAATGGAAACTATTTAAATGCAATTAACAAAGGAATTTAAATCCTAATAATAATAATAATGGAAGTAATTTCAATTTCAATGGAACCTGTTTGGCGCGAAACAGTTTTCTGAAGAGAGCAAAAGCAAGAATGAGCGAATGCGTAGAGAAACGATGATGAATTCGTGAAGCTCGTCGATTGGGAAGAAATGTAAGGATTTACATTCCAATTTCCTACTTCAAATCGTAAGTATCCATCAATTTAGAAATTTTATTTTGGTTAAAATAAAAGTGATTATATATATTTTCATAGAGATTTTTAAATGAAATAGATTTTTGTTACATAAATGAAGTATATATTTTTTATATAATAAAACAAAATTTACATATTCAAAAACTAATAATTTTTAAATATTATTAATAATTTAACAATTGTGATTCACTTGTAATATAAATTTTTTTGTGATGATATATTATCAATAAATAATAAAAATTACTTTATCAAAATTTTCTCGCATTTATTACATATTCACATTAATTAAAGTCAAATAATTGAACTATTTAAAAAAAATATTGATTAAAATAGTATTTATCATTTTATCTAAGACTAATAAATAAATAAATAAAATAATAATTGAACTATCCAAATAATTGAATCTTCCTATCAGTTTAATTTTCTTTTTTTATTTTATTATTGTTGATTTGATTTTTTTTAAATTTTTATTTTGAATTTTTTTTTATAATTGAATCTAAAATGAGTATTTCTTATTTTTTTTATTAAAAAGAATACTCATTTTACATTCAATTGTAAAGAAAAAATTTATATTTATTGAACTAAATTGTAATTAAATGTCAATAAATTTATCTACATTTAATACTAATAATAAAAAAATATTCTTTAATTAATTTATTAATATTATGAGAACATAATCATATAATAGGTTAATAAATATATTTTTTACATGAAATCAAGGAAGTTAAATACAATTGTCAAATAAAAACAAAGTTTAATACACTTAACTAAGATACTTATTAAATGTATAATTCATAAGTGTTAGTTTGAGGAAGTTAGAAAAGTAGTTATGGAGGTTAGAAGCAGTTTAAGAAGTTAAGGAGTTAGTTTCAATTTTACTATGCAAATTATTTGATATAAAACCAAGTATTAGCTATGTTGCTTGAGCAGTAAGTAATATCAAAATATTTGATTCTTTCAATTCCTTTCTTCTTAATTTTCAATTCAATCGTCTTAACAATCACTAATAGAGGTGTTCTAACAAATTGGTATCGAGAGCTGGGTTCAGCCAAGGGAAACACGAGTGATAGAGATTTTTGATTCATCAATAATTGGGAAATATAAGTGAGTGCAAAAGAGAAAAGAATCATGAATGGATCAGATATTTTTCCATCAAACCTGCCAATCCTTGACAAAAAGAACTAGGATAAATGGTGTGCATCAATGAAATCATTGCTGGTATGAAGTGGTACAAGATGGATATAAACAATTGTGTTCAATTCCAACATAAAGACAACAAGCCAGTTTCAAGGATTCAAATAAGAGGGACTGCAAGGCATTGTTCTACATTCAACAAAGTGTTGACTCAAATAATTTTGAAAGAATCTCGAAGGCATCTACATCAAAGGAAGCATGGGATATCTTGGTAAAGTACTATACGGGTGGAGATAAGACCAAGAAAATAAAACTCCAAATGTTGAGGAGGCAGTATGAGAAGATGATGAGAGTGTGGCTGACTATTTCAATAGAGTGCAGACAATCACTAACCAGATGAAAACCAATGGAGAAGTGATGACTGAGGTGGTGATCATTCAAAAAATTATGTGGACATTAACACAAAGATTTGATCACATAGTGGTGGCAATAGAGGAATCAAAGGATCTTGATACAATGAAGCTGGAAGAATTACAAGGCTCATTGGAAGCTCATGAATTGAGAGTAAAAGATAGGAGTGCAGCAACAAGTACACAAGTGTTGGCATTGCAAGCCTAAGTCAGCAAGAAAAACAATCAAGATGGAGGAAAATATAAGAAGTGTAAAGGAAAATCAAAAATGGTACCAAAAACAGGACCATGATGAGGATGTTGTTCAAAGAATCAAAATAACAATAACAATCACAGCAAGAAATCAAGTGGTAAGAAGAAGAATAACAATAAAGAAATTCAATGCTACAATTGTCAAAAGTGGGACCACTTTGCTGATGAATGTAGAGCAAAGAAAGTGTAGAGAAAAGAAGATGAAGCCCATATGGCATAGGTAGATGATTCTAATTCAGATGAGGTATTGTTAATGGCAGCCACAAAATTAGATGATGAATGTCCAGAATTATGGTACCTTGACACAGGTTGCTTCAATCACATGACATTCATAAGGAGTGGTTTGTAAACATTTGATGAGAAGGTGAAGAGAGAAATCAAGTTTGCAGACAATAGCACAGTGACTGTAGAAGGGGTGGGCAAGGTATTGATTCAAAGAAGATATGGCAAACAATCTTTCATATATGATGTGTTGTATGTGCAAAACATGAAAAATAACCTGTTGAGTCTTAGAGAATTGCTAGAAAAAGGATACTCAATGAAGATGGAAAATGGCAGATGAAGATGTTTGGTAGTTCGAAGAGACTTATCTTGAAGGCACCACTCTCCAATAACAGAACCTTCAAAATTGAAATTCAAGTCAGTGAAAATCAGTGTTTGGCTGTTGAAGTCAGAAGTGAAAATTGGTTATGGCATCAAAGGTTTGATCACTTGAACTTTAGGAGTCTTTAGATATTGCAGGGCAGGGACATGGTGCTAGGAATGCCTGAAATTCAGATACCAAAGGAGATATGTGAGGGGTGTTGCCAGGCCAAGCAGCATAGGAATTCATTCAAATCAGAATTACCAACTAGATCTTTAAAGTTTATGGAGGTAATATTTTATGATGTTTGTGGTCTTTTTGAAGAAATATCAATAGGTGGAAATAGTTATTTTGTATCATTCATTGATGATTTCACAAAGAAAATCTGTATATATCTAATCAAAAGGAAAAGTGAAATGCTTGAGTGTTTAAAAGATTCAAGGTGATGGCAGAAAAGCAAAGTGGCTATGATATGAAAGTAATAAGGACAGATGAAAGAGGTGAATAGAATTCTGATAAATTTCATGAGTTTTGTGAAAAAAGAATGAATGATACATGTAGTGACTGCACCATACACACTTCAACACAATGGAGCTGTTGAAAGAAGAAACATAACCATCTTGAACATGGCTAAAAGCATGCTGAAGGGAAAGAAAATACCTCATAAGTTTTAGGGAGAAACAGTGTCCACTACAGTATACATATTGAATAGGTTTCCAACCAAAAGACTTGGCACTAAGACACCTGAAGAGGCCTGGTCTGGGAGGAGGCCAAATGTGAGCCATCTAAAAGTGTGTTGGTCTCACTATGTTTTAGACATGTGTTTGCCCAAAACAGAAGCAAGCTCTATGATCCAAGCAAAGAACAGGTAGTGATAAACAGAGACATACTGATAGATGAATTCAAAAGATGGGACTAGAAGATAGGTGGTGCAACCAGTTCAAGTAGTGCAGTAGTACTTGAGCTGGATGATGACCAGGAAACAGGAACAACAGCACAACCAGCCGCAGAACCAGTAAGATTTTGGAAGAGCCAGAAAACCATCTGTAAGACTAAATCAATTTGAAGTAACAACTGATTCAACAATCAATGCAGATGGAGAGCTAATACGTTTTGTATTGTTAGCTGAATCAAAACCAGTCAGTGATGATGAGGCTTTAAGTGATCCAAATTAGAGACTAGCAATGGAAGAGGAGCTCAATGCCATAGAAAGGAACAAGACCTGGGAGCTGATGACTTTACCAATACACAGAAGACCAATTGATGTGAAATGAGTCTATAAAATCAAAATGAAGCCTAATGGTGAGATTTCCAAGTACAAAGCCATACTTGTAGCAAAGGGACTCCTACAAAGACATGGATTGGACTATGATGAAGTGTATGCACCAGTGGCCAGAATTGAAACAGTAAGGCTTGTAGTATCAATGGCTAGTTATCAAGGCTGGTCCATGCATCAGCTAGATGTGAAGTCAACATTCCTCAATGGACCATTAGAAAGAAGAAGTCTATGTGAGACAACCACCATGATATGAGATAAAAGGCAAATAAGACAAGGTGTACATGCTGAGAAAAACCTTATATGGACTAAAGCAAGCTCCTAGGGCCTGGAACAAGAGAATTGATAAATTCCTCTTGGAGCAGCAGTTTGAAAAGTGCGTAAATGAGCATGGGGTCTATGTCAAAAAGGCAGCTGTAAGACCCTTAAATTTAAAATTAAATTCAGATTTAATTTTAAGTGTATTTTGGGAATATTTGTAAAATATTCAATATATGTATGTTTTGTGTAAATATATATATATATATAATTGTTTTGGAGGTGGAATTAAAATTATTGGATAATGGATGAATTAATTTAATTTCGAGTAATTAAATTATCAGGCCGTTAATTAAGATGTTCTCTGCTAATTGCGACGAGACGGGTTAAGTGCTGGAGGATCAAAAGATATTTTAATACAAGTGTTGGGTGAGGTGGCGTAGATATTTGTTAAGAAAGAAACAATTCCTTCTTTTCTCTGCTGTGTCAGTCTGCATTTATGTAGATATTTAAGTGAGAAGCTTTTTCTTCTTTCCTCTACTGCGCCAGATTCTGCTTTATTATCTTCTTCTTCTTTTGATATTTTTGGGTGTTGGTGAAGAAAAACAATTTACTCAAAAGACATTTTTCTTGAAAATCTGAGTGTCGAATCAGAAAGTTTTGAGTACGAAAGTTATTCCTCTGATCGTTACAGAGCTAAAGAACTAACTTTCGTAGCGGCGAACACGAACGGGAGTATCGTCGACTTTTGTCGCAGAAGCGCACGAGTTAAGAGAACGTAATTAAGGTAAGGGCACCTTCCAACTTTCTAGATTGCATTTAGGGCTGTAAATGCATGCGTGATGAATGATTATTGGTTTATGTTTGTGAAAAACATTGTGTTAGGTTTTGGAAATCAAATTGTTTTGATGTTCCTACTGTTTTTAGTGAAGGAATTTATTGTGTTGATGATGTTTTGTTTGTTGTGTTGAGTAAGAAATCATTCTGTTGTGTTGAATGATGATTTGTTTGGTGTTGTTTTGGAGATGATCCAAATGCTTGAGATAGTTTGTGTGGGACTATTTTGTAGTTGACTTTCTGTTTTGGTGATTTAAGAAAATCAGTGAGGTTATTCTGGTAGTGATGATTCTGTTTCTGATTGTGTTTTGTTAAAAATTTGTTGTTTATGTTTAATGAAAAATGTTCTGACTTTTGAGGTGTCTAAAGAGTGATAAATATGATTCTGGTGTTGGGTTGGTTTTTCAAATGAAAAGGTTTTGAAAATGTGTTGAAGTTTCAGGAAAATTTCACTGAATTCGAAGGTGTATTCGAATACGGTTTGAGTGTATTCAAATACAGCCTGCAAAACTTCTGTTTTCTTCATATTTTTGAACTTGTATTCGACTACGACCCTCTGTAGCCGAATACAGATTTGTCAATTTTGCTTATGACTTAGCATCTGTATTCGACTACGACCCTCTGTAGTCGAATACAGATTTGCAACTTTTGCCACTGACTTCGCATCTGTATTCGACTACGACAACCTCGTATTCGAATACAGAATGCTGATTTTTCACTATTTTAGCTTCTGTATTCGAATACAAGGGAGCTATATTCGAATACAGATTCGTGTTTTTCAGAAATTCAAGTTTTAAACATTGTTTTATAAACCTTAAGTGTTGGGGTACCTTGGGAAGGTTTGTGGTGAATGAAAATGGAATTTTTGTGATAGTTTTGAAGTGGTGGTGATGAAGTTTTGTGAGACTTTATTGAAGTTGTGGAAATTCTGACTTTTGCACTGTGAAAGCCTCTGTATTCGAATACAAGGAGTCTGTATTCGAATACAGGGTGTTGGTTCTGCCTTGTTTGGCTTCTGTATTCGAATACAATGAAGCTGTATTCCAATACAGATTCGTTTTTTTTTTTTCCAGAAATTTCAGTTTTAAACACTGGTTCTGAATTTTGAGAGTTGGGTAAAGACTTTTGATAATTAAGAGTGGAACCTTGAGGTAATGCAAAGTGATAATGTCTACTTGAATGGTTAATCATTGACGTGTAGATGATGATATTGATTGTGTTGAAATGTTTTGAAAAATGATGGAAATGCATGAATTTTACTGATGTTATATACTGTTTCCAGTGAAGTGAAACACTGCATATTCATGCATTGCATAGTTAAGTGGTAACCGCGATGGGCCACCGAGTAATGCGCAACCACGTGCTGATCTGTGAGCGATTGCACGAGTGCTGATCTGTGAGCGATTGCACTAGGTACTGATCTGTGAGCGATTGTACCTTGGTATATAAGTGTTGGTCTGTTAAGCGACTGCACTGGTACTGGACTGTGAGCGTCTGTACCCTGAAATGCGCAACCACGTGCTGATCTGTGAGCGATTGCACGAGTGCTGGTCTGTTGAGCGACTGCACTAGGTACTGATCTGTGAGCGATTGTACCTTGGTTTATGTCAAACGTGCTGGTCTGTGAGCGACTGCACTGGTGCTGATCTGTGAGTGATTGCACCCTGGTCTTGAGGGCCATTAAAGTCTTACATATGTAAAATGTGCTGGTCTGTTGAGCGACTGCACCTTGGTGAATCCAAGAGAATGTATACATGAGCATATACATATTGCATCGAGGTGATTGACCGGTGGGTCACGTTTTGGTTATATGATCATGGTTGAAAATTGTTGTGTGTGTAAGTACTTTTTGAAATCTGGAATTTGTGATGAATTGGTGTGATTACTGAATTGATGTTTGTGCTTACAACATGATTTTCATATTAAATTGGTTGTTGTTTGAAAAGGTACAAATGTCATGTATTTTCAAAATTGAGCATTCTTATTTATCATCATTGTTTCATGATGTGCCATGAATATGTCTGATATTGCTGATATAAATGCTATGTGGTATTTGTTAATTTCGGTCGGTGACCCTTTACAATTATTGTGGAAAATTGGGCTTTGCCCTCAGATGTTAATCAAATCCGTACCCCCGACGGTCACACTAACGACAGGGAACGTCGTTAATTTTCCTTGATCTTTACATTGTGGGCTACGTAAAGGGATGGGCAACTGGGTGAAGATAAGACTTGTGGATGATGCGGTGGAGACCGTGCTACTATAGCTTAGTGTATGATCAATTTAGACTTATGTATAGGGTTTTGAGCTCAGTGGTTGTAAATATTTATTTTGGGAATTATTGTAAAACTTTTCCGCACTCTGATAAATATTTTGGTGGATTGAGAATCCAGTTTTGATGTATCTTTATTTTAGTATTTATAAAGATCAATTTCCCAAAAATGTCTCATTCGATTAATCGTGATGTTGTTGTTTAATTACCTTACTATTTTGGATTACGATGTCGAATGATATTTAATTTGAATTGATTTTAATTCCCTTGAAATTAATTCTGAAAACTCTTTTATTTACTTATTCGTTTAAAAAAAAAATACACTCGCGCTGTGTTTTAAACTCGGGGTGTTACAGCAGCAACATTACCTACACTTCTGATATGTCTTTATGTTGATGATTTGTTGATAACAGGCAGTAATGAGACAGAAATAGATAAATTCAAAGTTAGAATGAAAGAAGAATTTGAAATGACAGATTTGGGAATATTGTCCTATTTCCTTGGAATTGAATTTTTCACAATAAAGAATGGAATATTCATGCACCAAAAGAAGTATGCCACTGATGTATTAAAGATGTTTAATATGCAAAATTGCAATGGAACAAGCACTCATTCAGAAGTAGAGCTGGTACTATCAAAAGAAGGAGATGAAGAGCTAGTTGATTCCACAAACTTCAAACAAATGGTAGGATCATTGAGGTATTTTTGCAATACAAGACTTGTCATAACTTATAGTGTTGGATTGATTAGTAGATACATGGAGAAACCTAGAGCACCCCACTACTTGGCAGCAAAGAGGATATTGAGATATATCAAAGAAACTAGTGAATTTGGTCTGCTATATCCTAAAAGCTTAAATGAAAAAGAAGCTGAGTTGATTGGATACACTGATGTTGATTGGTGTGGAGACAATGATGATAGGAAGAGCACAACATGTTATGTATTCATGATGAATAAAACTCCAATTTCATGGTGTTCAAAGAAGCAAAGTATAGTGGCATTATCTACATGTGAGGCTGAATATGTGGTTGCATCAATGGGAGCTTGTCAAGCACTATGGCTGACATAATTAATGGTTGAAATGGGATTAAGGAATGAACAATCAGTGAAGATGAGGATTGACAACAAATCTGCAATAGATCTAGCCAAACATCCAATTGCTCATGGAAGAAGCAAATACATTGGAACAAGATTTCACTTCTTAAGAGACCAAGTAACGAAAGACAAACTAAAGTTGGAGCATTGCAACACAGATGATCAGTTAACATACATCCTTACCAAGCCATTGAAGAGGATGAAGTTTCAAGAGATGAAGAGCAAGCTTGGAATAACATCCTTAGAACAATTTGTGAATTAGGAAGTGTATTAAATGTATAATTCATAAATGTTAGTTAGAGGAAGTTAGAAAAGTAGTTATGGAAGTTTGAAGCAGTTTAAGAAGTTAAGAAGTTAATTTCAATTTTACTGTGCAAACTGTTTGATATAAAACCAAGTGTTGACTATATTGCTTGAGTAGCAAATGATATCATATCAAAATATTTGATTCTTTCAATTCCTTTCTTCTTAATTCTGAATTCAATTGTGTTAACATTCACTAATAAAAGTATTCTAACAATACTAAGTTTGAAAATGAATTTAGAAATTATATAACTAGAAATTAAATACTATATATTATTAATCTAAAATTATTTTATAATATTTTTATGTTAATCATTTGGTTTTGATGAAAAGAAGACTTTAATAATTTATAGTTCAAAATCTAGTCAAGAATGTCTTTTAAGTGTAAGTTCGATAAACCAAAAAATTCACAACAATTATTTTAATCAAAATTTAAATTTGTTATTGGTATAAATTAAAAAATTTAGAGAAGTTTATTAATATACGAATGATATTTTGAGCCGTCCGATACAAGTACAACCAATCATATGCAATCATATATCACACTAAACTGAACCACCTTCGAATGAATAGAATTTCAATTTCAAAGAAGAAGAAGCAACAATCACCTCAAATTGAAGGCAGTGGCGGTGGCATGGCCACAATCACAATCACAAGAGAAAAGAAACTCTCTCTCTTTCCACTTCTCTCTCTTCTCTGTTTCACTTCCATCTTCATTCTTCTCTCACAGTTCAAAAACACTTCTTCATCTTCATCTTCAATTAATACTTTCTCTTCCATTCACCCTTTCCAAATCGATAACAAAAACAACAACTTCGCATCATGTGATTACTCCGACGGAAAATGGATCTACGATGACTCGAGAGTTTCGAGATATGATAACACGTGTAAGGAGATCTTTAAAGGATGGAATTGCATCAAGGGAAATAAATCTAACGGTTTAGAACTTGCCAAGTGGCGTTGGAAACCTAATGGATGCAATGGTCTCACTCAATTTGATCCACTTCGTTTTCTTAATGAGTACACGCACACCAGCATTGGTACGGTTCTCCTTCTAGCTCTCTTTGTTCACAATTATGTAGCACCTACACTTCAAATTGAAAAAATCTGTTTGATATTCGACATGTGTAGTGTATCTGGTGTCCGCCACATGTTAGTGCATGTTTAGTTTTGGATACAAAAATTGATTTTTGAATTAATTGAATGTAAAATGGTTAATTTTTGAATAAAGTAGTTGAACAAAACATATATGAAGTTAAAAATTAATATTCTGCTAGTTTTACCCATGTTTTCCTTGGTTACACCCAAATAGGTTATGTGAACTGAATTCATATAACCTACATGAATTTAATTTACCAGATATGTGAATGTGAACTTAACTAAGTTAACGTAGGCTAAGTGAGTTCAATTCACAGTAACTTATTTTGGGTGTAACCGGAAAAAAACAGTGTGAAACTAGTAAAAGTGAAAAATTAATTATAAAGATAAAAGCTCCGAATTGTGGTTTCAAAGTAGAATAGATTAAGAACATTCAAACATCTCTAAATAAGTTCTTCACTTTTGGAATCAATTTTGTCAAACTCTAAAAGTGAAACCAAACATATACTAAGTGCGTGTTTGGTTTTGCGGTGAGATTGGCATAATCTGAAGCTACACTGTATCTGACAAGATACCAACCCATATGATTATATTCAATCACTTTAAGTTTTAGATTTTTATCAAAGTCAATGTGTATGTGTTAGTGTTGTGTCTCGTGTTATGCTTCCTACTTGAAATGAAAATCAAAGTTGTGCTTTTTGGTATACTTGATAATGGGCGTGTTTCAGAAATGCAGGTTTTGTTGGGGATTCACTCAACAGGAACATGTTTGTGTCTCTTTTCTGCACTCTAAGAAGCAGTATCTCTGATGGACAGGTTAAGAAGTGGAGACCTGCTGGTGCTGACCGTGGATTTACCTTTCTCACTTACAATCTTACTATTGCATATCACCGTACAAACCTTCTCGCACGTTATGGTAGGTAAGCTAAGCTAAGCTTGCTTGCAGTCTTGTTTTTCTTATCTACAACGCCCTAACACCAGACACGATACTGACAATGACACTAACATGTAGAAACTGTTAGAACAGATTGTATAACTAAGAGGAATTGAAATTAAGAAGAAGAGAGTAACACAGGAATGTTCTGGTAAACGAAGATTGATCAGTTACACCCAAAAATGTTCTTGGTATTAGAAATTTATAGCAACCAGTTTGCACAGTAACTGCTAAAACATAATTCTAACCTTCTTAACTACTTTTAACTACCCTAACTAACTCGTAACTTCCTCTAATATCATTTGTGAATTACAATTTTATTAACAGAAACCAGTAATAATTTGAAAATTTGGAAGTGATTAAATGTAACTACATGTGTCAATGTCGTGTTGATGTCAGACATCAAACACACATTCAATACAAAGTATCGGTGCTACATAAATTGTTATGATATATGTGAATTTACTTGTCAGATTTCTTTGAATTGATGATTGTATGATTGGTTTCAAATTGTGGTTGCGTTGTGATCCTTGATGTTGTGGAAAATTGTTGATTAATGTGGTCGTAATTATGAACCACAGTGATCTGTTGGGGCGTCCAAAACCTTTATATTGTTTGTTTGATTGCAGTTAACAATTTAAAACTATGTTGTATACATGCTGCTGTTAGTTACTAAATGATTGCAGAACTTTCATCCAATTTATGATTTTCTCCACAATGTATGTATGTGGTTGTTGCAGGGAATTGCCTAGTGATGTGGTTGCAATTGCGAATGTGATTTTCTCATACTCTGGCAAACTTTTATATTGCAACTATGTTGTGGATAGCGATTTAAAACTATGTTCTGTGCATGCTGCTCTTAGTTACTATTTGTTTGCAGAACTTCAATCCATTTTATGTATTTCTCTACTATGTGTATGTATGATTTAGAGTTAATATAAGTAGGTTTTCTAGGCTATTTTTTATTTGTCGCTATTTATGGAAATGTGATGGTTTACATTGTCTTATGTGCGATTATTATTGGACTATGTAATGACGCTGTTTGTTACACCTTGTTGGCTTAGTTGTGGTTGTGGTTCTTTTTCCTCTGTTTGATTGATTTGATTGCAGATGGTCGGCTAGTGAGAATGGTGGTGCCTTAGAAAGTTTTGGATTCAAAGAGGGCTATAGAGTTGATGTTGATGTTTCGGATAGTACATGGGCACGAGCTGCAAGTTTCCACGATATTCTAATTTTTAACACTGGGCATTGGTAAGTAATAGTAGAGTGTTTTTATGATTTGTCGATGCGTCATGTTTTGTATTTAGCTTCCTTCAATTCTAGTAATTGTGTTGGAAATTACAGATATTTGATAATGGGTGGGACCAGAGTTCCCAAGGGTTTGGTTTGATTTGATTGGAATGTCTTCTTGTGTGTGCATTTATTTTAAAGGTTCGCAAGCTAGCTATCTATCCCTATTTGGTTTCATCAATCCTCTTGATTGTTGTGATTTATTTACAATCAATGCAAATAATGTCTTTCATTGCTCCGATTGCTTTTAATTTTCCTTTGTTTGAGTTGAGCTGATGTCAGAGTTGTTGTTCAACAATTTGAGATACTTTAGTTGTATGATGATCTGGTTTAACCATACATATAATTCTTTTACTGCTTATTTGTTATTTTTCTTTGTATAAGTTGATGTTTGTAGCTGTTTGTTGCAAAAATTTGATAAAATGTACTAGATTTTAATTATGTTTATCTGATTCTGCTTGGTTCATACAAACAGGTGGTGGGCCCCTTCAAAATTTGACCCTGTGAAGTCACCTATGCTTTTCTTCAAGAAGGGTAAACCAATGATACCCCCATTACGTCCAGATCAAGGCCTTGATATGGTTTTAGAGCACATGGTAATGTCTTTTCCTTCTATTTCACTTTATAGGAACTTGGAACTTATCAATTGTTATCGATAGCTCTGAAGTTTACCTGATAGAGTAACAATTACCTAGGTATATCATGTTGATCGATCCGATAGTTTTTGCTTCTACTGAATTTTGTACATCTGGTTCCATAATGATTGTTTCCTTGCATTTTTATAGATGACCAATTTATATGTTATAAATAGAGGAAGGTTGCATGAAGAATATAGATCAGTCAACGTGATATTCCTCTTCAACTGACACGTCAGTATTTGAGAATTATTTCGAGCATTAGCATCAAGATCAAGTATTCTACAAAACAATGAACATCTAAATTGCACGGTTTTTCTATTAGGAACATCAGTCTTTTAAATCATTAAACTTTTAAGTTGAGAAATTAATTCTATCTGCAACTGATGATGATTAGGATACTCCTAAAACATAAATTTGATTTATTGCTCTGATTCTTGGAATAACTCTGCAAATGCAACTATGAAATTACAACTTATCCAAGTAGGTATGTGATTGTACATTTGTCTGCATTCTGCATGTTTTAATATGATAAGGGGTTTCTTTACAGATTTCATATGTGGAGGAAAGAGCACGACCAGGCGCAGTCAAATTTTTCCGTACTCAATCACCCCGGCATTTTGAGGGTGGAGACTGGGATCAAGGTGGTTCCTGTCAAAGGGATCGACCTATATCGGCAGAACAGGTGGATCCATTTAGTTATTAATTTTCATATGCAATTCCTCTCGTAAATGAGACTGTTCTATTTTATTTTATTTTTGCTAAATTGTTGAATAAGCTGACCTTAGAATTTTGTTGCCCTTTTTTAGGTAGAAGAACTTTTCTCCGTGAAGAATAACGGGACAAATGTGGAGGTTCGATTGGTCAATGAACACCTTGTTAAGGCTCTAAAAGGATCCGGTTTCGTTATTTTGAATGTCACACACTTAAGTGAGTTTAGGGCTGATGCTCACCCTGCTTCTGCTGGTGGGAAAAAACATGATGATTGCATGCATTGGTGCTTACCTGGAATTACAGATACATGGAATGACTTGTTTGTAGAGCATTTAAATAGCATCAAACATAGGAGTTGATAAAGTGATTATTATGCTTAATAGAGAAGAAAAACAAAAGCACTTCCAAGTGCATCTTGTTTGCAGAGGGTTTTTCTTGGGATTTTAATGTTTAGGAGTAACACAAATATATAGGGATAGTTTGCTTGTCTTGAATTTAAATATTTTCATGTGCCTTTGTTCCCTTTTAGTTCACTTTTCATGTGCCTTTGTCCCATCAGCATGATAATCACATTTTTCTCCCCCTTACTGATTTTTTACTAATATTCCTCATTTTCTAAGAATTGAAAAAATGCATTGCAGAATAAAGTAATATTCTTGAGGTTCCTATGCATGATTAAAATTACGTAATTATTCCCCAAAATAATAGGGACCCGGTTGGACCTCAAAAAGGGGAATATTAGGGATGCCCTTCATATTACTATAAAACTAATGTATTCATCTCACCGCTTTTCTGGATAAAATTAACATAAATTGTAACATTAATTTATTTTTCAATTTTATTTTTAATGTTAAGAAAGTTGCTACTTTTCGATCAAATATAGTGAGGTTGATTGTAGCAGTCTAGCCCTTATCACTATTATCTTTAAAATTGAACCTGGTATTTGGGGGAATCGCGTCTATTTATTTGCATTACCAATTTGAGTTGTAGATCAATTGTGTACTTATCTCTTAGGTAGTGACGGTAAGGGTTATTTTATATATTTTTTTAAAAATAACAGTATTTTAGTATTTTAGACGATTTTACGTATATATGTGCTTTCGTAATTGATATGATATTTTTTTTATATGTTTGACTAATGTTAAGTGTGTACATATTTATATTTTAACTATTTTTAAGTATTTTTTATTTTTAGTTATTTATTTTATAAATAATTATTTTGAGATATTAGTAATACTGCGATTGATTTTCTTTGTTTTTATATACATCATACGGAAAGATGATTTTTACATATTTTTTGTGATTTAATAATTAATATAAATTATTGAATTTTATTTATTTATTTTATCGTTTTGACTATTCTATAAAGATGATAGTATTATGTGATTATTTTAAAAATATTATAGTAATAATTGTAGTTATTATGTTGAATATGAGAGTTTTGGTCATTGATGTGTTTTAAAAAATTAATTACTTTAATTAATTTTTATTTATTTATAAAATTTAGTTTTAAAATATTAGTAATATTTTAGTAATAAAATTGTGTTTAATGAAGTGTTACAAAAAATTAGTTTTAATGATTGTTGGTTTTATTTTTAAAAAATAAAAGAAACAAGTCAAATGTGTTTTTATATATTAGGATTGTATGCGAGAGTAAAACTTAATTAAATAATAAATAAAAAAATTGATTGAAAACAAGAAGGAATATGAGAAAGAGAGGGGAGCCGGACAACAACTCATAAACAGAAAACAGCAGTGCTTGAGGAAAAAGGAAGAAAATTGATATCGGTGAACGATAATTATTACTAAATTTTTTTTTCATTTTCGTTTGAATTTCAGTACGTTGTTTCACTCATTTAGTTAGTCAACTAAACACATTTTCTCATATTTTTAATTATATCAATTTCTCTCTAAAATATATGACTTCTCCATTTATAGAATTCATTATTTTGCACCATTATTCTTCACTGATTTGAGTGAAATCAATGTCAAAACGACCGCGTGAACCGGTTATATTATCCACTGATTATTTTTCGATTTAGGGTACGTTTGCTTGACTCAATTTTGAAATTGAGTGTATTCTCATAATTTATTTTTGACATTTACCAGAAACTGTGAGTTAGATCGATTGAAAGACAATGAATCAAAGAAAAAAGTTGTTTGCTCATGGACTCGTATTCGTGTGTGAAAGCGTCGAAATAAGGTAAAAAGTGAAAGAGGATTTGATTTCATGAGTATAATATATTGTGAGATAAATGGGAAAACCGTATTTCTCAATACGGGGTTCGCCACGTACGACAATAGTTCTTTGAGGGATAAATTAATTAATGTGCAAATATGAAAATTATGAGATTAAAATGTAGAATAGAAACAGTGTTGATTGATTTAATTTCCTTAAATGTGTGGTATTTGATATTATTGTAAGGCAATAGCCCTTGTGATTGTTTTTGTTGTGATTAATATGTATTGTATGCCGATAATAATTTATCTTAAATGATTTGATGTTATAGTGAAATATATTAATTTTTCTTGAAGGATTTTGACTTTGTAATGTGATATTTTTTTTTTAGGAATATTTGTGTGATGATATGGTTTTATTATGATTAATTGCATGTTCTTCTTACTTATATTATACTATCAATTTGATTTCAAAACTCACCTTGAGTCTTGAAGTTCAAGCTTGGAAGAAATCTCACTCTGATAGATGATACCGATAATAAGAGTTGTAATTTATACTTTACTTATTTAATTAGAAACGACATTTTGTTTGAAAATCTTATAAGTACTTGTAAATTTTTTGAATTAAATTAAGAAATTATAGTTAAATCAAGTTAATTGAGATTGCACAGTTTTAATTGAGAAATAAAGTTTGATTTATTCCATGTGTACTTTGAGGAATGTGATATCCTAAATTAGTTATAGGAGTTTTTATTTTCTTGGCAACGTATTTTTTTTCTCCGCTGCGAAATTATTTTAAAAATCTAGTATAAATTATTATATATATTATTTTTGGGTTTTGGGTGTTATATTAGTGGTATCAGAACAAGCATGTCCAATCAGGCCGAGTGGATCGAGTGTCGGTTTTGAGTCGGACAAATGTTAGTCGTGTTTGCTTATTTATATTAATTATTTTCACTATCAAATTTCTTTATTATGTTGTATTACGTATTATATGCTTTTGTGTAATAAAACATGATTTGTGAAGTTACTATTTAACTATTTGTTGTTTGCTTATTCTGAATGTGTTGTGGATAATAAAAGATGTTTCTTTCTAAACTTTCATTTAGATAAATATATATATATATATATATATATATATATATATATATATATTATGTTTAAAGTTTTAATTTTGACTAGAAAATTCTTATTTTTTATTTTAAGTTGGCTTGTGTGAAAAAAAAAACTTAGGATTAATGCTGTAATTACTATTGTTATTAGTTTTAGGATAATGTTGTAGATATTATTGTCAATTAAAATCGTGTTTTTGAAAAATATTTATAAAATTTTTACATTCAAGTTTTATATGAACACATAATTTGATTTTATCAAAAATGAAAACCACTTGAAAATGTTGGTGAGTGGATTTTAATTTTAATTCCTTTAGTTATGAAACAAATTGGAGGTGCTAACTTTGAAAAAAAAATTGACGTTAAAGTGTGGATTTTAATTTTAAATCATTTGAAAGTGTTGATAGTAGATGATATGTATTAATTTTTTTTTGAGTGATTATGACTTTATAGTGTGATATTTTTTTTATGAATGTTTGTGTGATGATTTTGTTTTATTATAAAATTTGGGGTGTTACAAGATAAACCTAAAAATTACTATATATAAATTACCTTACCTTTTAATATATTTGACATAAATATGGATGTATTTATGGCTATATTTTTTATAATATATAACATTTTATATATATGACATAAATATGGATATATTTTTTTTGTATGTTTATGATTTTAAATTTGTGATTAGTAATAGTTTAACTTTATATAGAACATGAACAAAAGGAAAATTTATTGTTTGATGCATTTTTCACTTCTTAATCATTCTAGAATAATTCAACATCGCTTTAGTCAAATTTGCAAGATAATTCATTTTTAAAACAATAAAATAATAGATAATTTGTTTTTCTGTTACGAGTCGTAACTCTATTGCATTTTATTGATGTTTAACAATTCCACTATTTTATCTCCATATTAACTTAACTTAACATTTTATTTTATGATTATTTATTTCAGTTGATAATTTAATTATCTCTATCTATTTATGAGTTACCAATTAATTATAATTAAAACTATTACACACATATATACATATATATATATATATTCCTGAACGTGTCAATACGAGATTTATTTCTATGAAATTATTAATCAATTATTTATATTAATCAGTTATATATAGTATTGAAAGGAAATATTTTGTATCTCTACGTGTGATTATTTTATTCAATCTAAAATTATACTTTGATTTCTATTTCGACATAAACAACTGAAATTTATTTTTTATTTTATAAAGGTATTAATAGTTCATTCAATGATTTATAGATTACATGTATATGAGTTTTTTTATTCTTTCATTAATTCCAAACTAAAATATATGTATATATATAAAAGAGTATAAAAATATATAAGTTTATTGTAGTATAATATGAATAATAATTATATATATTTTATATATATATATATATATATATATATATATATATATATATATATATATATATATATATATATAACTTGGACAAAACCCGAACGATACCGTAATAAATATTATTTACATACAATTGTTCATTTTATTGTTATAGACAGGTATTTTAAGGTTTTTCGAAAACCAATAACCAAACTTTGATTAACTAGTTTTTTCAAAAAAAAACTTTCATTGATAAGCAGTTTTTATATGAGAAATGTTATTTGAACACATTTTATGACATAAATATAAATATAAATACAATATTTATTTTTTATACATACTATGATGACATAAATGTGGGTCATACTCCTTCTATCTATCTCTTTTTCCATAAATGTAAGTCATAATGTATTTGTATTTGTGTTTATGTAAAAAAAAAATGTGTTATTTCTGTTGAAAATATTATCATGAAGGCTGGAAACATTTTCTTAACTATTGAGATTTTATCTGCTCTCTTCAGCCTCACCTACGGATCCGGTATACCTATTACAACTTAACAGGTGCATATACACAATTAATATAACATGTGCAAACGTGCATATTGTTACTATTATCTTGACAAGAACAATTCTGAGTGGTGGCACTTGCTCCATATTTACTGTTAAATTCTTCAAAGCAGCTAGGAGAAGAGCTACATTTTTCATTCAACGTCATACTTTGGTAACAAAGTCTCAAGGGTTCAACTACAAATATTATAGACATCAAAATATGAATATTCAATTATTTCACAAGTCATTCAAAATTTATAGAACATAAATTATAATTTCTTTGAGAAATTTATATATGGAGGATGAAAAAAAAAACAATTTTAATAATAATAATAATAATAGGCGAGGCTGAAGAGAACAGATAAAATCTCAATAGTTAGGAAAATGTTTCCAGCCTTCGTGATAATATTTTCAATTGAAACTCTAAAAATGTTGAGACTATGTGAAACAAGAGGAATTAAACACACACACATATAAACAGACACACACAGTACACATATTTATATGCATCACAAATATGCACTCTATTTTACTTAATTACTTTGATTTAAATTTTAATATATTTAATATATTTTTATTAAATAATAATTTTTTTTGGAAAACTAAATGGTATTTTTATTAAATGGTATTAAAAAATATATACACATTAATTTGACGTCGTCAATTTAAATATATACATAATAATAGTAATTATTCAAGAAATATTCTTTTTTAAATATATATAGTAATTATTCAAACAAAATCAAATAAATAATAAGTTTCAATTAAAGATAAAGTGTTTAAGAGAATCTGAATTTCAATTTTTGCTAAAGAGTCATTATTATGGCTTTACATATATAATCAAACTTTAAATTATTATAACTCATTTCTTTTGAAAATCCTAGGATTAAAATTAAAAAATACTATAAATATTAAATTATTAACTTTATGTATGCTACTAACATGTTAATGGCTTAAGCAACCATTTCCTCCCGTCTTGACTTAAGAAAAAAAATACTATTATTATAGCAACTTGTTTCGTGAATAAAAAAGTTGTTAAATTTTTATATCAATTGAACTATTGAAGGGTAATTTAGGAATGAGATTATAAAATAATGTGAAATTATTTAATTTTGCTTATATTATAGTTCAATAAATAAGGTTTTTCTTTCTTTTTTTTTATTTGGACAAGAAGGTTCTTTTTTAATTATGCTGTTCCAAAAAAAAAGATAGTATTACTATATTTTGCTTATATTCTAGAAGATAGTATTACTATATATTTAATTATGTTGTTCCAAAAAAAAATTATGTCACATCTTTAAGTTTTAACTCAACTAAAAAATGTTAATATTATTTAGTTGAATAGTTTTTCTCTAAGTTTTAAATTATCCGACTCAATGAAACAAGGGATGACAAAAAAATATGTATCCACAATATATAGGGATAAAATTATGTCACCATCTTTTAAATTAAGTGACTGAACAAAATTAGGCATGACAAAAAAATTTGTACCCATGATATATGGGAATAAAATCTAGAACATATAGCTTAAAAGATACCTGTCGATAAAATAAACATATATTTTGATTACTTAATAGATATAGAAACAGATACAATAGTATACATACCCATGGATATCTGGGTTAGTTATTTAATTAATAAAATTACTATGTTGTAATGCAATTTAATTGTTTTAATGTATTTTAAGATATATTTTGTTTATGTGCTAATATATTAATGTTCTTTTTTGTGTGTTATCCTCTTTTGTGTGTTGACAAAAGAAGGGATGATTCAATTATTTTTTAGATTAAAAAAAATAAAGCGGAATTTTTTTATATAATTGTAAAAAAGCAATAATATTTTTTTATATAAATGTGTTTTTGTGTACAAATATTTAAAACAAAGTGATTATCTGTTTAACAAATAAACGTGTAAATATAGAAAGAATGCGTATATTATTTTTATCCAATAAAACATGAAACAAATCACTACTGTTCAGTTACAACTATCCGGTACGTGAATACCAATTGTCATCTCATACAAAATGATCAAGTATAAGTTACAACTATATATCAGCACACTTTGTGCTCTATTATTAAAGAGAATCAATCAATTACATTGTCCATAATAGTTTACAAGGTCCACTGTATTTTATTAGAAATAAATGAGTTAGTTGGAGTTGACATAGTTCATTAGTAGGTTAAATATAGTTGATGAGTTAGTTAGTTGATTAAAGTTAGTTTGTTGATGAGTAAATTAGTTAGGTAGTTAAGTTCAAATGTACTTTATAAATATAGCTATTGTATTCATTGTTTTGTAACTTTTTAATCATCAATATGAAATATTCAAAAAAATTATCTTTTGTATCAAGCTGTCAAGCTTATTTTCAATATGAGTTTTATCTTCATCTATTCAATCTCGTAGTTTTTAATATGGTATCAAATTGATACTATGATTATACTTTTGCAGATGTAAGTGATGAGGAGAATCATCACCTCAAGAAAATAAGTCGAATGCATCTTATATTGCATTGCTCTTGGCAAAAAACAACAACAACACCTCTAAATCCAATGTCTAAGTGCAAGGACATGGATGAATCGACTTCAAAACAGAGAATGGTTTAATATTCTTTCTTTTGTTGTTATGAGAGTGCCAAAGAACGTAAACAATCAAGAAGAGCAATAACCTGTTAGGTATTGAGTTCCCTTCCTATGTAGAGAAAATATCAAATATTGTAGCCCATGTATTTCACTTATTCAAGTGGATAGGGGTCTTATTAGGGTTGAGAGAGAGAGACTATTTTAAGAGGAAAAAAAAAGGCAGCCACCAAAAGAGAAAAGAGAAGAGTATACTATATTCCCGATTCCTGTCAAACCATTCTCAGAAAAAAAATCGATTGCGCATTTTTTAACTGTTGTATCGAGCTGATATTTGGACAACATGTTCGCAACATATAGGCCTTCTTTTTGGGTGTGTTTTTCTTGTTGTTTTTCATTTGTAAGTTTTAGTGCTTTGTTATTTTTTCTGGTTGTAGACACAATTTGTACATCATTTTGAGACTCTCTTGTACCTTATTTGATTATAGTAGAGTTATTTCTTTGATCTAGACCACTTGTAATTTTTACCCTTGCATTAAGGAGTTTTCCAGGTTAAAATATTGGTGTTCTTTACGCGCTTTTATTTGATCAATTTGTTGTCATATATTTGTTGTTGCTCCTCACAGGTTCTTGCAAGTTAGGGAGATTTTATATACGCTGCATATTGCTTGTTATCATGTTTCTATGTTTATTTCCATTAGAGTGGAATCAAAGCTCTTGGTTAAAGAGCTATTTGACTTGCTTGGAGGATGAAGGCAAATATGAATATAAATACGGTATGCTTGAATGGTACTAATTACCATTTGTGCAAAAACTATGTGGGAGAAGATACATACTTTGTTTGCCTCAAAATCAGAGAATAATAAATTGTTCTTGTTGAATAGTTTCATAGGTGCGAAGTATAAGGAGTGGACTTCTATTTTAGACCATTTGAGTGAATTTCAGGGGCTCCTTGATCAGATGTCAAGAATGGGTATCAAGTTTGATGATGAACTCTTAGGACTATTTTTATTGTTAACTATATTAGAGTTGTGGGAGACATTTCAAGTTTCTATAACGAGTTCAACTCCTACAGGTGTTCTTTCTTTGGAAACAGCTAAGGTTGGTGTTTTGAATGAGGAGATGAGAAGGAAGGCATAGGGTTCTTCATCTCAATATGAAGTTCTTGTCACTAAAAATAGGGGAAAAGTAAATTAAAAAAACAAATGGTGGTAGAGAAAATAGCAGAAGCAAGTCCAAATCTAGATACAAAAATGTGGAGTGTCATTATTGTTATAGAACATGACACATACAATAGAATTGTTTTATGTAGAAAAAGGAGTAAAAACAAGAAGGGTAAGTGGAAACAAAGAGGTTGTGATGATGATCATGTTACTACTGCTACTAGGGATAATCTTGTTATTTTTTGTGGCCATGATTCAGTTAATCTTGTATCTGTTGAGAGAATGTGGATAATTGATAGTGGTGCTACACTACATGTTACACCGAGGAAGGAATTCTTCACATCTTATACTTTAGGTGACTTTGGAGTTTTGAAGAGGGATAATGATGGTGTATCTAAGGTAATTGATGTTAGTGATGTATGTTTGCAAACGAACACGAGAATGCAATTGTTGCTTAAAGGAGTCAAACATGCTCCAGATGTTCACAATTTGATAGATGTGCATATGCTTGACGATAATGGTTTTGATAATTATTTTGCTCGGAAGGTGGAAACTCAACAAAGTTAACATGGTTATGGCTAGGGGAGAAAGTTAGTAAAATGTATTAGACAAAATCTTTTGTTGCTAAAGACAATATGAATGCCGTGGATATGGAAGCATTTTTGTGGCACCAAAGGCTTCGTCATATCAGTGAAAAAGGATTAAAGTGTTTAACTAAAAAAAATCTACTTCCAGGATTGAAGAATGTGGATTTGGAAAAATGTTCTCACTACATGGTTGAAGGTGCAAACACGAGAAAGGGAGTTGAATTGTGTTTGACTAACTTGAATACTTTTTGGTTTTAAAACAAAACCAATTATATATGAATTAAAACAGAGTTAACAACGAATATAAAGTAAATAAAAACTCAGAATTTTATACTGGTTCACCATTAACTAGGCTACGTCCAGTCCCTTCACTTTGAAGGATTTCACTAATTCAAAAACCTTGAATTACAAAGTACCACTGACCCTCCAAGTCAGTCTTCTCACAAAGTCTAACAACCCTAGACTTTTGAGGAAAAGAACCTTAAATCTAATTGCTAAGTAATTTGCTACTCCTTCTGACTCCCTCAGATTGTAGACTCTACTTCAATAACTTAGACCTAACACCTTGAATCTAATTGCTAAGTAATCTGCTACTCCTTCTGACTCCCTCAGATTATAGACTCTACTTTAACAACTTAGACTTAACACAAGGGAAAGAAAAACTTAGAGTACTTGCTTCTGGAAAGCGGATACTCACAATTGACCTCACTGAAAACTCAAGTATTTTGCTTTTGGAAGTGTATGACTCTCAAGTATTTTCGATGCAAAGTCTTCTGCCTTGAGCGTCCTTTTATAGATGAACTTTAGGACTTCACTGATGCTTTACTTCTGGAGTGTATTTCGATTAATCTGTTTTGAGAATATTCTGGAGTAGTTTGCTCAGATTCTGTTTTGAGTCTTTTGCTCACTGATGCTTTACTTCTGGAGTGTATTTAGATTAATCTGTTTTTATCATTTTGCTTCGCTTTTGTTTTGAGCATGCTTTTAGCTAGATTCTGTTTCTCGAGTCTTTTGCTCCAATTCTGTTTTGAGCATTTTTCTCAGATTATGTTTTAAGCATATTTTTAGCTAGATTCTATTTCTCGAGTCTTTTGCTCCAATTCTGTTTTGAGCATTTTTATCTAACATATTCCTCTGACAGATTCCTCTAATGATCATCCTCTGGTGACGTCATCCTCTGATTTCTGCTTCTGGTGACATCATCCTCTGATTTTTGCTTCTGGTGACGTCATCTTCTAGTGACATCCTCTGATTTATGCTTCTGGTGACGTCATCTTTTGGTGACATCATCTGATTTATGCTTCTGGTGACATCATCCTCTGATTTATGTTTCTGGTGACGTCATCCTCTGATTGCTTCCTCTGGATGTATCTTCTGGTGGTGTCATCTTCTGCCTCTGGTGACGTCATCTTCTGATGACATTTTATATAATAGTTCTAAGTACAAAATAAGATTCCATGGAGTGCTTTTGTAAACATCAAAATCCTAAGTACTTAGAACCAACTTGGTTCCAACAATGGTTAGTAAACAAACTAGAGTATCCTCCAAATACATTCTCCCTCTAGAAAGTCAGAGTTGCTTCAATTGGTGCATTCTGACGTTCGTGACCCTTTAAGGTAAAATCTTTTAGTGGTACAATTTACTTTGTTACTTTTATTGATGATTGTTCCAAGAAACTATGGGTTTATCCTTTGAAGACAAAAGACCAAGTGTTGGAGAAGTTCAAACAATTTCATGTTTTGGTTGAGAGGCAAACAAACAAGAAGCTGAAACGTGTTCGTACTAACAACAGTGGTGAGTATTGTGGACCCTTTGATGTCTATTGCAAACAGCAAGGTATAACACATGAAAAGACTCCTCATAAAACTGCTCAGCTGAATAGTTTAGTAGAGAGGATGAATCGAACACTTGTTGAAAAAGTGAGGTGTATGTTCTCTGAAGCTATGTTGCCTATACGTTATTGGGGTGAAGCAGTGTACACGGCAGCACATGTTATTAATCTTACTCCTACTGTCTCTTTGAATAGTGAGGTACCAAACAAGGTATGGTTTGGCAAGAATGTCAAATATCATCATTTGACAGTATTCGGTTGCAAGAATTTTGTGCATGTTCTGAAGGATGAAAGTGTTAAGACAAAATCTCAATTAAAGAGTTTTGATGAAAACAAACAAAGATTAATTAAAGACTCTAATTATGATTCTAAGTTAATTGTTATTTAACATGTGCTTTTGAGTATATTAATCTAAGATAGGTACTAAGCAGAATCAATTTAAAGAACAAAGCAAAAAATGCACTGCCAAGAACGTTCTGGACGTTCTTTTGGAAAAACCAGAACGTTCTGGACGTTTCTTCTAGAAAAACCAGAATGTTCTCCAGGACTCTGTTCACTTCATCAAGGCTGTTGGAACCTGATTTTTGCGCAAGGAAAAATCATGCTTATTTTAAACAAATTTCCAGTACATCATCATGAGATATGAAGCTTCAAAGATAGCAAAAGAAACACTCTAAAAGATCTAAGGAGAAAAGATTTAGAGCAAGACAAAACAGATGAAACAACTGAAAATGATCATTCTACAGCTTCTGCTTTTCTGCACCAGAACATTCTCCAACTTCTGAACATGTTCAAGAACGTTTCTGATTTAATGTACAACATCACATTCTGACACGTATTATTAATGCTACAGTGTGCACAAATCAGATGGCAACAGATTAGACAATTATAAGAAAGTCAAGAAGTAAAAAAAAGGCAAAATCGTTTAATCAAAAGATTTGAAATAAGGGCTGATTTCTCTATTCTGCCCCTAGATCAATGGAACCTTCTCAAACCGTAATCTCAAGCCCTCAAGGACTTCCTGAATATCTATAAAAGGAACCTCACTGATCAAGAGAAAAACAAGACATTCAAGTGCAAAGAAAATCATCAAATCACTCACATTATCACTTGAAAGCTTCTCAAAAAATCAGTAACCTTCCATTTCGAATTCTCTATCTTTAGTTTACTGAAATCATTTGTAAAGAATCTAAACTCAAACAAGAGTTGAGTCAAAACAGATTTTGTCTCAAAACCTATCATTATCATTCAACACTCAAGACTATAAGGCTTGTTTATAGCTTGAGTAAGTCATTCTCAGAAAATTCCTTTTAAGGTTAAAAGGTGAAGTTGTAAAATCCTATCAAGGGTTGATAGGTGATCTGGTTGTATTTCTTTCTGGGAGAAAAGATTGATAAATTGTGACAGATCAAGGCTGATCTGAACTAAGAGTTGTAAAACCAAGAGGGTTCTTTGTTTTAAACACTTAGTGAAAAAAACTCACTGGTGTGAGGACTGGACGTAGCCCAAGTTAGGGTGAACCAGGATAAATCTCTGCGTACTATCTCTTCCTTAACTTTATTTACATTCATCTCTTTATTTACTTAAGTTGAAGAAACAATTTTCTGTTTTAAAAGCAAACCAGAACGTTCTGCGTTTTCCAAAACGTTCTCCTTTTTCTGCCTTTATTATTAAGATCATTCTGCCTTTTAAAACTAACCCAGAACGTTCTTCCTCTTCTGTTTTCAGAATCAAGAACGTTCTATATTTTGTAACCAAGATCATTCTTGAGTTAAATTTTAAACATTAAACAGGAAAAATTATAAAAGACAGCTTTCCAATTCAAACCCCCCTTCCTTGTAAAGCAACATTTCTACTTCAGAAAGATCCAAGTTGGATGCAAATTCAAAGCAATATATCTTCATTGGTTATGGTGAGAATGAATTTGGCTACAAGTTGTATGATCCTATAAAGAAAAAGGTTATCAAAAGTCGTAATGTAGTGTTCATGGAATACTAAACTATTGAAGACATTGATATGGTGGAGAAGACTACACCTGAGAGAGATAACATTTTGGCTTATGGTGATCCAATTTGATCACATGTTCCTGATTTGGATGTCGTTGATGGTAATGTTCAAAATGATGAGCCACATGATTGTGTTGATGATCATCAGCTTAGAGATGAGGTAAATATTACAATAGGTGAAGATCACGAGTTGTCACATGTTGAGAATCTTAGTAATGCTTGTAAATCATCTCAAACTCAACTCAGGAGTTCTAAGAGGTATAGGCAAACTCAAACTCAACTCAGGAGTTCTAACTTTTATCATCCACTACTTATTTACTCTGATTGCTTATTATTCAACTAATTAGCAAAAAAATTAAAGTTTGTCAAACACAATTCAACCCCCTTCTTGTGTTGCACCTTCAATTGGTATCAGAGCTCAGTCTCAAGACTAAGCATTCTACCGTGTTTCAGGAAAGATCCAAGGATCAATATGTCTGAAGAAGTTGTTGGAGGAAACATCAACAGACCTCTTCTATTTGATGGAGAACAAGTTGAGTACTGGAAGGACAGGCTGAGAAGCTTTTTTATTTCACATGATCTTGAACTTTAGGACTTGGTGGAAGATGACTATCCTGTTCCAAAGGATGAAAACAATGATGAAATTCCAAGAAAAGACATGGATACAAATCAGAAGAGGATGTACAAAATGCATCACAAATCCAGAACCTTTATGATCAATGCAATCACCTTCAAAGAATTTGACAAGTGCACCAACAAAGAAACAGCAAAGAGCATTTATGATAGTCTGATTCTGACTTATGAAGGAAGTAAGCAAGTTCAAGAAGCTAAAGCAAACATTCTAGTCAAGAAATATGAACTGTTAAAAATGGAGGAAGATGAAGACATTGAAACTATGTTTTCTAGATTCCAAACTCTAGTATCAGGATTAAGGGTACTAGAAAAGAGTTACACTACTGCTGATCATGTAAGAAAAATACTTAGAAGTCTGACAATCAAGTGGAGACCAAAGATTACTGATATTCAGGAAGCTAAAGATCTGAATACTCTAAAGCTGGAAGAATTAATCAGCTCCCTCAGATCACATGAAATTGAGTTGGAAGCATATGAACCCAAGAAGAAGAACAAAACTCTAGCCCTGAAATCTAAGCAAAAGAAGGCTCTCAGAAGATAGTGATTCAGACGATCAAAGTCTGAACTCAGAGGAAAAAGAGATTGCTTTCTTATCCAGAAAGTTCAGAAAGATATGGCACAACAGAAGGAAGAAATTTTCCCAGAGATATTCCAAATAGTCCAACAAAGGAAGTGATGATACACATGACAAGAAAGGTATCATCTGTTATGGATGCAATGAATCTGGACATATCAAGTCAGAGTATCCAAATATGGAGAAAGGGAAGCACTAGAGGAAATATTCCATAACCAAGAAGAAAAATATGATGGCTACATGGGATGATTATGATGAATCCTCTTAAGATGAACAAGTAAATTTGGCTATGATGGCTCACACCAACTCTGTCTCTGGATCCAACACAGAATCTGATTCTGCAAGAGAATCAAAAGATGATGAAACTGAGGTATATTCTGAATTCACTCGATCTAATTTGATTACTGCTCTGAATAACTTTTTAAATAGCAATTACAAATTGTCTTTAAAACTGAAAATTCTTAAGAAAGAAAATACAAATCTAACAGAAGAATTTAATGTTTTAAAGAATCAAAATTGTAGAATTTAAAACAGAAAGTGTCATTCTTGAAACTGATATTGCAGAATTGAAAACAGAGAATGTATGTTTGAAAAACAGTTTTGCTGAACTTAAAGTTGAAAGTCTAACTCTGAAAAATAACCATAATTCAACATCAATTGAAAATACCACATGTAATTCTAATATGCATGAACAAGTTTTTCAAGAATTTCTTGCTAATGGTATGGAAAGAAGCAAATATGCTTCTTTGATTTATAGAGTCAGTAGGAATGGAAATAGAGGTATAGGATTTGAAGAAACTATAACTAAACCTAAAATTGTGCTTAAACATGTTCCCTCTGATATTGTGTGTGTTTTTGTTACAAGAAAGGTCATTCCAAAGTGTCTTGTACTATGCTAAATATAAGGAAAAACAAGACACTTTTCAAGACTAACAAACCTGGACCCAACCAAATTTGGGTACCTAAAAGCAAAATTATTTTTGTTGCAGATGTCCTTAGCAAACAAGTTAAAACACCAGTCATGGTAGCTGGACAGTGGATGCTCGCAACATATGACAGGAAAAAGGTTTATGTTCCAAGAATTGACATTGAGCAAAGGAGGCACAATAACTTTTGGAGGAAAGCAAAAAGGTCAGATCATTGGTCAAGGAACAGTTGGTAATGGTACCTCTCCTTCTATTAAAGATATCTTGTTTGTTAAAGATCTTAAACATAACTTGTTGAGTATAAGTTAGTTAAGTGATAACAATTATGATATGATATTCAATCAAAAAACATGCAAGGCAATCAATCATAAGGATAGATATGTGCTTTTCACAGGTCAGAGGCACAATAATATTTATAAAATAAATCTGTTTAGTTTAGGAAAGCAATAGGTTAAATGTCTTATGTCAGTAAATAAAGAGAATTTAATGTGGCACAAAAGATTAGGTCATGCTAATCTTAGATCAATTTCAGAATTGAATAAACTTAAGTTAGTAAGAGGTCTGCCTAATCTTAGTTACAAAACTAAAATCTTGTGTGAAGGCTGTCAAAAGGGAAAACAAACCAAAAATTACTTTACTCCTAAGAAATCAGTAACTACCTCAAAGCCTCTTGAACTTCTACATAAGGATCTGTTTGGACCAGTGAAAGCAACATCTCTAAATGGAAAGAAATGTGGCTTTGTTATAGTAGATGATTACTCTAGGTGGACATGGGTAAAATTTCTAAGAAGTAAATATGAATCCCACACTGTATTTATAACATTCTGTAAACAAGTCATGAATGAAAAAGGTTTTAAGATAGTGTCAATTAGAAGTGATCATGGAGGAGAATTTGAGAACAAATTCTTTGAAAGTTTCTGTGATGAGAATGGAATTTCTCATAATTTTCTTCTCTTAGAACACCTCGACAGAATGGAGTTATAGAAAGAAATAATAGATCACTCCAAGACATGGCCATAACTATGTTAAATGATTTAAATGTTGCAAAACACTTTTGGAATGAAGCAATCAAAATTGCATGTTACATTCAGAATAAAGTCTATATTAGGTCTATGTCGAATAAAACACCATATGAATTGTGGAAAATGTAAAAAGCCTAGCATTTCTTACTTTAAACAATTTGGTTGTATCTGTTATGTGTTGAGTACTAAAGATATCCTTGGTAAGTTTGATTCTCGATCTCAAAAGTGTATCTTCATTGGATACTCTGAAAGATCTAAAGCTTATAGAGTGTTTAATACTGAAACTCATATTGTAGAGGAATTTATACATGTTAAATTTAATGACAAACAGCTTGACACTGCAAAGTCAAAGCAAGATGTTGATATTGCATATTTACCAGAGGAAGCAGAAGAAGACAAACCAGCAAAAGCAGATAAACCAGCAAAATATGGAGAAGTGAAGGATACAAGCAAGTCAGAAGCATGTGACATATCTTCAAAGGATGAATCTAATCAAATCAGAACCAGTTATGAGAAGTCAGAAGAGAAATCTGGATGGAAATACGAGTCATCTCATCTTGAAAATCTGATCATTAGAAGTGGAAGTGATTCCTTAAGAACCAGATCATCACTAAAAGACATCAGTCTGTTTGGCTTACTCTCATCGATTGAGCCTACCTCTGTTAGTGAAGCATTGGCAGATGATGGATGGATTATTGCAATGCAAGAAGAGTTAAATGAATTTAAGAGGAATGATGTTTGGGATCTAGTTCCAAGACCAGAGAAGAACATTGTTGTAACCAAGTGGGTCTTCATAAATAAGCTAAATGAAAAAGGTAAAGTGGTCAGAAACAAGGCAAGACTTGTGGCACAAGGTTACAGTCAACAAGAGGGCATTGATTACATTGATGCATTTGCTCTAGTGGCTAGGTTACAAGCTATTCGTATCTTATTGTCTTTTGCTGCAAATAATAACATCAAACTATTTCAAATGGATGTTAAAAGTGTCTTTCTCAATGGTTATTTGAGTGAAGAAGTATATGTTAAACAACCTCCAGATTTTGAAAGTTCTGAATTTCCAAACCATGTTTTTAAACTTAGAAAATCCTTGTATGGGTTAAAACAAGCACCTAGAGCATGGTATGATAGACTCGACAACTTCTTGCTTAAAAATAACTTTGAAAGAGGACATATAAACAATACTTTGTTTAGAAGATCAATAGAAAATGATATTCTAATCATTCAAATTTATGTTGATGACATTATTTTTGGATCTACTGATGGCATTCTTTGTCAAGAATTTTCTGAATTAATGTAGCATGAATTTCAAATGAGTATGATGGGAGAACTTAAGTTCTTCCAAGGGATATAAATTCAGCAAAGTCTAGAAGGTATTTACATTCACCAAACTAAATATACAAAGGAACTTCTCAAGAAGTTTAAAATGAGTGATTGCAAACCTATGGCTACACCAATGCATCCTACTTGTTCACTTGATAAAGATGAATCAGGCCAAAAAGTTGACCAGAAAATCTACAGAGGAATGATCGGATCATTACTCTACCTTACTGCTTCTAGACTTGATATCATGTTTAGTGTGTGTGTATGTGCCCAATTTCAATCTGACCCTAGAGAATCTCATCTAACTGTTGTTAAGAGAATTCTTAGATATCTAAAAGACACTACAAACCTTACCTTGGTCTACAAGAAATCTCCTAAGTACCAACTTAGTGGATATTGTGATTCTGACTATGCTGAAGATAAACTTGAAAGGAAAAGCACTAGTGGCTATTGCACCTTTTTAGGTGACAACTTGATCTCTTGGTCTAGTAAGAGACAACACACCATTGCCATGTCAACAGCAGAGGTTGAATACATTTCAGTAGCTGGCTGTAGCTCTCAACTACTTTGGATGAAACATCAACTTGAAGACTACAAAATATTATAATCCAACATACCCATCTACTGTGATAACACCTCTGCAATTTGTCTAACCAAAAACCCGATCCTACATTCAAGAGATAAACACGTAGAGATCAAACACCATTTTATCAGATATTATGTTCAGAAATGAGTACTCAACATTTAGTTTGTAGACACTGAACGTCAATGGGCTGACATATTCACCAAACCACTACCTGAAGATAGATTTAACTTCATCAAGAAAAACCTAAACCTTACTTTGTTAAATGATTAATATTGTAATGTCTTCAAGTAGTTTAGTTTACATTAGGTGTTTTTATAAATAAAAAAATTCATTCTAATTCAGCAACATTTCTTTTTGTCGATGACAAAGGGGGGTAGATGTAGTATTTGATAAAATATCCGAAGAAAAGATGATGTATTTGAAAGGGGAGAATATGATGTATTTGATATGGTATCTGGGCATTAGACTTAGGGGGAGAAAATATAAAATAAAGCTTAGTCTTATGGGGAGTCAAAGTCAAAAGAAAGAAAAAGTATTATAAAAAATACATGGTTTTGTCATCATCAAAAAGGGGGAGATTGTTGGAACCAAGTTGGTTCTTTCACTTAAAGTTTTGATGTTAACAAAAGTATTTTATGAAAATAACATATTGGACTTAAAAGAAGAATGAAAAATGCCACCAGAAGATGAAGATGACGTCGCCAGAAGATACAAGTCAGAAGCAGGATGAAGTCACCAGAGGATATCATCAGAGGATATCACCAGAGGATATCATCATAGGATATCACCAGAGGAACCTGTCAGAGGATATCATAAGAAGATCCCATCAGAGGATATAATCAGAAGTTCCATCAGAGGATACAATAAGAGGATCCCGTCGGAGGATAATTCCAGAGGATCTCATTAGAGGCAAAAATTAGAAGCTACATCATTAGAAGCTGAAAGTATGCTCAAAACAGAATCTGAGCAAAAGACTCCAGAAACAGAATCTAGTTGAAAGTATGCTCAAAATAGAATTTGAGCAAAATGCTCAAAATAGAATCGGAGCAAAAGACTCCAGAAAAGGAATCTGAGGAAAATACTCTAGAATATTCTCAAAACAAAATCAATCGAAATACACTCTAGAAGTAAAGCAACAGATCAAAGTGAAGCTCTAATTTCAACTATAAATAGAGGCTTAATGCTGAAGAATAATGTATCAAAAAATAGAAGAACTCAAGCAAAAATTCCTAAGTATTCAAAGAGTTCAAAGGAGAGAAACATTTGTTTAAAAGATAAATATTTTCTAAGTGTTCTTTTCTTAGAGTGTGAGGTTGATTGTCATCATAAATTTTTCAGAAGCAAACACTGAAGTTCAAGTTAAGCTTATTGTGAGTATCAACTTTCCAAAAGTAGTTACTCAGTTTTAATTTTGATCCCTTGTATAAAATTCTATAGTGTTGAAGTTCCTTCTAAAATCTGGGGTTATCAGGTTGTTAGAAAAAGACTTAGCTTGTAGGTTTAAGGTTGTGAAGTTCCTCAAAAGTCTGGGGTTGTCAGACTGTTTGAGAAGACTTGGCTGGTATAGTCAATGTGTTGTTGTTCCTCAAAAGTCTGGGGTTGTCAGGTTGTTTCGGAAGACTAACTTGAAGGGTTAGTGGTGTTGTAATTCAAAGGAGTTTGAATTAGTGAAAAGGTCTTTTGAAGGAATGGACTGGACGTAGCCTAGTTAAAGGTGAACCAGTATAAATTCGAGGTGTTAACGTTTATCATCCACTGCTTATTTACTCTGATTGCTCATTATTCAACTAATTAGCAAAAAGAATTAAAGTTTTTCAAACACAATTCAACCCCCCTTCTTGTGTTGCACCTTCACATGGGAGCATCTAAACAAATTCTTGGCATAAAAATCATGTGTGACATAAAGGAGATAAGCTTTAGATGTCACAAGAGCACTATATTGAGAGAATGTTGGAAAGGTTTCAGATGGAAAACTCTAAGGCTGTAAGTACTCCTCTTGCTACTTATTTTAAGTTGACTTCTAAACAAAGTCCTTCTAGTGGAGATGAGAAAAGAGACATGGAACGAGATCCTTATGCGTCGGTTGTGGGTAGTTTGATGTATGCAATGGTGTGTACAAGGCCAGATATGGCCATGTTGTTGGTACAGTCAGTAGATTTTTGTCAAATCCAAGTAGAGAGCATTGAAATGTTGTAAAATGGATTTTGAGGTATCTTTGTGGCACTACATGTATGAGGTTTTGTTTTGGAGGTGAAAAACCTATTTTAGTGGGGTACTCCAACTCAGATATGACTGGAGATATTATTCGAGGAAGTTCACTTCATGCTACATGATTAAATTTGCAGAGGGAGTTGTGGCTTGGCAATCCAGATTATAGAAATATGTAGCATTGTCTACAGCTGAGGCAGAGTTCATTGCCATTACCAAAGTATGCAAAGAGTTGATTTGGTTGAAGAAATTCTTGTAGGAGCTTGAGTTTATTCAGGACAAATATGTATTATTTGTTGATAGTCAAAGTGCTATTAATCTTGGTAAGAATTTGACATTTCATAGTAGGTCCAAACAAATTGATGTGAGGTGTCATTGAATATGTGATGTTTTGGAAGCTAAGTTGTTGGATTTGGCTAAAGTCCAATAATTGTGTGGTATTTGATATTTGATATTTGATATTATTGTGATGATGGAAGTGGAATGAAATCATGTATGATGATGATAGTGATGTCATAGATTTGTAATTAGTTTATGTGATGATGATGAATGATTGATGATAGTGATGTTATAAATTTGTGGTGAGAATATGAAGTAACCCCATAGTTGATGAAATAGTGATGATTCCAAGTCTAGGCTAATGAGGGGAGAAAATAGATGTTGGAAATTTTTGAAGTTGATGAGAATTTTTGAAGTAGAGATTATTTTATCATCATATAGGTAGGGCCTGACAAGTCTAGTAATTTCGGAGAAGTACAAGTGAATGAGCCTGATCGTGATGGTCTACTGTTAAACCTTAAGGCAAAATTGTTAGACCTTTGAGGTATTCGGGTAGGGAATTCCTAGGTGACTTGGAGGTAGCCCTCCAAATGTTGGGAGCTACCATGCAACACACATTTACCTCGATTGTCGCGTATATGTGTATCGGATTGAGTTGATGGATCTATGAGGACATGATCAATTGGAATTGTGTGTCTACTTAGGTGGAGGCAAAGTATCAAGTCTTCTAACCAAGTACTTCAGAGTTAGAATGGTACCAAATTGTGAAGAAGTAGAATCTAAGTTCATGCATAACATTGCATTTTCTTGTGATTGTTTGGTTGTGATTAATGTTTCAAAAGTGATAATATTTCCTCTTAGAGAATTTGATGCATATTTATAATGAGATAATGATTTTTCTTGAGTGATTTTGATGTTATAATATGGTATTAATTCCTTGAATAATTTGATATATCATGATGTGTTATGATACGGTCTATTATGATTATTCGTATGTTCTTCTTATTTATATTATACTATCAATATGATTTCGAAACTCACATCATTTGTTGTTTGTGTTTGACTAACTTGGCTCTGCGTTTGCGAAGTCGTAGTTATTATTGGTTAATGAGTCTTGAATTGTAATTTTTATTTTACTTATTTAATTAGAAACAATTTTTTGCATGAAAACCTTATAAGTGCTAATAAGTTTTTGGAATTAAATTAAGAAATTATAGTTAAATCGAGTTCTTTTAAATCGCATTGCTTTATAAGAAAAAAGTTTAAAGTTTTCTGTTTGTATTTTAAGAAATGTGATATCTTAAATAACTCATAAAATTTTTTTTCCTCTAAAATAATTTTTATTTTATTTCTAAAAATTTAGTAAAAATTATTATATATAATATTTTGGAGTTTGGGGTTGGACAATAGTGGCTATAACTCAATTGTACGATGGTAGTTATCCCTTAGTTACCGGCTTCAATAAGAATTTGGTTGTTACACCAATGGTTTACCAACCCTATTTTAGATTAAATTTGAAAATAATTTTATATATTTTAATTTTCATTATAATTATTTGTTTCAATAAAAACAAAAAACAAAAATTTAACAAAGATAATTTAATCGAGAGAGACCTAAATTTTTCCATATTTGATTACTTTACTTTATAATATATTTTTTGTGTGAAGTAATATGTATATTTGACATAAATATGGATGTATTTATGGATATATATTTTTATAATATATAACATTATATATATATATATATATATCACATAAATAAGGATATATATTTTTGTATGTTTATGATTTTAAATTTGTGATTTGTAATAGTTTAACTTTAAATAAAACATGCACAAAATGAAAATTTATATCGTTTGATGCATTTTGTACTTTTTAATCATTCTAGAATAATTCAACATATATATATATATATATAAACTATTTAAATAGATAATTTAATTTATTAATTATTAGTAATTATAATTATTAAATATGATTTTTAGTCAAACGATTATTAAATATATATATATATATTAATTATTCAAGAAAAATCAAATAAATAACTTTTTTAATATAAACTGAAAGACACATTTTTTTAACTATTAAATTTTAATTAAAATTTTAATTAGGGAGTCCGAATTTTAATGAAAGACAAATTTTTAGGAGAGTCCGAATTTAAATTTTAACTAAACAGTCTTTATTATAACTTTATGTATATAATCGAACTTTAGACTATTATAACTTTGAGAATTATAGGATCAAAATTGAAAAAATACTATAAATATTATGTGTATGCTATTAACATGTTAATTGCTCAAACAACCATTCCTCCCGTGTTGATTTAAGAAAAAAATACATATACCCACCGTTAAGAATATTAATTAACTACATTATATTTAATTTTATCAATATTATAAAAAAAATGTAACTATATTTCTCAAACTATCATTCATAGCAACTTGTTTTATGAATAAAAAAGTTGTTAAATTTTTTATATCAATTGAACTAATTTTTTATATCAATTGAACTATTGAAGGGTAATTTAGGAATGAGATTATAAAATATTGTGAAATTGCTTAATTTTTCTTATATTCTAGATCAATAAATACGGTTCTTTTTTATTCCTTGACAAGAAGGTTATTTTTTAATTATCAAGACCGAAGATAGTATTACCATATGCTCAATTATATTGCTCGAATAAAAAAAATTGTCACCATTTTTCAAATTATCTGACTCAATATAGTGGAACAAAATTAGGTATGACAAACAAATCTATTCTCATCATAAATAGCGATAAATTCTGGTACAGATACGGGATAGATAACTTAAAAATATTCATAAATAATAAACGAATATTCTGATTATGTATTAGTTAATTGATAAACGGCATAATGATATATATATATATATATATATATATACTGGTGGATATTTATATCCTTTATTAAATTAATAAAATTTATATTGTAATGCATTTTATCTGTATTGATATATTTTTTTGTTACATTTTGTTTATGTGCTGATATATTAATGTTTTGGTTAAATAACATATATGGTTTCTTAATTTAATTTCAGTTAACGTTTTAGTCTTTTATTTATATTTTTTTTTATTTGGTCAATATTTTAATTTTAAGTGACAATTTGATCTTTTATGTTTTAAAATGTCAAGAATATTATTCTTTTTCTTTTTACAAATGACAATTTGAGACTTATAAAATATAATATCTCCTTCTTTTGTCAACACACAAGAGTATAACACAAAAATCATTTGGTTAAATAGCACCTATGGTCCTTAACTTAATTTCAATTAATATTTTAGTCGTTTATCTTCTTTTTTTCTCCCGATTTGGTCCTTTATTTTTATTTTAAGTGACAATTTGATCTTTTATGTTTTAAAATGTCAACAATGTTATCCTTTTTTTTTACAAAATTTCCAAAAATTCATCAAAATTTTCAACCATAACCCATAAAATTAATTATATTCTTTAATATAATACAAATTTCAGTTTATTTGAATATTTAAGTTTCGAATTTGATGATGCTGAAGTTTGGTTGTGATTCTGAAATATTCAAATAAACTGAAATTTGTATTATATTAAAGAATATAATTAATTTTATGGGTTATGGTTGAAAATTTTGATGAATTTTTGGAAATTTTGTAAAAAAAAAGGATAACATTGTTGACATTTTAAAACATAAAAGATCAAATTGTCACTTAAAATAAAAATAAAGGACCAAATCGGGAGAAAAAAAGAAGATAAACGACTAAAATATTAATTGAAATTAAGTTAAGGACCATAGGTGCTATTAACCAAATGATTTTTGTGTTATACTCTTGTGTGTTGACAAAAGAAGGAGATATTATATTTTATAAGTCTCAATAACACATTAAATAATTTTAGATTTGTGTAAAAATTTATTTGTGTCTATATGATTTAAATTTTTAATCCAACGAAAAAATTAAAAACAAAAAGTAAAATTAAGAGAAGTAGTGAAGATTGTGAGAGATCGAGGGAGATTTGAATTAATGTATTTAAATGAGTGAATTGGTAAATTTACCCTTCAAATTGTATACGTCAATCAAATTAATATATGAATTTTACAAATTGACAAATATATCACTGGTTATAAATTAGTAATCAAAACAATTTATATTTAAACTTTTATTGTTAGAGATTATGATATGATATATCAATTGAATATTTGACTCATTCACGTTAATCTCATATCAATATCATCACAACGTAGACTAATTTTTCTATGATATTTAAATTTTTTATGGATTAATTTGTCCATACACAATTACAATTACTCACATATTTATTTCTAAGATGACAAAATTTCATCAGCAAATTTATCTCCAATAGATGATGCTGATATAGAATCAACGTGGATAAACTACATATTCAACTTCAGTACTCCATCAAAATATCTCACGAGAAAAGTTTCCAAATGGATTATTTTAATTGATGTTTTACAATTTTAAAGTTATATTTATCAATTCACAAAATTTATGACTTAATTTAACCGAAGCTTACAATTTCATAGATCAATTTCCATACACACTCGTATTTAAATATTTAACAGTTTACTATTTACGAACTAGTAAAACCTATAACTTCTAGGATTTTTTAAAGGTAAAGAAAAAGTAGTTCCTTATTTGATGTCATACGTTGCGCACCGAATTCATTGCTCAAAACTTAGAAGAGAAAGAGAAAGAAACATACATGAAGCATACTTAGTGTAACTTGTAAGATAGAGGACGCAAGAGATTGTTATCATAGAAATTAAATTCTGCATGATATTTGACATCAAAAGTATATTGTCTACAATTACACTTAAAGCTACAAAACTTCATCTCAGTATCTAAGTGGCCTATGTACAACCTCTATTCTGGAGTAACCCTACTTCATCTTGGAAATAATATAATATATACAACACATGATGAATTATACAATTATGGGTTACCAATATTTGCCACAAAAGGGACCAACTTTTTCTGGTCTTTTCGCTTGCCAAATGCACTTCTGTCTAATACCCGACCGAGAAACAGACGAGTATTCTGCAAAGTTACCTCTCTCTGTGACTCGGTTGACACACCCTGACCTTGTGTAGAAACTGAGACCAGTCCTGAACCCATACCATACTGCAGGGGGCCGCTGCGGGCCTTGAATGAGGTCTGTGGAGCAAGCAACTTATCTTCAGTTCCACCGATGAATCCATTTTCGAATGATCCAAGATCATGTGAGTGTGAACCGGTCAATGAGCTGCAACTTTGTAGAAGAGCTTCTAACACACTTAATGCTTCCCAACACAAAGTGCTTTCCACCAATTGGGATACAATGGCATAGATATGTGGACTTTGGGCAGCATCCATTGGAGTGTGCTGGAGGAGAGCTTTAAGCATGAGAAGAATGACACGTTGATACTCAACCGGTCCCTTTTCTAGTAGCTTTAACAAGTGCCCGAATGCCAAAGTCGAATGTTTTGGAAACCATTCATTGCATAGTAGCGGTGAGACACAAACCAGAAAATTGCCTATGCTCTTGATCTCACCTCGAGAGTAAATCATAAATACAGTGGCTAATTCATCCAAGGATTTTGCTCGGCACCAAACCGTGATATTGGCGGCAACAGAGCAAGCCTTTTGATATTGATGTTGGAGGGGGGAAACAGGACCTATCACTGGGTCGTTGCTGAGTTGAAGACAGAGCCAAGGGAGTAACCCTATAATGTGCATCAAAAGTCTCGTCTCAGCATCACCAAATATAGAATCACAAGAATGCACTGTAATACGCGAAAGGACGTCAATAGAGACACTGTGACTGACATTCGACATAAGTCCTTTAAGAACAAGAGGCTGCACCCCTTCAAATACTGGCAAATTCCCCTCTTGTAAAGGTTCATAGCCACTTTTAGATTCTGTGCGCTGAAGTTCTCCTAAATCATTGGGGTCAAGTTCATCCCTAGGCATGCTTGAAAGGAGAACATTTTCTGTTGTTCGATCATGGAAAGATAATCGGTCAATCACTTGAGAGAAGAGCTCCAGAACCTGGCGGTAGACATGGACAAAATCTGTGTGCATCATAGCAACACACCCCCAAAATAGCTGAGGATAGAGTATCACCTTCTCTGGCTCCATATTCTCCACCATAACTTGCAATGTCATTAAAATTTCCATAACAAATCCTAAAACTTGAGGTACTGGATTTCCCAGACATCTATGGAGACACCGAAGAAGGGATACACAAGCATCACTTGTTACACTTGGTCGAAGTGCTCGGTAGATCTGATGTGAACGACAAGCAAGGTGTCTTGATGTGCACTCCATAGCCCATCTGAGTGCTTCTTCTCCCCAAGTCTCACGAAGGTCTCCTTGGAAGAAGATAGCATCCACCATGCTCTGAACTAGGGCAGAAAGAAGTGCTGCACTTGGCAGCTCAGTTCTGACAACTGTTGGATCCTCATTCTCCCACATCATGCTTCCTCGCTTTGATTGTACATATTTAATCAGACTCACAACTTGTTGCTTGTTCTCCCTGTCATTATTTTCCACCTCGTACTGCTCCAAGTGGCGGCCAGCGAGGGAATATAGCAGATTAACAAGCAAATGCTGACAATGTTCTAGGACAATGTCTTCTGAACTATCCATTGAAACAAAGACGACATGAAATAGTAGAGGCAAGTATTGCCGGAAATCTTCATCATTCTCATATGCAATTTCAGCAAGAAGAATCAGCGCTATATCTGCATGTGTAAGTGAATGCTGCTGATGACCCTGTAAGGCTGATTGAAGTTCCTTTGCACTCACGCCATGCACAGCACCACCTGCATGCAGTCCATCTTCACCTGAGTTTGGGGTATCAACAAGATAGTCTCCACTATCTCGTGAAACATGGCGGCTCCGCAAACTCCCCGTTGAGCTTCTAACACCCATCAAGGGTCCTGACATGTTAACCAAAGATGGAAGAAGCTGCCCTGATCGCCCAGTACTTACTGGAACAATATTTAACTCCGGAGGCATTGGACTTAATGGACCTGAGACACTTCGACCAGTCATACCTGCTGTTCTCCAGCTCAAGCTCCCACTAACATTTCTTAGCGGACCATCAAGAGAACCTCTTACAAGCAATGGGGACATGTGTGGTTGGTTATCCATAACTGATGCCATTTGGGCTACAGCAGGACCTTGTGAGAATTCTAAGACAAAATTTGCACTGGCATCACCCTTACTTGCACCTAGCCCAACTAGCTCAATGCTATCCTCTAGTAGTCGCTGAGACAATTGGAAAACCAGATGATCTATTGTTCGTTGAGGGCATATTCGTGCTAAATATAGACTTACCCTCTTTGCAACACTAAAGTATGTAGCAAATGCACCACTTATTTCAGTAGATGCATTTGAATCACAATCTTCAATTCCTTTTGTGATCAAGAAATCTAAAACAGGACTTATATTCCTGTTTTTGCTAGCAATTGTGCTCCAAAGTTTCTCAATTTCATCGGGAAACTGGTCTCCATGTCGCCAAGTTACATAGTAAAGACTTTTTAATAACCTTTCACTCCAGCCTTCCTTGAGTTTCCAGAAATTAAGATTCTCGATCCATGGAGCCATGCATGTTAAGACCTGATGCTGAGCAATGATATCAACAGCATCCAATTGCCTCTGCATAATCTCCTCACAAAGAAGCTGGCTAAGTTCGGGATGATCTTTGGCAAGTTTACAGGAAAGCTTGTACTGGAACTGTTGATAGGAATCCGGAAGGTTACCAACAACAGCTGCTCGATAACCACCTGAGCCCTCAATGCCATCCTCAGCCCATTCACGAACAGAAAGTGTCTCGAGCATCTGAAGGGCGTCATCACGAATTTGTCTTGATGGGTCCACTACCTTGTAAAGGATCAAACTCAATAGTCTCTGTATTTCACAGTTTGGTATCTCTTGACGCATGTAGACCTCTGCCAGTACACTGAAATACCCATCGGCTACAGAAGAATTAGAGTAGTAGCACTGCAGAAAATAATGAAGTTGATAAGCATTAATGAAAAGAGAACAGAGATCTCCATTCTCCACATAAGAAACAACACAAGGGAAGCGTGATCTGAAAAAATATGAAATCAAATAGACAAAATGAATAGTATCACCAAGTGAAGCATATTGTCTGTTCATAATCCACAGAAAGATATGGCGAGCTTGAATTATGAGTTTATCTATTATATTCTAGTAAAGGAACTGCTTCTAACTCCACTTTGCAATTCCCGGTTCAATTTAAATAAATATTTTCCGCTCAATATTTTTCTCTAAAAGCATGGATTTTGATTTCAACTATATATTTTATTTACTTTCCCAATTTAAATAAATTGTCAAAGACCAACCAACTCACCAAAAACTGTATGGTATTAGATCAAGGCTCATATCAGTCTTTTACACATCCAACATACTCTAGTGCAAGAGCCCTTTGGATTTGCAGTGTAGATGATATAAAAGCCCATTTATATCATGCGCAGATCTTTTATTAGAAGAATGGGGACAGCAAAGATCATATGCTATTGACCCATTCATGCTATTAACCCCTTCTGGTCAAGTGCAAGTTAAAAGTGGATTGTCATATTGACATTGGTAAATGCAATGTGAAAAATCTAAAAAGTGCATGCTATTAGGTGAAAGCAATGTGAAAGCTCATGAATAACTTTATATATCATATTGCCATAGACATTGTGAGACAAATTACCTCTGTTAATACATTTTTTTAACTTGAAAGTAGCAAATAAACACCCACCAATGGATTTTAAACAGATACAAAACTTCATTTCCATTTCTTCAGTAAGAGCCATCTCGATAGAAAGTGAAAATATTACCTGATCAATGCAGGCAGGAAACAGGTCCAAATTTGTAAGCAGAAGGTTTTTCAAAGCCAATTTTGCTAGTGAAACACGGTGATGGCCACCCCTAAGCCTGTCTCGACCAGTAGCTCCCCGGCCACCTTCCCCTTGATATTTGGTATATGATGGAGTTCTTGGATCAGCTGGTGAGAAACCAAATGGAGCCCTTGGTGTAGGCTCCAAAAACAAAGCATTAATCCAAGATACCACACGACCACTCATTTTCCTTGCATTGTCATCAAAACATGGTCCGTATAAAAGTGATGCTATGGCATTCATGGATGCCCACTGGATTGCCTCAACCTGTTCATTTAATTCTTTGTCAAATGATATTTTATCCACGGAATCTTTTGATCGTGCGTGTTGAGAAGACTTATAACGATCAACTTCACGTCTATAATCACTGACACCATCTTGACTCCATGTATTGCCGGTGTCATCACACCAAGAGAGAAGTAGATCAAATAGGCGTTTTCTAGTTCTAACGTCAAATTTCTCAGATTTTGAATCAACAAATTCAGGGGCTAAGGATCTTATAACACAAGCAAGTGCATAACGGAATGGTTGCATGTCTGGAAAGCTTTCAGGAGATGTCGATATTAGTCTGGTTGTCTCATCGATGAATTTAAGATAATGAAGCCGGAAAACTGGTTTGCGTGCAAGCATGCCAGGCCATATATTTTCTGCAACAGTACGATAAATATTTGCAATATGGACACGGAGTTCTTCCCTGCGAGCCTTTTGACTCTGTATCCATATAATATAACTTGTCAGTGCCAAATTCCACTTCAAAATTGGAGAAGCAACAAAAGCAGAAATTAACAAAAGGTTTAACGATCATGTCTTTCAAGTTGAAATATGAGATATTGCCTTTAACATTGTTCACATGTTCTAAAAAGGTTTAAGAATTAAAAAAAAATTCATTGATTTCTTTTTTTTAGGTGAATTTCATTGATTTCTTTTACTATCATATATTAATCCCTATGTCAAAAAACATAATTCTACAAGTCTTCTATTGATTTCTTTTACAGATCCATAACAATACCTTCCACTTTGGTTTTCCTTCTGTCTCAGAAGAAATCTCGTCAATAAAAGAAGAAAGTTCACCGAACATGATTTCACATGCTTCCAAGTGTGAGCGGCCAAGAGCCATTGTGGCTGCATTCTATAACAGAAAGCTTCTTAGTAATAAATAGACATCAAAAGTGGTGGGCAAATGAATGATGTCAGAAAATTGTAAACGCCTTTACATCAATAAACTTGCAATAGCTAACCATCTGTCCTCCAAATATATCTCCCATTGAAGACAGGTGATAAAAGGATAAAATATTTGATAGAGTAAAAAAGGTTATTGAACTTGTGGCTACAAAAATATATTAAGAAATAAAATAAAGGAACAAAGTAAGGCAACTTAGCATATACACTAAGTAACTCACTTATCTTGAATTTATTTTTTCAAATGACAGATTCAATTGATTTTTCTCACCATCCAATCAAAAAAGGAACTAAAAAGCTTTAATGAAATGAAAGCAAAATTAGATAGTGTAAAAAAAACAAAAGAATTTTCAGCTTGTCATATACTTATTTGAGTTTGAAATGAGGAAATAAAAACTTTTAAGACTTATCAATGATTCATGCAACACTAAACACTTCATCTTCAATACCTAGTCAGCCTGTGATGATAGACATAGACTTATAGATAAAGTTTAATGAGGAGTACTTACAACATGTGCATCAGATCCAGATTTTAGTGATGGAAAAATAAGATGGTAAAGATCTTTGGTTGCTGCAGTTCCAGTAGACTCTCGAGCAACTGGTGGACAAGAACAGACAAACATGGCATACATAAGCCACTGATCCAATTTATTATCAACATCCTGTGACTGATGAGCTTTTCCACCCAATTCAACTGGTGTGATATGAGCAAGACGTTGCATAACCTCTACCCTGCACAAAGTTTTAGTGATATAATTACGAAATTTTGGTTAGGAGTTAGAAACAGAGGGGGCAGGGGTCAGTATAAGTGAGTACGAATAACTATTTCTCCATAATAATCAAAAATCACTCAAAGCAAGTTTTTATACAACAACAACCAAGTCTTATCCCATTAAGTAGGGTCGGCTAAAACATGGATCAAACGACATCATAATGTTCTATCATATAGCAAACCAAGTTTTTTATAACAAAGAAAAGATTATTTGAAAGTTACCATACCATTAAAAACAGAACATCAGTTTAATAGTTAGCCTCTATTAAAATTTTATAGGTAAAATTACACTTTTGGTCTTTTATCTATTTTTTTCTCATTTAAGTCCTTTACCTCTTAAAATTTGCACAAGATTTTCCTTTATCTTTTTTCTTTCTCATTTAGATCCTTTATCTCTTACAAAATCTCATTTAAATCTTTTATCTCTTAATGCTCTGTTTGGATTGATGGAAAGTGGTGGAATGGAATGGTATAATGTCAGATTCCATTGTTTAGTTTTATAAAAAATGAATGGAATGGAGTATGATGGAACCCATTTCATCCAATACCATCCATTTCTTCAATTTTTTATTCCCCCCAATTTGGGGTGTATCTAATGGAATGGGAAATTAATTGCATCCTGTCATAAATATCCCAACAATAGAATGGAATATATGTCCCATTTCGTTCCATTCCATTCCACTCCGCTCCATTACTTTTAAATTATCCAAACAAAGCCTTAAAAAATGTTGATGGGTCTTAAATGTGCCAAGGTGACAAGTCCACATAGGACTTGTTATATATTTTATTTTTTAAAAAACAAAAAACCCCAAATCAAATTTTTAGGGTTCGTAAAATAGAATTTTGAGTTTGACAACATTGATTGCATGACAAACATGGTTTCTGAGTATGCCGTGTTGCCACCCTATCTGCATTTTGAGGAAAACTAGGTGCTTGTATTGCTATTGTGTAATGAAAGGCTAGAATCCTGTCAATCTGTTGATTTGGATGAGCTGATTGTTTCATATTATGCCTCAGTGTTCGTTTTATAATTTTTTTTTCCCGAAATGTTTTAATTAATGAAGTATGTCTTATCGGCAATTTGTTTTTCACATTCTTATTTGTTACTGGTAAATCTGGTCTGAGCAGTGTAAAAGTACTTCTTTAATTTATTGAATTTAGGTTACAGTTTTCATTTGCTGGCATACTTATGATTTTGTTAATATTTGCTGCAGTTAGAGTATTCACCACCATCCAAGAAAATGCCCCAAAAAGTGGTATCCTTTCTCAATTTTTTTCATCATCGCTTGTTTTGTTTTTGTCATTATGTTTTCCAATTGTTTGATCCATGTTTGACATCTTCAATATAGAAGTTACCCTCTCTATTATAGATGATGAAGACGAAGACGAAGAACCCTACAAATTTAAATTGGGGTTTTCTGTTTTTTAGTAAAAAAAATATTTTTAAAAGTAAAATAAATAACAAAAATCCTATGAGGACATGCCACCTTGACACATTTATGACACATCAGCATTTTTTAAAAGATAAAGGACCTAAATGAGTTTTTCTTTAAGAGATACGGGCTTTAGATGAGAAAGAAAAAAGATAAAGGAAAAGTTTGTGCATGTTTTAAGAGATAATGGACTGAAATGGGAAAAGATAAAAGACTTAAGTGTTATAGCTAACTAAGATAAAGGACTAAAAATGTAATTTTGTCAAATTTATATTAGGGCTAACTCATCCTTACAAAACTGATTTGTAAGGTGAGGAGTGTTTCTCTTTATAAACACTTTCTAAGCCTTGTCTTTATTCTACGTGAGACTTGAGTTTTTAACAATACAGCCCTCAACGCTCAATACTATTCGGCTTGGTGCGTGAATATAAATGGTGAATGGCCTGAATCGACATGCTCTTGATACCATCTTAGATTTTTATATTTGGCTTAACTCATCCTTATAAAATCGACTTGTAAGATGAGGAGTGCCTCTCTTTATAAACAATTTTCAGACCTTATCTTTATTCTATGTGAAACTTGGGGTTTTCCCAATAGCCTAGCACACTCAAGTACTCGTTAGTCTGTGTTTGGGCCACTTTCCATGCCTCATTTCAACTTTATTTGTCTTTAGGTCTTTGATTTCTTTGAAGGTGGTACTGGTTCTAAGTAAATTTTGGGATGAACACAGGGTAGGAGCATGCGAGAATGCTGGTTGACAGAGGGATCTGACAAGTGTAACAAGATTATCGTTGGAACGGTCAAACATAGAGAAACTTGGTATCTCTTCCTAGCTACTTAACCAAAAACCAGCTTGCAATAAAATAACTCCAGCTCTTCAGAGCTTAGACTCAGCAAAAGATGGAAAAAGTAACAAATACTTACTTTGCTTCCTGAACAGAACTTGGACAAAGCTCAGCAGCATATTTGACTAACTCACTAAGACACCGAGCCCACCTGTTCTTGTCAGGGCTCTCAAAAATTATAGATTGAACTGTCACTTCGGGAGGAATAGCATCAGGTTCTCGCTTCAAATCAAATGGCCGCCCTGAGTCCCAGTAGCAGTTCTGAACAATCTCATCCTGTAATACCCAGATATTTAAATTCTTATTCAAGGCAAAAAAGCTCAATTCGACGTGATTGAACTTCAAAACAAATAAATAAGATAAATGATATAGTGTAGCCCTGAGTAAGACAAAAAGAACATTCTGACAAAACTGGACCTTAACATAAAATAAAATATTAAGGCAAATGTATACCCCGTGTTCTTCCAGAACATCAATAATAAATATTGGTTCAGCTTCGTATTTCCAAAAATGGTTTGGTTGCTCATGTATCCTCAAGTCCCTAATATCATTCCTCAATGCACGAACACAACGCAATAATTCCAATGCTGTATGCCTAATTTGACTATCAATAGAACTAAGGAATATGAGACCAACTGCATCAATTTCTGATGCACGAAATTCAATTGCTTCGCCCGATTGTTGGAAGGAAGACTTTCTGAATCTCTCAGTTTCAAGACCCAGAGATTTTTTATCTGCGTCAAGTTGCATCCTATCATCTATCAGACAAGATCTCCAAAAGCGCATGAGTTCTAACAGGCGCCCTAAAGATGTTTGAATGAGAAGAGGAAATTCGTCAGGAAGTCTTAATATGAAGTTGGCCATTCCCTTCATTACTGCAAAACGACGGTGAGGTAGGTATTTCACTATCCGATTTAGTACTTGAACAGCTTCCTCACGAACACCAGGGTCAATACTTATGCCATGTTGTGGTATTATTTCAGTAATTTTATCATTTCGCCCAACCTCTTCGATTAGATATGGGATGCATTTTAGCACAGAGCGGAACAGATACCCTTGAGACTTTTCCTTCGTGACAGCATCTACAAAATATTAATGAGTCACGTGGCAGGAAAAAATTCACAGATAAAATGGATACAGACTATTCTAAATTCAAAACAAAAAATTCAACAACAAAGTAATTCCCATCTTATTCTGTTAAGTTCTGCTTTCCAATTTTCTTCATTTTAATCCCTATGATATCTTGCAATACCTAGCATGATAAAGAAATGTTTTGAAAGGCAGACCTGGATATTTGCAATTTAATGGGAGAAACATTTACCTATTGTGGTCCGTGAAGATGTCAAAAGTGCCTGACTATAGGTTCTATGACATGACCTTAGTATTGACTCAATTGCAGCTTTAACTTTTGGAATATAGTGGCCAATATCATGACCTGCTCATTCAACAAAATGTGAAGTTTACTGCAAAGATAGACCACTAAACATTTATTTCTCTTAAATATAACTGTGTAAGTTATTCTAGGCATATGGCTAGCTGTACCTTTAAATATATCCAAACCAAAATGCTGACTTGAAGGTAACAACACAATGGCAAGCAATGCACGAAGACCAATAACCTTTGCTTCACTAGGGCTATCTTGCTTTACCAATTCTAGTATCATATGGTTCATGGTGAAATCAAGGTTATGTTCAGCTATAGTTACACAAAATTCAACAAGTTTATCGTGTTGGACATCCTGAGTAAGCAATCCTTTCCTTAGAACTGCTAAAAGCTGTAATGTTACACTGTCAAGGTAATCCCATATACGATTTTGGGCCTGGTTTGCCGCATGGACACTCAAGTAAAACCTCAAAACACGGTGAAGACAATCCAAAGCCATGAAACGATGATTCTTATCCTGCATGATCCAACCAGGGATAGAATCTTCATACAATTAAAGTACATAATGAAGAGAAATAATAAAGTGATTGTTAGAATATGAGAAAATATCTTATAATATCTTTTATATTATATTAGAGTATCTTGAGTTATTTCCTAGGATCAATTTATAATCATAGAGATATCTTATAATATCTCTCATTATTATTATGATTTGTTCCTAATTTAGGATTGAGTCTATGTTTCTCTATAAATAGATATTAGTATTGAGTCTTTTGTAATCAAGTCAGCATTAAGCTATTATCAATAATATTGAAACCCTAATTATTTTCTCTCCTCCTTTTCTCTAAAATCCCACAACTTCAACACTGATTATAAACTCTAGTTACACACATATACATATAAAGAGCTTATTGTGACAAATTATCTATATGCTTTCAACAGGGAAAGAAAAAGGACAATTATACACCATCTCCGCCTTGCCTGTCCCCCGGACTAAATGCATTTAGGAACTCCCTAAAATAGGATGATGGGTATGGACTAAGAATATTTTCTATTCATGGGGGAAAAATAGAAACTATATGAAATTTCTCATTTGGGCCATTTTGAAAGATTTGATATTTAGTTATCTGTTGGCATCTCAGATGATTGTTAGCTTGTGAATATAAAAGAGAAGTCGTATACTAATATACTTTGGTAGATGGTCTATGCCTTTGATGAGTTGAGATTAATTTTTATTAGCTATCTCTCTTCTCCTTCTCTCCCTCTAAACCCTCCATCATACTGCCCCAGTGCCCCTACCAATACCATTATGCTTGTCTTATATCAGCGATTCAAATATGAATTTACCTACATTGCTTACGGACATTGACTAAACAGTTTGGATTACTTAATCCAAATGAAATACTTAAAACCTTAGGAGAGTCAAAAATGGATTTATTCATTACTGAAGTTGAAATTTCTTTGGGTCAAAAGCCATCCGTACGCTGCACTTGGATTTAATTAGAATGGGGATGTTGGGTTCAAACTAATGATTATATGAACATGAAGCCCTAATATCGCTATATGTAAAGTAATTAATTAAACCCAAAAATTATTATGCAGTTATGCGGCTAGGGGCAAACCTAGTTGGTTGTTTTTAGATGTCCTAGAATGCTGAATTCTTGTTTACCTTATTCTATGCGATTAGTCCCAATAATTTTCTAATGATTCAACACTTATCAGTAAACAGAGAAAGGAAATTTCCTATGTGCAGTCATCCAATTTAATATTAAACAAATTGACAGCCATGTGCATGAGGCTCCCACCAGGCAGAGTGTGGGGAGGATAGATATAAAACACATTGAAACAAATACAAACAAAAATTTCTGGTTGACAAATTTTAACTTGTCCTTAAAATTTCTCAAGCCAAATTTTTAAGATAATGATCCCCATAGATAGAGACGAAAGCAAACAGAAAAGAAAACAAGAGTACCTATGTTTCTTTTTTCTGTAAATATATATTTAACCATGCAATTGCATACAATGTGAGGTAACTGTTTAATAGAAATTCAAACTCAAATTTCAGTTAACCTCGACATAGTAAACTCAGTAAAGTTTACTGTTTGCCATGACATAGATGTAAGCAAAGCCTATGTGAATTGAATTTGAACTTACCCTAAGAAGTTTGTAGAGTTGCTCCATGTGAGGACTTAAGTTGTTGTGGAATATTTGAGGATCACCAAGACACAGAAGAAGAGTTACCAATGGGTACCCAACCTGGATGCCAACATGAAATAAAATTTGATCATACTTGGCATTAGAAGGCATGAGAAAATAAAAAATAAAAAATATTGATAAAGACCCACTTACTGCAATGTGTTTGCTCTGTTTATCCATCCAATGCATGAGCTGAACTCTTATACGGCCAACAGCTTCATACCACAAAGTTAATGCAGGCTCTACACCAGATGGTGGCCACTGGCTTTTCCCACCATCTGCAAGAGGTGCTAGGATATTTGACAACATATTGCATAGAGCATGGTGAAGCTCACTTTTACGTTTATGAGGAGCACGGTTTAATGGATTTGCTTTTGCCACAAAGGAAGCAGATGCATTCAGACCACCCTCAGTTTTAACCTGAGAAGGAGCTTATAATTATACCAACATCGTATAATGCTATCAATTTTCCACAAAACATTTCATTTTTATACATACCCCAAGCTTCAGGTAGCGCATTCCATTAATGATGCTAAGTGTTTCACTTCTAGCAGCACTGGTGTCAATTCGACGGGTATTCAGTTCCATGAAAAACCGCTCAGTAACAGAACTAAACCTACAAAAATAAGATTGGAATGCCTTGAAATGAAAAAGGATGTTGTTGTGTCGTAGTTGAGAAATAAAGCAGGACAATAATGGCTCAACTTCATATTCTTGCCATGAAACTAAACTAAACCACAGTCAAAATGGACAGAAGCAGAAGCACCCCTTCAATTTAAAAATTAATACATGCACAAACACACCAAAAGGTAACCATGTTAAAATTATAAAGCCTCAATATTTAGGGAGTATTGATGTAATAGCACCATTAAATATATTAGTATGGGAGTGTATTTATGTGATTGTAATGTATGGTATACAACGAGTACCAGAGAGCATATTTTGTTATGTTAGTTAAAAATCAGTTACTTTGAGTTTCTTAATACTCAACCTATAAATAATCGAAATGTTTACCTTACTGAAAGTTTAAGTGAATCATTTCATCAATTTCACTCAACAGATACTCTTAGGTTTTGGTTTCTAGTTTATCATTCTATCTCTTTCTTTCCTATACTTTCCTTCACTTTCTCTCAACCTAACAGAAAGACAGGGAGCAAGCATGAATAACGTCACATCAGAACTGGAGAACTGAAGTATACAATTCATTTGTTCTAAATTAGTAAATAAATAGATTTTATGTTCCAACCTAAGACAACAGAAACCCTCAACCTATGCCAAATTTACCACTTCCCCGGGTAGTGTTCTCCTACCCTTACAAACACTCTAGCTCCCGTATTCATCCCTAATTCTCAAATCCTTCCCAATTCATCATATGCCACCAGTCCACATTTTGTTGTTTTTCTTCCTTCTTCCTTCTAACAAACTCCCCCACTTTTGTACCCTTTTCATCATTTATCTTTCTGTCAAAAACACACAGGCTCTTCTTGTTGGCCTGTCCTACTTTCTTCTTCTACTATCTACATGTGTCATGGGCATTTCACAATTGCTTAGGCATCCAATCCAATGTCATTTTTTCTAACAAAGAAACTCTAAGCAAACTAGAAGTAGAAGGGGATTCTGGTCGAAAGGGCATTTAGGTGTAACCGTACCAGCTATCCTATTTCTTTTTTTTGCATAGAACCTATCACCATTTCTGCATTCATAATTAGAATCAAGGCATCAACCATTATATTGGAGCAAACCAATAAATATACCATGAACAGTACAAGGTATGAGTCCACCACATCTATGTACTACAATTGCCGTGAGGATAAATTATAAAATATTGAATTCCCCCCAAAAACAGTAGATTAAATTTGTGAAGATACAATACTTACCCATAAAAGTCTAGATCATTGAACATGACAATCGCAAAGAAAACTTCACAATCAAAATAAATGTTTAAAATCAGACCAGTTCAATTAATAATTCATCAAGGATTCAAAATTGCGGCAAAACTCTATATAAGCACAAAAAACAAATGCAATTGATTAAAATGATGCAATCTTTAAATCTGTCATAATGGTCAAACAGTTTTCAATCATACTGGATAGATGTTAAGTACAACTCAGTGATAAATTAGATACCTGATACGGGATAAAGCACCTAAGAGTTGAGCAACTAAGTCCAGAAGAAGCCCCCTAAGATCAACCAGCGAGGGATATTCAACCTGACTAACAACCCTGCAACAAGAGTTCACTATGTTCACACCAAATTTTCAAATAAGTATAAGAATATAAAAAAAAAATCCATGGAAATTTATCATGAATCTTTATACTTCATTTCTGAAGCAACGTAATCTAGTTTGAAATGTGACCAAAAATTCTTTCAATTTAAATCACATTTGTAGTAGCAACCAATAAATTAAATAAAAAGAAATATAGAAGCTCTTAGAATTATAGTTTTAGGTCTAACTCAGCCCCAAAAGCTAGCTTAAGAAGTGAAGATTGCACAAGCCTTATAGGCCCTACTTTGGCCACTTCTCTAGTCAATATATATGGGATTCTACAGATATCTTACATGACCAAGACTGGACATCACCAGAATAAAGAAATGCAGGTGGAATGGAATAACTAGTCTAATAATAGTTCTAGGATAGGCTCTGAGACTCTAATACCATTGTAGAATTTGGGTTCTAGTCTTAACTAAACCTCAAAAAATACCTCAAGAAGTGGGGATTTCCCAACTTTATAAGGAATACTTTGATTATATCTCTCGTTGATGTGGGATCTCAACAGAAGCACTCAAACAAAAATAGTGTATTACTGAAAAACAAAACAAAAGATGGGAATAAAATTCCCCCAAGGATTTTTCTTCACAGTGGATCTCTCTTTTCACTCACAAAATCAATGTACAGAGTGCTTCCCTCTATTGTTGCTTCTTCTATTTATACAAAATATTCCTCTAACTTAAGTTCCTTGACTCTTCTCTAATTGCCCATATGTCCTATGTGTCTCTGATTTAGTCTAAGATACAGTTATTATAGGGTTCTAAATTCTAGAGTGATTTTAAATTTTAACTAACAATAATTACTAGTTCTAGGATACTTCATAGAAGCTAAGCTACTAAAAACAGCAGTTTGTATTAGACTTTTCTTTCTTTCACATAGCAGAAGCATTCTACATGAAATTGAGCAACAATATTGAAGAAGTCTGGAACTTCAAGTAAATATTTCAGAAAGAAGTAATCCAGATTAGTGAAAACTTTGTGCAAGTAAGAACCTAACCTTAACTTCCAAAGTCTGAACTCTGAACTATAAAAAGGTGAAGCAGTGTTTGAATAGTGAACCCTATACTATATTATTCAGTTTCAGACACATAAGAATCAAAAGGACCAATTTCTCTAGGACGGGTTATAGTTTTTTCAGGGAAAAAAAATTATGAACTATGAGCATGCTACAGAGCTGCCACTATCATCTACAATTGCTTAATTTACCTGTCAGCGTTTATTAGCCAGTCAAAAACAAAATTTTCCAGTCCAGACCACAGCTTCTCTGCACATAGAACAAACGAGGGTTATAAGGGGACAAAACATTCATTTTATGAAAAATGAACATAATGTATGAAAAATACAGTTACAAAGTACAAACCAGTAAGCCCCTCTTGTGGACAACACTCCACAAATCGGATGCAAGCTGAGCAAAAAATGCACTCCACTGCAAGCTGAATTCCACATACAAAAATGCTATCATAAATCTTGGAATTAACTAAGCGCAGTAGTAATCAAAACCAAAATTATAAAAATTACACGCATTCGTGATTTATTGAACACATTTTTATAGCAAATGTTAATGTAGATAAAAAGGAAGAAAAAAAATGTAACCTTTCTTTGGAATGTAGATGCATCATTCGCACCCTTTGGAGATTCACTACAATAGTAAAAAAATTAGTTATATTTCACAACAAAGAGCAGAAGCAGCCAAGATTCAAAACATAAACTATGGGTGCATTTGAAAGAACATTAATTACAGCTTATTTGGCATAAACACCGATATAAGTGATGGGAGAGCTTAAGGAAATAGCTTATGACATGCGCTCATATGATAAGCATTTAATTTTTTTTGGGTACAGTTTGATTAAGCGCTTAAATAGATGTTATTTCTACAATCAAAGAGTGAGTGTGGTTAAACTGTTTTCATATAGTTGTAAGCTATTTTCATAAGCCATCGCAAATAACTTATTGAAATAAACTGAAAAGTAAAAACAATTCAAGGAAACGGCATAAGCTATTTTAGTAAGCTCTCCAAAACACTAAAGTGCGTATGTCATAAAATACGCCCATATAAGATATAAATAGGTTCTTCCAAGCACGTTTCTGAAATGCACACTACATATACCTATTAAGTTATTTCTGTAATCAAAGAGTGAGTGTGATTAGACTGTTTTCATATGTTTTTATAAGTAAAGGTGGTTAATAGTTATATCTATGACTAATCTTCAAGTTATTTTTAACCAAAATCCCACATGTATTGCACCTTTTGGATTGAGGAAATAAAGTAGTTTTATTTGCCTAAAAAAAATTGTTTTCAAAATTCATCACCAGAATAAAACTATAGAAATAAGCAAATAAGTTAAAAACAACTTACGAATTTGACATACTATTTTTGTAAGTTCTATCCCAAACTCTTAAGTGCTTGTGTCATAGAATAAGCTCAGATATGATGAAAACAAGCTCTTTCAATCGCACATAAAATAAGTTATGCCATGAACATATTGAAACAAGCTGAAATCAGTTTGATATTCTTTAGGAATATCAGAATATGGCATAACCTATTTTCATACTCTCTCTCCCAAAAACTTAAGTATTCATGCCATAAAATAAGCTTAAATGCCATGTAAATACGCTCTTTCAATTGCACATGCAATAAGCTATGTCAGGAACTTATTGAAACAAACTAAAACAGCTTAAGAATATAAGAATATGGCATAAGCCATTTTGATAAGCTCTTTCTCAAACATTAAGTACTTAGGTCATAAAATAAGCTTAAATATGTCGTAAAAAAACTCTTTCAATTGCATATACAACAAGCAATTAATTAAGTTGTTTTCGCAATCACACGCTATAATATACTCCCTCTTGACTCATTTATAAGCAAAATTAGCTACTTTCACACTTATTAATGATGATAGTCAAGTGCATTTAGGGTCTGTTTGGATTGACTTAATTGAGTTTATCTATCAGCATAAACACTTGTGAAACTGTTCGGGAGAGCATATGAAAACAGCTTATGACATGTCAATAAGTTGTTTTCAGCTAATTTTCATAAGCTATCCTGGATAGCTTACATTTACCTTTTTTGGTTCTAAAGAGCCTAGCAGAGAAACTCACACACACTAAATGAGGAGAAAGAGGGGTATCTCGGATTTCAACCCACGCCTTAGTATATCAAATGTCCTTGCAACTACTATCTGAGTTTACTTCCAAGACAAATACATTACATTTACTAAATTATCCCTAATTATAATAGTCATCTTCTCACAACATTAATGAATTAATTTAAGGGTATTTTAAGAATAATAACACTAAATATGGATAATTTAGTTAACATTTGCTTTATATTTGAGTTCAACAAATATAAACCGCACTTTTTGCTGATATTTGAGTAGATAGAGAGTACCAATTAAGTTAGGAACAAGGATCCCTTATAGCCGCTACACGGTTAAGTTAATGACAATAACAACAATAAACAGTTATTATTAATAATAGCGGCACTCATAGTGATATTACAATTGTCCTATACGGCTTTGGACTCTGTCCTTACAATAATTTACAATGTCAAGCTCTTATCACTGGGGTGACACCTCAGGAACATGATAAACGGTTAAACGTTGATTAATTACGGTTAAGAAACAATAATTAATTAAGAAAGAAAAAAAAAAAGAGGAATTAGTTAACAAAAAACCTTTCCCTCCATCTCAACAAAGCTTCAAGAAGTGGAACAGGAGTGTGACGCGCAACCATTGCAAGAGAATCGAGAACTTGCTCGTAGGCCGGATCAGATGGTCGCAGGTACTGCCCATCCTATCGTGAACCCGCACCAAAAATCAAATTAATCACAAAAAATTAATTAATTGAAATTGAAATTGAAATTGAAATAGAAGTTATTACCTGTGCTTGAGCAGTTTCGATACGACGTCGTGCGAGAGGGAGGAAGCGCTGAAGAAGAGCGTCGACGATCAACTTTGCAGCACTCCCTGCCTTCATTTCAATTCGATTTAATAAACCATTCGAATTTCAGATTATGATTGAGATTATAATAATAATAATAATAATAATAATAATAATAATAATAATAATAATAATAATAATAATAATAATAATAATAATAATAATAATAATAATAATAATAATAATAATAATAATAATAATTGAAATTGAGGAAGAAGGTTTGATAAGGGTTTGGGGAGTTGAAGAGTGGAAGAAGAAGAAGAAGAAGAAGAATAGGAGGAGGAGGAGGAGGAGGAGGATCTAATTGGAAATTGAAATTAAGCTTCTTTTTTTATTTTTAATTTATTTGTATGGAAACCAGCTTCGGCTTCGGTCACGGTGACCCTACGCCTAAACTAAGGAAATTTTATGATCTACCTCCAATATTATGCTCATATACACATGAATTAATAAAATATACGTATAAATATTAAAAAAAATTATTTTTATTTATAATATTATTTCATTTTTTCTGTACAAAGGTGAGTATTAAATTTTTTTTATTTTATTGAAATTTTTTTAAAGTTTTTTGGTACATAAGTTACGCTCTAAAAAATTTAAAAAAAAAATTGTTATAGAACTTACACTTTGAAAAACATTTTTTAAGTTTTCTGATATAGACCTCTTTACCAAAAAAGTTTTTTAAAACTATCGAAAAATTTTTTTTCAAGATTTCTAAAACACACCTCTTTACCGGATAACTTTAAAAAAAATTCGGTAGTTATTGGAAAACTTGAAACCCTAGTTTTCCCATTTTTTTAATTCTTTTTTTTTTCTCCCTATTATTTGTTTATTTTAAGTGAGTGTTGGTGCTAGAGGGCGAGACGAAAAGATAGTACGGATAACATGTGATGTTGATATTTCATCATCTATCATGGATGCTCATTCGGGAAGGATTCGACTCACAACATCCCAGAGGAGACGACGATTTATAGTGAAAGATGGTGATGAAGGAGAGTAGGGTCATATACCTATAATCATGGAGGCTGATGTTGTTGTGCAGGATGAGTTTGTACAAGCAACGTATGTACATGAGGAGGAGGTTGTACAACATGAGAACCATATGCATAAGGGATCTATACAACAGGAGAGGAAGCTTACACGGTATCATGGCGGAAAATATGATATGTTTGTCTTTACACGATACCGATATTACGTTTATGCCATACTGTTGTTTGGTAAGAAGTTGCAACAGTTTACTCTGCAAGTACTCCCATGACTTATAGAGACGTGAGTGAATTTGTCTGGATTAGCCCACTACAACGGGGTAGTCTAAAGCTGATTGACAACAGTATGATTTCTGCATTTATGGAGAAATGACACTCTAAGACTTTGTTATTTCACATGCAATTTGGCAAAATGACGATTACTTTGGACGATGTTGCCAATCTATTAGCCATTCATATTATGAGTGAGTTTTACAGTCCACCGCCCGACCTAGATAAAGTAATGACATGTAATCTTGCCATAATTTTATTAGGGGTGCCTGCTGAAGAGATATGGGAGGAAACCAGAAAGAAAATGGGTGCACACTACATGTTGGATTGGTTGAAAGAGGTCTTAAAAAGAAAGTGTGTAGCAGAGAGATTTGATTGTGCTGCTATGGCGTATTTGTTGAGTTTGGTATAGAGTACTATTTTTGCAAATAAGAGTCATACATTAATTGATGCGAAGTACTCTCCCGTGTTCAAAGATTTGGAAAGGTACCGATAGATACATCTAGGGTATTGTTGAACTTGTAGTCCTTTATGACTACCTCTCAAATGATAACTGTTACGACACCAAGCAATTTGGTGGATATATGTCTCTACTACAGGTATTTATGATTATTATTTATTAATTATTATGATTTTTATTCATTAATTTTTATGTTTATCATTAATTGTTATGATTTTTATTTATTTATTTTTATTTGTAACATTATTGAATTTACGACTATTTTCAAATATTTATAAAAGAAGTAATCAAGGCGCTCATTTGGAGTGCGTTGCCAGAATGAATAGATGGAGTTATAAACAAGGAAAACATAAAATCCTTGAGTACAGACATATGATAGACGCACTAACACATGTTGACGTCATATGGAGACCATGGGAGAGTCGTAGAGATGTGATTCCCTTCGATGATATCATGTTATACATTGATCTCCTCCGATTATGCAGCACAATAGTGGCATATTTTCCTAAGAGGTGTTTGAGACAATTTGGATATATTCAACATATTCCCACCACCACCACCTTTAGTTCTTTCTAGATTATTTGATGCAGATGTAGAGTGAATGAGATATTTGACCCCTGTCACTGAACTGTATCGTAAGATACATCCAGCTATATATCTATCTAAGTGTTAGGATGGATATTTAGAGTGGTTTTACATTATATCTTATCCACTTTTATCTCATTCAGACAACAATGTGTATAGTTACTTTTATAGAGTTTTATATTTAACGCGTTATAACACTAGTTATTAATTATTTACTTTTATTTGTGATAAACATCCGTTTTCATAGTTTGTAATGTTATTTTATTGATATTTCATTACTTTATATTATTACTTTATTTGTGATAAACAACGTAAGTTAACAACTAAACAAAATACAAGATGAAATATAACGAAAAAATATAGTTCATATTTTTGTAAAGGTGGTTTCAATTTGGTTTAGTTCAAAACAAACTATTCAGTTTGGTTTTACTACCAGTTCAATTCAGTTCGGTTCATATTTTTTCATTAATCATACCATGAATAGCTCAACATGTAAATGATTACTATATTAAATAGATATTATAATATTTTAAAAAAATTATAAACTATTATCAAAGTTTACGTAAAGATATGGATTTGTAAATCTGAACCCAAACAAACACTACAACAAGCTTGTACATTATAAACTATAGTTTCTAACTAATACATTGTGGTATAAAAATCACTTTTATACATTGTGGTAGATTATAAACTATAGTTTCTAACTAATATTTTGTTTATATCTTAGTGAATAGCTTCAAGAGACGAAATCCTATCAACCATTGGGTCGTCATATCTCGTGGAATGAGGCTCGCGTGAATAAAGAAGGAATAGTGATAATGAAAATGTTCAACAAGTTATCCAACAATGTGTAAGTATATTATCACTTTAATATTTTTTAATATTGTCTTTTAAAAATGATATTGAACTTATCTTTTTAATACTACATGTATTTTAGGAAAATTTAGAACAATGTTCTGAAAATCAAGATAAGAATAAACAAGTTAGTTGCAGGGACATACTTGACAAGGTATTCAATGTTCCTGAATATTCTGACCGTGTGAGGGTAAGGGATTTGGCGTGACTCCTAAAAGTTATTTTTCACATGAGAAGTGCACAAATCCATCGAATGAGCAGGTATTAGAAGCGCTGAAAACCCTAACGGAGCAAGTTTTATATTTGGTTAAAAAGGATAAGGAAAAGCAACTTCCAGAGGGTCAACGTGAAATACAATTAGATAGTGAAAATGAAAGTTGCAACATTGGTCATAAACGTCTCCCGAAGGTAATTAATTACTTAACGAAATAAGAAATTCATTCAACTTAATTGTTTCACATACTTATGTATTAACCATTGATTTAGGGTGTTTCATCTTGCGTGTTATACTTGTCTTCCCCTACTCATCGCATGGTTGGAAAATGAACATTGTACAATACTTTGGGAGAAGTATTACACAATAACGACGGAGATATGAAGTTTTTGGGAGAAGCAATAGGTAGTTACGTGGCATGGCCGAAAAATCTTGTTGGCATAGAGGATGTATGTTTTAATTGTGATGTATGTTTATTTGTATGATTATGTTTAATTGCTGATTTTTCCGCTTTTAATTTCACATTTATTTAGATTCTTGCTAAAGGGAATGATAAGAAGATTTCTCGCAACGAGTCTGTCACTTGACCAGAAAATGTTTGACATATACATCAATTGTATACGAAATGATTAGCTTACTATAATAACTAACAAACTAATCAACCTCATTTTTTTCAGATTCAACCAAAAAATAAACCCGTTGCACCGCAAATGCAGGTCCGTGGTAAAAATAAATCTTCCAAAATTCAAAAACTAGATCGTGGAAAATCAGTTGCTGCTCCTAAAATAAGTCATCTACGCCTTTCTCGATTTGGGTCGTGTCTTGACATAACAACAAAAATGAATATGGAGAGCAATGATGCACGTATCATAAGCATGGATAAAGGTATTTTCGGAGACGAGTATGAAGAATTACTTGGTAAAGAGCAAATATATGAACTTCTCAATCATAATGAACCGAGTGCTACTATCATCAGCATATACATTAGGTAATATAAATATTTTATTTAAGATAAAAATGTTGGAACCAAGTTGATTCTAAGTACTTAGGATTTTGATGTTTACAAAAGCAGTCCATGTAATCTTATTTTGTACCTTGAATTATTACATTAAATTCCACCAGAAGATGAAGTTTCCAAAGGCAGAAGATGAAGACACCAGATAATGCATCCAGAAGGTACCAGAGGATGCATCTTGAAATTACCAGAGGATATTTTTGCTGGCCCAGATCAGAAGGAAGCAAAGTCAGAAGGAGACCTGGACCAGACCAGAAGGAAGCCTGCCAGAGGGAGACTTGATCCAGACCAGAAGGAATCATTAGTTAGACTTAGTCCAAAAGTTATTCTGACCAGAAGATGGCCTGACAGTGAAATGATAAACAGCCTAGACTTGATCTAGACTTAATCAGAGAATAAATTAATGGGTCTAGAACAAGAGATTCAATCCAGATTTGTCCCAGACCAGAAGGTAGCATGGTTCAGAGTATGAAACTAAGTCCAAACCAGAAGAAATGATGTCCAGATTTAATCCAGACCTGATCCAGATCAAGAGGTAAATGTCCAGAATTAAATATCCTTTGTCCAGAGTTAATTTCAGTTCAATCCAGGGCCAAGTCCAGAATTGGTCCAGATCAGAGGGAAGATATTCAGATCAATGGTCCTGATTTAAGCATATGGCCCAGTGTTGGCCGAGATCAGAAGATCAGAATGTGTGGTCCAGTATTGGCCGAGTTCAGAGGATCACAGCATATCAGATTGCAAGTCCAGAGTGGTCGAGATCAGAAGATCAGAAAGTATGGCCCAGTGATGGCCGAGATCAGAAGATCAAAAATGTGGTCCAGTGTTGGCTGAAATCAGAGGATCATAGCAGATCACTTAGTATGATCCAAATGTGGACGAGAGCAGAAGATCAAGCGGTCCAGATTGAATCATGATCAGTGGAGTCGTGATTATATTTAATCAAAGTATTAAACGAATTTGATACAAAAATAAAGTGAAGTCTTATGGAATTCAGAAGCTATTGGCGGGAAGAAAGATTTGTTCCAGAATTAATTAAAGTCCAGAGGATCAGAGGATCACAGCAAATCAGATTGCAAGTCCAGAGTGGTCGAGATCAGAAGATCAGAAAGTATGGCCCAGTGATGGCCGAGATCAGAAGATCAAAAATGTGGTCCAGTGTTGGCTGAAATCAGAGGATCACAGCAGATCACTTAGTATGATCCAAATGTGGACGAGAGCAGAAGATCAAGCGGTCCAGATTGAATCATGATCAGTGGAGTCGTGATTATATTTAATCAAAGTATTAAACGAATTTGATACAAAAATAAAGTGAAGTCTTATGGAATTCAGAAGCTATTGGCGGGAAGAAAGATTTGTTCCAGAATTAATTAAAGTCAGAATTGGTCAGAGTTATTTTTGAAAGCAAATTTGGAACTAAAAAGATATGCTTTTTATTTAATAGAAACCCGATTGGCCAAGTTATTTTTGCAAGAGTATTTGGCAAGATACAGCTCGAACTTAAGCTGGAAGAGACCCTAATTCACATCTATAAAAGGAGGCTCAAGACAGAAGACTTAACATCGAAAAATCACAGAAGAGTCATACACTTCCAAAAGCAAACACTCAAGTTTTTAGTGAGGTTAATTGTGAGTTCCAGCTTTCCAGAAGCAAGCACTCGTGTTTTTCTTTCCCTTGTGTCAAATCTAAGTTGTTGAAGTAGAGTCTACAATCTGAGGGAGTCAGAAAGGGTAGCAGATTACATAGCAATTAGATTCAAGGCGTTGTAATTCCTTCAACAATCTGGGGTTGTTAGATTGGTAGGAGAAGACTTGACTTGAGAAGTCAAGGTGCTGTATTCCTCAAAAGTCTATGATTGTTAGACTGTTTGAGAAGACTGACTTGGAGGGTCAGTGGTATTGTTGTAATTCAAGATTGTTGAATTAGTGAAATCCTTCAAAGTGAAGGGACTAGACGTAGCCTCGTTAACGGTGAACCAGTATAAAATTCTGTGTTTTTATTTTTACTTTATATCTGTTGCTAACTCTGTTTGATTCATACATGAGGTTTTCTTATAAAGCTGCAAAAACAGAAAAAGTATTCAAGTTAGTCAAACACAATTCAACCCCCCTTCTTGTGTTTGCACATTCAAAAAATTACATTTTAATTGCATCACTGCCACATTTATTGATAATTAATCCAATTTTATTTTTTCATTGAAGGTTTTTGTATGAAAAGTTGGTATGCTGCGCAAATTGATAAGTAGATTTTCATTCTTATCTCCCCATAAGTTATCCATGTTTAAGCTCGATCCAATTAATGTAAAAAAGTATGTACTTGATACACTTTTAGAAAATAAAGAGAAGAATAAGTTGTTTCTGGCACCATATAATTCAGGGTAATTAGATACTTTATCTATATCTTTTTTTAATTTATGATACTTTATGAATTGTGTAAACAAATTTGCCAACCAAATTTTTGTTGTAAGCAACATTGGGTGTTGTTTGTCATCAATGCCACCTTTGAAATTATATATTATTTAGACTCATTGCACGGTCATTATAACAATCACTCGGATATAAAGAATATCTTAGACACGTAAGTAATATTCATTTATTTCTTACATATATAAATAATGTGTTTGGTCATTGAATAATAATCACATTTATTTGATAGTGCTTTGCAAATTTTTCGCGCTCAAAGGGGTGCTTCAATGTCGAAGAATAAGTCAAACAACATCTCATGGCTTCCAATAAATGTTTGAAATTTTTGTTATAGAACTTAATTATATGTCTTTAAATTTTTATTTACAATCAATGCATAAATATTTATTGGCGTACATGTTTTATTTTATAGTGTCCGCGTCAAACTAACAACATAGATTGCAGATACTATATATTGAGATTCATGAAGGAGATTGTTGATATGAATCAAAATATAATTCCAGAAACGGTACGTTATTTTCATTATATTTTGATTTTCATATATAAACTATATATATATATATATAATATTTGATTCTAACTTATTTATGTTCAAATATTATATCGCAAAGTATTTTAACAATTTCAATTCAATATACTCTGAAAGTGATCTCATTGAAATAAAAGAAGACTGGTGTCAGTTTGTGCTCCAACTGAAAATTATATAATTTGTTAATAGGTGAGTTTCACATTGCTGGAAATTGTAATTTATTATTGTATATTTTGGTGTGAACTGATTATTATTCTAATTAGTTTATTTTATTTTTTGTTACAGTAGGTAAATAAAGAAATTGCTGGAGAAATTACTACTGGACTGACATGATATATGTTCTGTGAATATGTAATTGATATTGTGAATATGTTGCTACTGTCAATATTGTTATATATGTTGTTACTGTCACGAACTTGTAATTTATTGTTGTGAATATATATATATATATATAATTGATGTTGTTGATATTTGTTGGTGTGAATATCAAATTGATATTATGAATTTTGATAAGAATATGAATTTTGATATTATGAATATGAAATAGATATTTGTTGTTGAATTTAATGTTGATAAAAATCTGAATGTGATATTTGAATAAAAAAATATATATAACTGAAATATTATCTGAAATTAGTATATTTTTTATTAGCAAGTGAGTTTAGGCGTAGGGTCACCGTGACCGAAGCCGAAGCTGGTTTCCATACAAATAAATAAAAAATAAAAAATAAAGCTTAATTTCACTTTCCAATTAGATCCTCCTCCTCCTATTCTTCTTCTTCTTCCACTCTTCAACTCCCCAATCCCTTATAAAACCTTTTTCCTCAATTTCAATTATTATTATTATTATTATTATTATTATTATTATTATTATTATTATTTATTAGGTGTTCATGTTTGATCGTGAATAGTATATACTATGTTATATTAGATGGTTAAATGTAATGAATTTGTTGAGGACTTTTATATAGACTTTATGAAAGTGATGATGATAAATGATGGATGAAGGTTCTCTTATTAGTCAGAAGAACTTAAAGATCCCATTAACTCATCTAATAAAGATAATGAATCTATAAGGATTATATTTTTAAAATTTAATGTTGGAGCTCAATTTGGAAAAATTAGGTTAGGTTTTAGGATGAAGTTTACAATTTTGGCCGAATTTAATAAAACTGTGAAAGGCTATATGATCCATCTTGGTACACACTTAAAACGGATAAAGAATGATAAGGTCATGGCAAAGGCAAAATGTTCCTACGAGAATTTTCAATGGGAGATATTATTTTCACGCAACAACATCACAAATAGCTTTCAAATCAAGACTCTAATAGATAATCACTTATTACTTGGTGAAGGAGGAATACGGTGTACATTTAGAGGATATCATAATTTATACATTGAGTGTGTTTTTAAAATGTGTTCGGGTTTCATCTTTTAATTTTTTTTTTTTTGTTATTGTTATTTTATTGGGGACTAAGATGCAAAATTCATTTTCAATATTTAACCATCGTAAATTAGAACTTACTGAGTACTAATGAATTAAAAATTATAAATTTTAAGTCTAATTTAAACATTAGAGTTATTAAGTAACTATTGAATATCCTATACAACAATTTACAAGAAATGTAAAAAGTCAATACAAATATTGTTTTGTTTAAAATGAGCTAGGGATTCCAAAAAAATTGAACGTAATGGACTAAATTATTGTTTTTATAACAGTTTATAGACTATTCTGAAATATTTTCATAGTTTATAAAAGACTACTAACCGAACATATGCAATTAACATAACTTGTTGGATGAAAACATAATTTAGTAATCTTTTAATTGATTTTAATAGTTTATGAATTAAATTGATGAGAGAATGTTAATTTAGTAACTAAATTGGCTATTTATTCTAAGCTAGAGTAAAACAAGATAATAATAATAATAATAATAATAATAATAATAATAATAATAATAGTTTAATTTCGTGCATTTACAGTAAAAAAAATCTCAATCATGATCATTTATAATTATAACTTTTAATGTAATTACTATAAAAGTTTTAAATAATTCAACGGCTTTTACATTATTAATATATACAAATTAAATTCTTAATAATGCAAAACGCAGGCACTAAGAGGCGGAAACAAAAGTGAAAATGGCGGATATGACTAAGTTTAAGGGAAAGTCAGCCACTTACAAAACAAACACATAAAAAGACATCCAATACAAATACAACCCTTCTATATTACCGGCTTATATAATTAATTTTCTAAATTGAATTTTTTATCTTATTATTACTCTAATCAAATTTTTTAATCATTGTTGTAAGTAAGAACACATTCTTTTAACAGATGTGTTTTAGAAAGTGAGTTAAAGAATATGTTGTTAGTATTATTTAAAAAAAATGAATTCAAATATTATGGGTTGACGATGTAAAATAGAATTTAAACCATCACTTAATTACAACTTTTTGTCTAGACATATAAACCTATTTTATAACTGTTTTTTAAAAATAATCATCACATCATTTAATTTTATTGAACGTTAATATAAAACTAATTTACATTGATGATGCATTTTTTAATTCTTATATTTTCAAAATCTTTGAATTATTTATATAAAAGTTATTTTATCAATTTGTCATTTTTTATGCAAATAAACTACGACATTTCATTAAATATTAAAGAATCAACTCCTTGTTTGGATGGAGGAAAATAGAGAGATTATTTCAAATTTTAGTTGCTTGATTTATTTTTTTACAGAGAGAAAGAAGTAAAATCATCTTAAGTCAATTTTAACTACTCTTTAGAAGTAGAGGATTTAGTGGCAGTAAAATATTTATCTAAATTTCAATTTAAATATTTTTTTAGTTAATGTGTCATAAATATTAGAGATTAAAAAATATAAATTTTATCACCGTTAAATTTATTTCACTTTTCTTTTTTAATTAAACACAAAACATATACAAACTTTATTTTTATTCTTTTATAAATTGAAATCTCATTTAAACTTCGTTGAACTCTTTCAAATAACTTAAAATATACGAGTAATTTCTGGTTAAAATTCTCTTTAGTCTTTAGTCATCTTCTGTTCAATATTTTTTTTTTATCTTAACACTCATATTAAGAAAAATGAGTCCTAATATAAAATATAGTTGAAAGATAAATAAAATCTGATAAATTATTATTCACGCAAAATTTAAACTCAAATTCTTCTCAACCATTTATTTTTAATTGAAATTCATTACCAACTTAACTCTATGAGTTGATTTCATCTTGTACTCAATATCATCAAACATCTAATTGCTAGTAAAAATCTAATGTACTATATAATTTTTAGGCATATAACTATTTTTGAAGGGATAGACGTATAACTTATATAACATAAAATGAATCATCATCATTATGATTCAATAAAGAGTAAAAATAAAGAATCAATAGTTCATGCATTTTAATGAGTTTTTTTAATAATATGACCAACTCGACAGGTGCTATATACAGCTTCAGAAAATTATATGTTACATCAGTTCTCTAGTGATTTAACGACAGATTAATATATTTTATCAAAATAAAAAGACAGATTAATTTATATTACCACACAAAAAAAATTCATTATCTTATATCAATAAAAAATCGCAGGTTCGTTTGTATATTTAATTAAAACCATACAATATCTAAATAATACCATAAAAAATAAATAATACTATAAAATTTATCTACACTGTTAATACATATATGTAAATTAGCCAGAAAAAAAAATGAATATAAAATAAAATTTTACTTTCTTGTTGACAAAATAATTAGATTCAAATGGTTTTGAACTATACTTAAAAGACGAATTGATTAAGAGTGTCAATGTTTAAACGATAGTTTGGACAATGAAATTCTTATTTGATATGTATTTTTTGTCTTAATTTTCAATGAAAATCAACTTAAAATTTTGTTAGAAGATAAGGAAAATTTAATTAAATATTATTTTTACAAAATATTGAACTAAAGTTCCGATGAATTGTGAATGAATTTTTGCTCATATTGAAATTGCAACATGGAGTTAGTTTTTTTTTCTTTTGAAATAATTAACGTTTATGTTAGTATTGTTAGTAATTATTAAATTTATGTTGAGGGTGAGAGTAAGAATTGAACTCTTAATTTCTTTATTACTTTGTTTCTTAACTCATTTACTTAAATCATCAAACTAATCTTATATTCTCTAACATGGAATTAGTTGATCAGATGAAGGTTGGAAATTCTTATTTGTGTTTTTCTAATTGTTGTTCTGATGTGTGCTCTAATGTGTTTATGCACGACAAATTTGTGCACATTTATTAATTATTTTTTGTGTAGTATTGGAATATCGAATAGAATACGTACACCGATCGAGTACAATGCAATTTGAAAGTTGTTAAAATAAAAAACTATGAATTTGCAAACAAAGCATAAAACGACAAATTGCAAAAAATGTGACAAAGTTAAAGTGTTAGAATAAACATGTATTTGAATTTGCAATATTGAGTTCAAGAAAATTGGTTAAACTTTTATTTATTTATATTATAATATAATTTTGACTAAATAGCACCCGTGGTCCCTTAACTTAATTTCAGTTAACGTTTTAGTCCTTTATCTTTTTTTCTTCCCCAATTTGGTCCTTTATTTTAATTTTAAGTAACAATTTGATCTTTATGTTTTAAAATGTCAACAATGTTATCTTTTTTTTTTTTTTATAAAAATTCAAAAAATTCATCAAAATTTTCAACCAAAACCCATAAAATTATTTGTATTTTTCAATATAATACAAATTTCATCAAATTCGAAACTCAAATCTTCAAATAAACTTATATTTCCATTTCTAATAATATCAAATAAAGAATTAAATTTTTGTATGGGTTTATTTGAAGATTTGAGTTGCGAATTTGATGAAATTTGTATTATATTAAAGAATATAATTGATTTTATAGGTTTTGGTTGAAAATTTTGATGAGTTTTTTGAATTTTTGTAAAAAAAAAGAATAATATTGTTGACATTTTAAAACATAAAGGATCAAATTGTTACTTAAAATTAAAATAAATGACCAAATCGAGAAGAAAAAAAAGATAAAAGACTAAAATGTTAACTGAAATTAAGTTAAGGGACCACGAGTGCTATTTAGCCTATAATTTTTAATAGAATACTATTTTTTAATAAACTAGAATGTTATTTAGTAATTAATTAACAACAATAAAAAATTGATATAAACTTATTTATTTGTATTTTTTAAGTCTTTTTATGAAATTGATTATCCTATTTTAAAATCCAACGGTTTTAGTATGCGTCATACGATATAATGATGTTGAATGATTAATTTTCAATAAGTTGCAATAAAATCATCTAAAAATTTTAGTTTCAACTTCTAAAATTATGTAGTTTTGTAATTTAATTAATAACATAAATAATTTTAAATTCTAAATCACACTATTTAAAATGTCAAATTATTATTTTTTGATTAAAAAATTTGAGTAACAAATTAAAACTATTAGATTTTAAATTTAAGAGATCAATTTTTATGAATTCGTAAAAATAAATGACGCAAATAAGCCATAAAACTTTTACATTCTTTTTGTCCTTTTTGTGCAAGTTTTTAAAACCTTAAACCCCACTCTCACTTCAATTGATCAACACAATACACTACACAAGCCAACAACCCCACATATAGTATATAATATCTCTTTTTATTTATTTAACTTAATTAATTAATTTAATTTCCATAAATATATATAAAAAAATCCATCAAGCCTCCAACTCAGACCCTTTCCACTTTGTTTTGAGTAAAAACTCTTTTCAATTTCAAAACATTCATTCTCTCATCAAAATCAACAAATTTTCATTCTCTTTCATCAACTTGGTCGTTGCTTTTTCCTTTCTACGTACCCTAAAGCCACCCCACAAACTTAAAATCTCTAAAGAGTGTCAAATTCAGAATCAAGTTTTGTAAAAATATGATTTTTACAACATGGGTTTGTTCTTCTGATGATTTGGTATGTGGTTTTTGAATTTAAGCTTTGCTTGTGACTTTTTTTGCTGAGTTTGATCTTGTTTTGTGAAGTTTTTTGGGTTTTGCTTTTTGGGTTGTTATTGGATCATTGGGTTTGGTTTTGTTTTTGGAGAGAGTTTTGTTGCTGAATTGTGTGTTTTTTTTTTGTTTCTGTTTTTTTAGTGTTTTGAAAGAGAAGTGGAAAGTGTTCATTCTTTTGATATGTTAATTAATAGTTTGATATAAACTTTGATGAACAATAATTTGGTGTTGATGGATTTGGCTTGGTGGGTTGTTGAGTTTTTGTGGATCATTGGGTTTGGTTTTGGGGATAGTTTTGTTGCTGAATTGTGTGTTCTTTTGTTTCTGTTTATTTTTTCAGTGTTTTTAAGAGAGCATTAGAAAGTTACCATTTTGTTATGCTAATTAAGTTTCAGAATGATGAACAATTAATTGATGTTGATGAGTTTGTGAATAGCACATTATTTACAAAAACCTTGCTGCAATTATTGTTATGTGAATCTTAAAATGGACCAACTGGATATGGTTTCTCTACATGTTTGTGTTATAAATCATAGATCGTGGAAATGAGCGGTTTGTTCAAATTTCGTTACGTCACAGTGTTATAGCCACTAGCCCACTATTTAATAAAAGTTTGTAATAAATAACATATCGCAGAGCAATAGCAAATTTGATCAAATTGTGCTATACTATAGCGCCATTATAACCCCTATTTGACAATACTGCTACATGTTTTATTAATTTCGTCTTCGGGGTAATTTCGTAATAGGATGCAGTTGTTTTGTTTTCCCTTAGAATTTATCAATAATAAAAGATATTTAGTTATGATTGTCATAGTTGAGGTGTCCCTGCTATGTTCTATAATTTTGCAACCTGTAATTTTTGTTCGGGTATTTAGCGAGAGAGTTGGATGTTTCATGATTGTTATTTGGTATTCATTTTTGCTGATGATTTGTCCTTTATTTTGATTTCAGTTGTCTAAAACATATACATCCATGAGTTTAACATCTCAAATTTGCAAATCATGTTGCATTTGAGTTATTGATTTAGATAATCTTTTATCTCTTCTCTTCCCTAAAAGAAGCACTAGATAAAAAAATTAAAATTGAATGACTTAGTGTCTTGAAGTTCAATTTCACAGCATTTATATCTTGATGAAGTATTGAATTAACATTGAATTGTGCTAACATTTTGACAGTGGGCCTTTGTTCTGTAGTACTAGTCTTCTGCAAGATGATTTCAGTGTTTGATTATCAAGAAAAAAAATCGTAGAATGGTTCGTCAAACTGATTTAGTTATCATCGGTGTCTCTGTTGGTTTGGCCCTTGGAATTCTGATTTGTTGCCTCATATTTTTTGGCATAAGGTGGTACAAGAAACGTTCTCATCTTACACAATCTGATAGTGAGCCTAGTTTAACAACTCTCCCGATACGAACGAATGGACTTGAAACAAGTAATGACTTTAGTGCATCCATCGCTAGTTCTGTAGCAACATCAAGGTCGCCAAATGTACAGAAAAATTCCCATTTCACTTGGTGGAATCATCAAAACAAAGACCGATTTACTTCAACATCAGGCATTCTGAAGTATTCGTACAAGTATGTATACTTTGCGCTTGAGCATGATCTTAAATCTTTGTTTCTTATTTCCAAATTGTTCTGGTGATGGATAACTACAATTAAATGACAAGCTTTCAGCTATGGATATCAAAATATGTTGATTATTTGATTTGTGAAATTGAAAGTTTTTATAGGACCTGTTTGGATTGACTTATTTGAACTTATCTAATGACATAAGCACTAATGAGACTGTTAGGAAGAGCTTATGGAAACAAGTACACCAGCTGTTTTCACTAAAGCTTATTTCCATAAGCTTTTCATGATAGCTTATGAAAACATTTTATAACTTATATGAAAAAGTTTGACATATATGATTACATATGAAGCATATTAATGTGGACATTCATATATGACACTTTACATGGTATAGAGAACTTCAAAAGGCCACACAAAATTTCACGACTACCTTGGGAGAAGGATCATTTGGTACGGTTTATAAAGCCACAATGCCTACAGGAGAGGTGGTGGCTGTGAAGGTGCTAGCACCCAATTCGAAACAAGGGGAGAGAGAATTCCAAACAGAGGTATTAACAAATACTCTAGTTATTTCTTTTTAGTCGCCGTTTCAAGGTTATTTACATATACCAAAAAAATCAATAAATTTTGAGCTACCTGGAGAACAACTACTCTATAAATCTAATGGTGGCCACCCGTCAAGCTTGTTGAATTTATGATTTTTAACAAAGATATTGTTCTAGGTGTCTCTGCTAGGAAGACTGCATCACCGGAATCTTGTGAATTTGCTTGGATATTGTGTAGATAAAGGACAACACATATTGGTTTATCAGTTCATGAGCAATGGAAGCTTAGCAACTATTTTATATGGTAAGAGGAATATCACTCCTTCCCTTACTGAGTTGTTGTGTCCCCTATGTTTTAAAAATCGAACCGACGAGACCTCCACGTCATGGTCCAACAACTTTAAACCACTTGACCTGCGATGGAACCTGTCGAGCTGGTCAAATAACCACTCGGTTGTTTGTTGAGAGCTGCATCTTACTTTTCGATTTTTATTTTACAAAGTAATGGTCTCAATTGAGAATAATTTGTGAATATTTCTAGGTGAAGAAAAGAAGTTAAGTTGGGATGAAAGGCTTCAAATTGCAATTGATATTTCACATGGAATAGAGTATCTTCATGAAGGAGTATGTATGTTCCCTGATACATTTTTCTATTTGGTATGTGAAAATGTGGTTTGATTAACATGAATATGCATCAAACAGGCAGTCCCGCCCGTCATACATCGTGATTTGAAATCTCCCAACATATTGTTAGATGACTCTATGAGAGCTAAGGTAAAGTGTTCTTTGAACAAGTTCTTAATCGCGATGTTCCTGTCTAGTACACTCCTAGATTCCTAGTAGCTCTTTTCATTATATTCATTTGCTTTAGGTTTATGTAAAATGACTTTCTAACATTTTAAGCTTTACAATTTGGAGTTAGCTTATTGGGGAACAATTTATAAAACTCTAATCTTTGTTGGTTGAAACTTACATTTTCGAAGTTGGGATTTTCACAATAACATTTAAGTTAGGCATTGTTTGGTAAAAAGTAGCGGATGACTAATAAGTTAGCTGATAGCGGATGAACTTATTTTGGATAATGGATAAGGTAAATGATAGCGGATAAGCTAGCAGTTTGAATTTGAAATATTTGGTAAAATTGGCAGCTGAATTAATAATAAATCTAAAATGACATTACTTTGGTATTAATTATCCTCTTCTTTTATCAAATATCAATTAACTTCACAATTTCCTAAGTAGGTTGCTGATTTTGGCCTCTCCAAGGAAGAGATCTTTGATGGCCGAAATTCGGGTCTTAAAGGTACATATGGTTACATGGACCCGGCATACATTTCCACAAGCAAGTTAACAACCAAGAGTGACATATACAGTTTTGGTATCATACTTTTTGAGCTCATCACTGCCATCCATCCACATCAAAATTTAATGGAATATATTAACCTTGTAAGTTACTATTTCTCTTGCAAAAAGCTTCCTCATCTTGAATTATGATACTACTCCCTCCGTCTCATTATACGTGTCACTGCTGCTACTTTCAACCACTTCAAAATTCAAAACAACTAATCATTTTCTTAATAATTGTGCATTGACTAAAATGACACATAAATGAGATACTTGAAAGAGGGAATACTATCTACTTGGTGTGAATCTTCTTATAGGCTTTTGAAGGTTTCTTTCTAATTTGCTTATCTGTCTTTTACTTTAAGGCTTCAATGGAACATGATGGTATAGATGAGATACTTGACAAGCCACTTGTTGGCAAATGCAATGTTGTAGAAGTGAGGCAACTTGCTAAAATTGCACACAAATGCTTGCACAAATCGCCCAAGAAACGACCATCGATAGGCGAAGTTTCACAAGTTATATCAAGGATAAAGCAAAGGAGATTGCGCCATATGATGGAAGATAACTTGTCATTTGCAAATAGTAATAACTTTTCAAGAGCTGCGAGTCGATTAGAAGATCGACAAGTTGAATTAAGTAGGATTGTTACTATGAGCATCAAAGAAACTGAATGATGAACACAATTACTCTAATATGGGGTGAAGTTAAAAAATCAAATCTGTGTTTGCAGACCATGGAAAGTTTCCATATAACCTAATGAAAACTACTACTACAAAAATGAAAATTGATGTTCCAATATTTTTCAAAAAAACAAGATCTTGTTCTAATGCATTTTACTTTAATTACAAAAATATCATTATGTTTTTCATTTGTTTATATACTGTTTTCAAAATTGTGTATAAAAAACAGTAAAACAAGTGACATTTTTTAAAATTAAAGGGAAAAAAACATACTACCTAGTTAAAAAAAAATTGTGCTTGACTTTTTTAATTTTTAAGATTATATTAATTATTCTATCTAATTAATACTATATAGACTGCTCCAATCCAATATCTATTTTCTTGCATTTCTAATAATGTTAAATATATTACTATGTAATTTAGTAAAAATATTATTGTGAAACAGAAGCAATAAGTTCTTCAATACTTGTCAGATGATGACAATGTAAAACCCCTGCATTGGAGATGTCACCTTATAGCACAAGAAGCTAATGAAAAACTAACAAAATAAAAAATGGAGTTGGAAATAGACGGCTTCATGGTGCACTTTTTGTTATTAACATTAAAAAAATATTGTTTTTGTTTTAAAAAATACATTAAAATATTTAATCATTTTGAACTAATAAATTTTAGAGCTATGTTAATAAGTGTTCCAAAGACACTTGTTAAAAAATCAAAAAAGAAAGAAAAACAAATTTTATGTAAAAAAGTAATTTTTTTAAATTTCAAGACATTGAATACATAAATTCCAAAATTTATTTCCTTTTTTAAATACTTTACAAGTACTCTTGAGACACTTGTTAGCATTTCCCTAAATTTTAATCTAATATATATATATGTGATAAGTTTAACCTATTACAATAATAAATAAATAAACTCTTAATCAACCACACTTCAATGAAATTTTATACACTATTGACAGATATAAGTTACCAATGAAAGAGAAAGGGAAGATGATGTCTAAAGTTAAACATCTGGTTGGCAACACACTTCTGCAAATGTAGTGATAATAATACACCAAATGAACAAAAATCTGAGCTTTTTGACTTGTTTGTTGACATTCTTTTACTACCAATTAACTTGGTCCATTATTCAATTTCTTCAAGTTCAGGTTTTTCTTTGAACTGCTTTGGCACTCCCCATGTGCTGCCTTTGTTCTAAGAGTCTTCATGGAACAGGAAGTTTGGCTTTTTACTCCATAAAATGACAAAGATGTTGCATTCAGTGTTACTAAGTGCTTGTTAGGTAATGCGTCAACAACCTTTTTCTTGTGTCCCAACGACTATTCACTGTAAATATCGAAGCTATAAATTGTCAAACTGAAGGAACGCACGGTGGTGGACAAATTCAACGTGAAAACAAACACAGACTAAATGTTCAAAGTTTTTGTTAGATTCTATGTTTGCTTTTTCCCTTGGCCTGGATCTGTATGTTGCAAATCTTCATTGATTATGCATCACAATGAATTTCAACTTCTACGCATTTAGAGTAATAAGCTAACACTTCCAAGCTTCCTCTTAAAGCACCAGTAGGCTTTTTAGCACCTGAGAAGATGCTCCATTCCCCTATCAACAAGTAAGTAGCTCCATTCCCCTATCAACAAGTAAGTAGGGGTTAGCTTAGATTTATGCTCCTCCCTAGGTTAACAAACACCAAAATAACATTGAAACAAATAAAAATCAATGTTATTAAAAACCAAACATGGGATTGAACAGGTAAGATCACCGGGTCATGGTTCAACCACAGTTGAGCCGGACGATAAATAAATAAAAACTAAAAAAGTATTAAAAAGTTAAAAAAAATAAAAAAGTGAAAGAAAGAAATGAAAATTGGTTGAACCAACTGCGGTTTAACCCGGTTCAACTCCTATTCAACCAGGTTGTGATACATCCTGTCACTAATATTCGACCTAGATTGTAAATGTGAAGTGCTAGTACTGTACTGGTACTTAATACACTCAACTACTAAATAGTATAGTATAAGATCCAAAATTATCATTAACTAGTTTCTTCTCTTGTCCTCTTCCAAAAAACTTCAGCATTTTGGCTTATAAATAGGACTAGTGGACAATGTTATTAACTCAACAGGTTCTCTTTCTAAGAGCCTTCTCTTCTATAATTATATTCCATAGATTTGATGTCCCAATATAGGACCAAGCAGACATCAAGTACATGTAACTCATACAAACAATGTTAAAAAAATTCATACAAATTGAACAAGCATGTGTAAAACTTATTGCAAATTAGAAACATGAATCTGCCGCATCAATAACACATTAACATGTGGATGTATGTCCTCATAGTAATTCATAATCATACCAAAGACTTTTGTTGTCTAGTAGTAAAAACATGAAAGTGCAGCATAAAACACAGACTATTCCTTCCCAAACATTTGAGAATGACTACTGTTGAACATATTACTTACAATGGAGGCATGTCGTTTCAATTGTTGAGCAGCTACTTCAAAATCAGAAGCATTCTGAATTATGATGTCGACAACATACGATTGTATTCAACATATGAATGTTTGATTTCCCCAATTTCCTTAGCTTGCTGGTTCATGTCCAAAAGATTATTAAATTTTTCAGTACAAGTCAAACTGCAATTTCCTGCCTCTTGAACCCTTCAACGAAGCTGCGCCAAATACTGGCATTTGGTGGGAAAGGCATGCTTTCCATGACTTCCTCAGCTTCCTTAATTTGTCCATTTTTAGCAAGGAGATCTACTATGCAATGGTAATGATCATGTTCTGGTTGAATCCCATAAATGGTTCCCATTTGCTTGAAAATTTGCATCCCTTCGCTCAATAATCCACCGTATCTGCAAGAAGAAAGCACTGCTCTGAGAGCTAATGCATCGGGCCTCAACCCCGTCAATTCCATGTTGCGGAATATCTTTACTGCGTCACGAGCATAACCATTCAGCCCGAGGGCAGAAATTAAAGCTGTCCATGTAATAACGTTTCTGTCTTTAATTTCTTCGAAAACTTTCACTGAATTTTCAATGTTTCCACACTTCCCATACATGTCAATTAGTACATTGCCCAAAAATGTGTCACAACTATTAGTCTTCACAATAAGACCATGAAGAGAACCGCCCAAATCCAAACAGCAAAGTTTCGTGCACACGCATATTAAAGTCATTAATGCATATTTGTCTGGATGGTTGTGTCTGGAATGCATACGCTTGAAAAGCTTGAAAACTTCAATATAATTACTGCTCCGAGCGCAGGCTGAAATGGCAATGTTCCAAGATACAACATCAGGGTTTTCTAGTAAAGAAAGCAACTTCATTGTTTCATTATAATGACCAGTTCTGTTATAGATTCCAGCAATGATATTAGAAGGGATTAGTGAAATAGGGTTTTTAAACTCTTGGACAAATAAAAGTGCTTCATTTATAAGACCATTTCTAGCATAAGCCATAACAAGAGAGCTTAATACATATTCATGATTCTCATACCCCATTCTTAGAACCAAACCATGGAGCTGATGTAGGTCTAATACAGATGACGACTTAAGAACAGAAGAAAAGGAAAACTCGTTAGGATAACAACCCAATTGAATCATTTCTCGCAATAACCGAATTGATGTGGACGAGAGAACGTTTGAGTAACCCAATATCAAAGCATTCCAAGAAACCACATTCTTCTCTTCTATCTGATCAAAACAATTATGAGCAGAAATCAATTTCTCACATTTGGCATATAAGTCCACCAATGCAGTACCAACAACAACATCAGATTCAAAACCACTCATGATTACTTTAGCATGAACACATTCTCCACACACCAAGTTTCTCAACCCAATACACGACTCAAACACAGCTACAAATGTGGCCTGACTCGGCACCAATCCACTCCTCAACATATTCATAAACATCTCCAACGCCATTCGAGGCTTTGCACTTTTCACCATTGAACCAATGATCATATTCCAAGACACAACATTCTTAACAGGAACCTGCTCCTCAAACAATCTCTCTGCCGAACACAAAGCTCTACACCTAACGTAAACACCAATAAGCGAATTAACCACATAAACATAACAATCAAACCCATATTTAGTCATCAAACAGTGAACCTGTTCGCCATAACTCAAATCCTCTTCACAACCAACAAGTCCAGACAAAAGAGCCACAAAAGAACCTTCAGACAACAACAACACCCCCAACCTCAATACATCGCGAAACAAAACCTTAGTCTCCTCAACAAAACCATTACAACCCAACAAAGACAACATGGTGTTCCAAGTCACTAAACTCTTACAACCCATATCATCAAACACCAAAAAAGCTTCATCAAAACATCCATATCTCCCAAAAAAAACCAACAAAGAACTACCCACATAAGCATCAGCATAAAAGACACCATTTTTAATACTTAAACAAAACAACTCTAAGCCTTGAAACATCTCCAACTTTTCACAACAAAGCAAACCCGTTAATGTATACTGATTAGGAACAAACCCACTTAATCTCAAGTGATTAAGCAAGGTCCAAGCTTCATCTACATGTCCACGTCGAGTATAGGAAGTTATGAGCGTGTTGTAAGAGACGAGTGTTCTTTGGGGCATTTCATCGAACACCTTGCGTGCTTGAAGGAAATTGGTGTGGAAAACGTAGGAGGAGATTATGTTGTTGCTGATGAAGATGGATTGGTTTGGAATGGGAGGTGTTGTGATGGAGAGTGCGTGGAGACGCTTTGTTGCTTCGAGGGATCGAAATGTGGAGGTTGATTCGAGGAAATTGAGGATACGGGAAACGTGGCCATGGTAACTCATGTATGTTGGTTATTGCTTCTTGCAAAAACACTCCTCAGCCACTCATGAAAAATGTAGTAGAATAGAACATGTATTTGTTTATTATTGTTGTTGTTAGGTTGTTACTTTATGTTTGATACCGATTTGTTGGACCACTAAGCTATCTTAAAGGTTTACACCCTTTAACTTTAACGCGGGTGGCTGTGTTTGGTACTAATCTATTGAACTATTTGATAGACTTAAGAAAGTAGAGATTACCAACACCGGTATGAGATCAAACATAATAATATAGAATTCGCTAACTGTTGGAACAAATGTGTGAATTATTTAAAAAATGTTGAAGTCTCACATTGGAAAACTCTCATTTTGAATAGTTTTAATCACTATATAAATATTCTCAAAATTTTGTTGAAGTCTCACATTGGTTAAAAAATATATGTAGCATTTCCAACTTTTTTTTTTCTCCTTCTTATATTATGCCCATTCACAAGTTCAAAATATCAAATATGACACTTGATTTGCAAGTTAACTTGTATACATAAGCATCCTTAATTGAACCACATCTTTTTAAGTCTCTTGTTAAAGGAAGGACAATGTTTCTCTAGATTACAATCATACATCTCATTCTTTAAGGTAAATCACTATTTTAAATTCTCATTTCGCTAAAATGTTAGTCAATTTAATAATGAGCTTTAACTCTATTATAAAGTTGACATGGAGAACAATGTACAACATAATCATGTATAATGATGACATGACCATGGACTAAAATGAAAATAAGACCAAAAGAGTTTTTCATTTAAACTCCAAATCTGTAAAATTTAAAACCCTAAATTTTTCTTTTCCAAATTTCAACGTTAATTTTCATGTTATATGTTTTTTAATTTAAACTTTGAAAAAATTGGTTTGTTAAGGAGTTTCTATAAATATTTTTTAAAAAAAACTTATTAATTAAGGGCGAATTTATCCAAACAAAAATGCCCAACAAAATTGGAAATTACTTTTAGTAATTTCTAATTACTATTTGAATAGTGAATCCAAATAAATTATTATTTTTTTAATTAAGTTAATTAAAAAAGATGAACAATAAATTCCTTAAATAATTTAATTTCTCTATAAAATTATAACCAAAATTTAAATTAATTTTAATAAGAAATTAATTTCAAATACTATAAAATTATATATTGAGTTTTTTTTAATATTTTTGACATTTCAAAAATTAATCACATTTTTTTCTTTTCTATTTCACTTATATTTCTCTTATATTAAATAATACATCAATTCTATTATATTTGTGATATATTTCTTTATTCTCACTAAGGTTGAAAATTGGTCACACTGACCGCATAGACCTACAATCTAGTCTATGTGAGTAAATTGCCACTTTTTTTAAATAATAGACAAAGGTAAGACTTTTAAGAATCTCTATTTGACTAAAAAGATTGGACTATGAGGCACACAAAAATGCATTTTAGACCTACAGGATCAACATTTTTAAGTAAATATCAATAGTTTTTTATTAATACTATTATTGTTACCAAGCCACTTCTCCCCTTTCTTTCTGCCCCTTCGATATTTTAGAGCGGTATTGTACCGTAGTCCCTTCAATATTTTAAAGCGGTTGTTATACCGTAGTCCCTCCGATATTTTAAAGCGGTTGTTATGTCGTAGTTCCGCCGATTTTTGAGTGGTCATAATACCACTATCATTTTAAAGTGGTTTTTATGCCGCAGTCTTTTAGAGTGGTTTTTATGCCGCAAACCTTTAGAGTGTAGTCATTTTGATTTATGAGTGGTCATAGTACCATATTGCGAGGCTTTAACCGCCTTATTGAGAGTGACTTTAACCGTCATATTGAGAGTAGCTTTAAGAGCCATATTAAGGGTGTAATTCTAGAATGGTTTTCTACGGTGCAGTGTGTTGGAACCAAGTTGGTTCTTGCAATTAAAGTTTTGATGTTAACAAATGTATTTTATGAAAATAACATATTTGACTTAGAAGAAGAATGAAAAATGTCACCAGAAAAATAGATCAAAGGATGACGTCACCAGAAGATAACGTCACCAGAAGCAGAAATCAAAGGATGATGTCACAAGAGAATGTTATCAGAAGATGACGTCACCAGAAGCAGAAATCAGAGGATGACATCACCAGAGGATATCATCAGAGGAATCTGTCAGAAAAAAATGCTCAAAACAGAATTGGAGCAAAAGACTCGAGAAACAAAATCTAGCTACAAATATGCTCAAAACAAAATATGAGAAAAATGCTCAAAACAGAATTGGAACAAAAGACTCGAGAAACAGTATCTAGCTAAAAGTATGCTCAAAACAGAAGCGGAGCAAAATGCTCAAAACAGATTAATCGAAATACACTCCAGATGTAAAGCATCAGTGAGCAAAAGACTCAAAACAAAATATGAGCAAACTAGTTCAGAATATTCTCAAAACAGATTAATCGAAATACACTCAAGAAGTAAAGCATCAGTGAAGTCCTAAAGTTCAATTATAAATAGAGACTCAATGCTGAAGATTAGTGAATAAAAAACTACAAGAACTCGAGCTTAAATTCAATGTTATCTGAGAGTTCAAAATAGAGAAATACAAATGTGCAAGAGCAATATTTTCTAAGTGTTTTCGAGAGAGAAATACAGTGCAACAATCAGCTTTCCAGAAGCAATAAAAGAGTGCAAGAATAAGTGCAGCAAACAGCTTTCCAGAAGCAACGTTGCAAAGTTTCAAACTTTTATTATATAATTCGATAGTGGTGTAGATTCCTTCTTCAATCTGGGGTTGTCAGATTGATATGAAAAGACTTTACTTGTAGAGTCAAGGTGTTGTTTTCGTTACTCAAAAGTCTGGGGTTGTCAGGCTGTTTGAGAAGACTTGGCTGGTTTAGTCAAGGTGTTGTTGTTCCTCAAAAGTCTGGGGTTGTCAGGCTGTTTGAGAAGACTTGGCTGATTTAGTCAAGGTGTTGTTGTTTCTCAAAAGTCTGGGGTTGTCAGGCTGTTTGAGAAGACTTGGCGGGTATAGTCAAGGTGTTGTTGTTCCTCAAAAGTCTGGGGTTGTCAGGCTGTTTGGGAAGACTGACTTGAAGGGTTAGTGGTGTTGTAATTCAAAGGAGTTTGAATTAGTGAAAAGGCCTTTTGGAGGAAGGGACTGGACGTAGCCTAGTTAACGGTGAACCAGTATAAATTGTTGTGTTATTATGTTATTATTATCCGCTACTGAATCTGATTAGTTATTTATCGAATAATTCAAATCAACATTTAACAAAACAACAAAAGTAATTAAGTTTGACAAACACAATTCAACCCCCCTTCTCGTGTTTGCACCTTCAATGGAACTCCGATACAGTGAATCTGGGCTGTTTTATCCTGGGGACGTCGTGGTTGATAATCTGCCTTGCACAATTTGGGCAGTGCCGCGAAACGTCTTAAAGAGAGCGACCTAGTCCGTTACTCAACCCAGTAATATCTTCGGTGACACAAATTGTGATTTTTAAACAGTTTTTTCAAACTCAAAACTCAACAGTTTAAGACGTTTTTTCTGCCATTTCAACTGAATATATTACTAGATCTGTTTCTTTGAGGCAAACGGAAAATGATAACAAAGTCAGAGAATTAACCCATGGGAAGGTAATGATTACCTTTATAAGAATTAAATTCTTAATAGACTTGCTGGTGATCTGTATGAATACTACAGTTCCACCAATAGTGCTAGATAGGTATGAGATGCTCCTAAGAATGGGAAGTTGGAGCTAAAAAGTCTGCTGTAGCCTGAAATGCTATAAAGAAGAAATATGATACCGAGGAACTTCGAGCTAAAAAGTGTGATGTAGCCGCTACCTAAAGTATCAGATTACCGATGACAAATACGTGGAGAAATTCCGAAGATAGCTCAAGAGATCATCTTAATGTATGACTTTAGATGAATTTCAAATTTATTGTTATTATCAACAAATTGTCTCTGTTTGGAAGGATTTCAAAAATTATTAAAACAAAAGAATTTTCTATAAAGAGTATGATAACTTGTCTCTAGTAAACAAAATGTTGTTTATTATTTTTCTAAATTAGACAGAGTTTACTTATATCCAATGCATGTTTAAATTTAATTGTTGAAATTAAGAATGTCTTCTTCTATTTACATGTTGTGTGATTTTAATATTTGACATGCTAGACCATTTTTCATGTGAACACATGTTAGTTCAAACTTAAGTAGCTCAGGTTTAAAACCAATGTTATCTTTAAATGATTTTGAAAAAAAATGTGATTTTTGTAGTTAAGTTAAAATAACAAAGAGTTCACATAAATATGTAGTTAGAGAATCTAAGTCTTTAGATTTATTACACTCTGATATATGTGAACTTGATGAGACGTTAATAAGAAATGAAAATTGTTATTTCATCACTTTTATTAACGATTGTTCTAATTATACTTTTGTATATCTAATGAAAAGTAAAAGTGAAGCGCTTGACATGTTTAGAATCTTTGTAATTGAAATTGAAAATCAATTTAGTAGAAAGATTAAGAGATTTCGTAGTATAGAGGAATAGAGTATGATTCTAGTTTATTTAATGAGTCTTATAAAACTCAAGGAATTATACATGAAACCACAACACCTTATTCATCTGAAATGAATGGTAAAGCTGAAAGAAAGAATAAGACTCTGACTGAACTAGTTGTTGCTATTATGCTTAACTCTGGTGCTGCATCTCATTGGTGGGGGAAAATTATTTTGACTGTTTGCTATGTTTTGAATAGAGTTCTAAAATCTAAAAACAAAACATCTCCTTGTGAGTTAATAAAGAAAAGACAACCAAACTTGTCTTATCTTCGAACATGGGGTTGTCTGGCTTATGTCAAAATCCCCGATCTCAAATGAATTAAACTCGTCAGTAGAGCCTATGAATGTGTCTTCATTGGGTATGTAGTAAACAGTAAAGCGTATAGATTTTAGGACCTAAATGCGAAAGTGATCATAGAGTCAAATGATGTTGACTTCTATGAAAATAATTTCCCTTTCAAATCAAGAAATAGTGGGGGCAGCGAACCAAGTCATACTCCCGTGACAAGAAGCACTGAAAGCAACAAACAAGGTGAATTGGAAACTCGAAGAAGTAAGAGAATCAGAGTTGCTAAAGATTATAGACCAGAATATACGGCCTATAATTTAGAAGAGGATCCTGCAAATCTCAAAGAAGCCTTGTCATCATTGGATGCAGATCTATGGAAAGAAGCTATAACCAATGAAATGGATTCTCTAGAATCTAACAAGACCTGGCATATAGTAGACTTGCCTCCTGGTTGCAAGCCAATAGGTTGTAAATAGATTTTGAAAAAGAAACTAAAACCCGATGGAACTATTGATAAATACAAGGCATGCCTTGTAGCCAAAGATTTTAGGCAAAGAGAAAATATAGATTTCCTCGACACTTTTTCTCCAGTCACTAGAATAACATCCATTAGGGTACTCATTTCTCTAGCAGCAATTCATAACTTGGTGATACACCAAATGGATGTTAAAACAACCTTTTTAAATGGTGATCTGGAATAAGAAATCTATATGGAACAACCTGAAGGTTTTGTAATTCATGGACAAGAAAACAAAGTCTGTAAGTTAGATAAATCTCTATATGGTCTTAAACAAGCTCCTAAGCAATGACATGAAAAGTTTGACAATTTGATTATATCGAATGAGTTTAAAGTGAATGAAAGTGACAAATGTATTTATTACAAATTTGAAAATGGCATTTGCACTATCATATGTCTTTATGTAGACGACTTACTCATATTTGGTTCAAACATTCATGCTGTGAAATCATTGTTAAGTAACAGCTTTTATATGAAAGACCTCGGAGAAACAAATGTAATCTTAGGAATCAAGATTACTAGGTCGGAAAAGGGAATTTCATTGGATCAATCTCATTATGTTGAAAAATCCTAAAGAAATATAAATACTTTGACTATAAACCTGTTTGCAACCATATGATCCAAGTATTAAACTTTTTAAGAACACTGGTGAAGGTGTTAGACAAACTAAATATGTGAGCATCATTGGCAGCCTCAAGTATGCCACTAATTGTACTAGACCCAACATTGCCTACGTCGTGGGACTATTGTGCAGGTTTACCAGTAGACCTAGTATGGAGCATTTGAAGTAGGAAAATTGATTTACAAGGAAGGGGGTTTGAATTGTAAATCTCCCTTTTTAAAATTTCCTGAAAAACTTCAGTTTTAAACTCAAGAAAGTTCTTGGTTAAGGAAGCAGAAAAACGGAGAACGTTCTTGGTTTTATCAGAAAACGGAGAACGTTTAGATTAGTGTGTAAAACAGAAAAACGGTTTTGTATTTTAATCTTAAAAACAATCAAACTTGATAAGGAGATTAAAGATAAGAAATACCACACACAGATGTATCCTGGTTCACCCAACTTAGGCTACGTCCAGTCCTCACAATTGTGAGATTTTTCACTAAGTGTTTAAAACAAGAACCTTCTTGGTTTTACAGCACCTAGCCTAGATCAACCTTGATCTTTGTTTATAGAACTTAATCTAATTCCACCCATAAAGAGATTAATCAAATCACCTATCAGTCTTGATAGGATTTCTTACAATCTACCCCAAACTATATTTAACTCTTATAGTTTGAGTTTTACAATAATAATGAGATTGTTTAGAATCTGAGATGTCTCAACTCTTGTTTGAGATTTCGATTCTTTACAGATAAATCAGTATGAATATATCAGAGTAAAATGAATTTAACTAAAACTGATTTTGTAAGTGATTTGCAGAATTTCAAGTATGTGAATGTGAATGATTTTGAGAGACTTGTTAGCACTTGAACTTTGTGATTAATGAAGGCCTATATAGCCGTTGATAGTGCCTTTGTCAGGCTTGACCAGAGGCATTATTTCTAAATAAAAATAATCCAACTTTTGACTATTTTTATTTTCTGTTCAGGCTGAGCTGTATGTTGCGTTTTGAATCAAACTTTCTTGAATAATTAATGATCCTCTAATGCTTCTGATAAGTGGTAACATTGCTGGCTTGAACTGAAGCTTTGGATCAATAAAAACAGATTGAAAACGATCATGAAAACTTGATGTAGGAAGCTTGTACTGAAGCTGCTAAAACTGACTAGAGATTGATGATCATTCTGGACTTTTGTACTTTAAGTATCCTGGAGACTGATTAATCAATCTGGACATTTTTTCTAGCCATACTGGAAATTGACTTCAAGATTGTTTAACAGTCTTGACAGTCATTTCCAGAACTGTCTGGACAGGCTTGTTTGAGAGTCTTTTTCTTTCGCAATTCGAATGTCCTCTTTGATTTGAATAGATCCTATGTGTTCTCTGCCATGTAGTGATCATATTCATGTAACTTCCAGAGCCAACAACTTCAATTAAGTGATGGAGAAAGTTTGGTCTTTATGCTGTCACAGCCTGGCAAACATTCTCCGTTTTCCAGAATGTGTGAAGAATGTTCTCTGCTGCTGTTTTCTTTGATTCTTTTGAAACCTATCTTTGATGTAACACACTCAAAAGCACAGGTTAAATTAAAAATATATTTAGAATCATAATTAACAATCTTTTAATTAACTTTTTTTTATTTTCATCAAAACTTTAAAAATGAGAGTTTGTCTTAACAGCATTGGCACGCTATTGAAAGAGTCATGATATACCTAAAAAGGACCATGAATCTAGGATTACATTATCAAAGATTTCCTGTCGTACTTGAAGGATATAGTGATGCTGATTGGAATACCTTATCAGATGACTCCAAAGCAACTAGTGGCTATATTTTTAATATAGCTGGGGGGTTGTATCTTGGAAATCAAAGAAACAGATGATACTGGCTCAGTCCACTATGGAGTCTGAAATGATAGCACTAGTTACAGCTAGTGAAGAAGTGAGATGGTTGAGATGCTTGCTAGCTGAGATATCTTTATGGGAAAAACTTATGTCAGCTGTGTTGATCCACTGCGATAGTACCGCAGCTATTGCAAAAATTCAGAATCGCTATTACAACGGTAAGAGACGACAAATACGTTATAAGCACAATATAGTTAGAGAATTACTTACTAAAGGAGCTGTAATATTGGATCATGTACGCACTGGTGATAATTTAGCAGATCCTTTGACGAAAGGATTGGCTAGAGAGAATGTCATAAATACATCCAAATACATTGAAATAAAACACCATTTCATTAGTGACCATGTTCAGAAAGGAGCTTTAAGCATCCAGTTTGTGGACACTAATCATCAATGGGCTGACATCTTCACCAAGGCTTTACCAGAAGATAGGTTCGAGTTCATTAAAAAGCATCTCAGCATGACCTCCATATCTGACTAGCTCAAGTAGTCATCTTAGGAGTTTTTAAATTTCTACAATTTTATTTTATGTCTTTTATTTTTAGCTTTTACTTTCTGTAATTTGTAAAGAAAAAATCAAAAAATACAAAAATAGCATGACCACTTTTTGGCTGATGACAAAAAGGGGGAGAAAGAGAGAGAGAGAAAAAGAAGAAATAAGTAGAAAAGGAGAGTTAAAAAGAAAGAAGAAGTGAAAAAGAGAAGGAGTTGAAAAGGAGAGGAAGCGTGAAGAGAGAAAAAGAAAGAGAGAATAAAGAAGGAGTTGAAAAGGAGAGGAGAAGAGAAGAAAAGAAAGAGTGAAAAAGAATGAGTTGAAAAGGAGAGGAAGCGTGAAGAGAGAAAAAAAAAGAAAGAGAGAATAAAGAAGGAGTTGAAAAGGAGAGGAGAAGAGAAGAAAAGAAAGAGTGAAAAAGAAGGAGTTGAAAAGGAGAGTATCAGACTTAGGGGGAGAGATTGGTCTGAGGGGGAGTAATTCAAGTTTTCGAATTATAAGTTAGCAAAATAAGTTAAGGTTTTGTCATCATCAAAAAGGGGGAGATTGTTGGAACCAAGTTGGTTCTAAGACTTAGGATTTTGATGTTTACAAAAGCACTCAATGTAAACTTATTTTGTACCTTGAATTATTAAATTAAATGTAATCAGAATATGAAGAAATCAGAAGCAGAAGATCAAAGGAAAATGAATTCTGGAATGACCAGAAGATACTCCAGGAATGTCAAAACATGACCAGAAGATATATTTGATGGCCCATATCATAAGGAATAAATTTCAGAATGAAACATGGATCATATCATTGGAAAGCATGCCAGAAGGAGAGTTGATCAAGACAAACAGGAATCAAATATCAATTTTATTCCAGAAGATGGCATGGCAGTGAAAATTTACACAGCCCAGACTTGTTCCAGACTTGACCAGAAGGTATGTTTATGAGTCCAGAACAAGAGGATCAATCCACATTTGGCCCATACCATAAGATGGCATGATTCAGGGCATGGAACTGAGTCCAGAACAAAAGAAATGAGTTCCAGAATCAACCCAGACCTGGTCCAAAATCAAAGGTAAAATGTCAAGACTGAAATATTTTTTGATCAAGTTTATTTCAGTTTGTTCCAGACCAAATTCCAGAATCTGTCCAGATCAGAGTAAAAATATCCAAATCAATGGTTCAGAAATAATTTTTTGAGTCCAGTATGGTCCAGATCAGAAAATCAGACCATGGCCCAGTGTTGGCCGAAATCAGAGGGACAGAATGTGCAAGTCCAGAAATGGCCGAGTCCAAAAGAATTCAGCATATCAAGCGCGCATCTAGGTTGGCCGAAATCAGAAGATCAGAGGGTCAGGAAGTGTGGTCCAGGGATGGCCGAATTCAGAGGATTACAGCATATCATTTGGCTTGGACCAGATGTGGACTAGCGCTCAAAATTCTGATGGTCCAGAATTGATCAACGATGGAGATTGCAAGTTATTTTAATTAAAGTGTTAAAAAGATTGGTTATAAAAATAAAGTGGAGTAGCATGGAATTCAGGAGCTGTGGCGGGAAGCAATGAAAGGATTTGATTGGCTAGTTATTTTGAAAGAAAATATGACGATATGTTTTTTATTTAAATAAAGCCCAATTGGTCAAGTTATTTTTGGAAGAGAATCCAGCAAGATTCAGCTCGAATTTGATCATGGAAGAAACCCTAATTTTCATCTATAAAAGGAGGCTCAAGGCAGAATGCTCAGCATCGAAAATTACAAAAGGGTCATACACTTCAAAAGAAAACACTCTCAAATTTTCATGTAAGTCAATTGTTGAGTCTCATTTTTTAAAGCAAGTACTCTTGTTGTTTTCGTTCCACTGTGTCAAATCTAAGTTATTGAAGTAGAGTCTACAAGCTGTGGGAGTCAGTAGAGGTAGCAGGTTACTTGGCAATTAGATTCATAGTGTTGTGATTTCTTCTACAATCTGGGGTGTCAGATTGGCTGAAGAACAGGAGTTGTTTTTCCTCAAAGAAGTATAGGATTGTTAGACTATTTGAGAAGACTGACTTGGAGGGTCAGTTGCAAGGTTGTAATTCAAGGTTGAATTAGTGAAATCCATCAAGGCGAAGGGACTGGACGTAGCCTCGTTAACGGTGAACCAATATAAAATCTGTGAGTTTTATTTTTATTTTTATCCGCTGCTAACTCTGTTTTAATTATACATCAAGTTTTGTTTTGAAAGTATTAAAACAGGAAAAGATTCAAGTTAAGTCAAACACAATTCAACCCCCCATTCTCGTGTTTGCACCTTCAAAACCACGGGACCTAGTCCAGTAAAAACTTCCACTATAATAATTAATGGATACATCAGAGTCTTCCTAGTAACATTAGAGAACATGGAATCAGGTTTGAGAAAACAGTTCCAAAGACACCTCATCATAATGGTGTTGCAAAGTGAATGAATCGTACAATTAATGACAGAATCAGATGTATGCTCTCTCATGCAAAATTATTGAAATCCTTTTGGGGTGAAGCAATGAAAACTGCAGTGAATTTGATCAATCTTTCTCATTTTATTCCACTTGATGGTGATGTTTCAAATAGAGTGTGGACAGGGAAAAATGTCTCTTATTATCATTTGAGAGTGTTTGGTTACATATGTTTTGTTCACATTCCAAGAGATGAGATGTCTAAGCTTGATAGTAAATCCAAACAGTGTGTGTTCGTCGGTTATTGTAACGCCCCGGATTTTTGGTCCGAAACGTTACTAAAAAAAAATACTTTTAGAAAAATTTACGATAATTTTTTTTTGGTAAGAATATCTACATTTATACTTTTAAATAATTAGTAACAATCACATTTAGCTTTTAAATAGTTAGTAACAATCACATTTATTTAATATTATAAAAAAAGGTTTATTCAAGCTAAAATAAAAGAAAAATCAATTATTCCTAACAGGAGCAAAAACCCACTTCCGTATTTATAGAATTCGAATGCATTTAAAAGTTTAGTGACAAAAATTAAAATAAATAAACATAGAAATGTTGCGGCAATACTTATTATTACAAAATTGTCTTGAAAACCCCATTTTTACCCCACGTTCGCCGCACGTTTATACTCATCAATTACTCTTGAATCTCCTCGAACTCATTAGTACTTAAAATGTTGTTGTAAGGGTCAATTTTTTCCATCATCCACATCAAACCAAAGTTAAACATATAGAAGAATAACACAAAACATATAAAGGTAAAAACTTCTAATTTAAAAGAAAAAAATGCGCAAACGCTAAATCTATAAAAATATATGTATAATGCATGCTCCTAAAACTATATGATCCAGATATAAACCTGCCACTAAGGCAACTTCCAATCACCCATACCAATGGGAAAAATAAATCTGCCACTAAGGCAACTCCCACGAAGATGCATATGCCATGACATGACCATATATTATCACAATTATACTCGCACACAGCCCACTAAGAATCATGTCATATGCATTCAAAAAAATCACCTTTTTAAAACCATCATCTTATTCACATCACAAAGATCACATATCACACATCCTTATCATGAGAATCATATATTCATAGACAAATAATCATTAAATAATAATTTTCACCACGTACGCATAAAAATCGGGACTTGACTTCATTTACACCATAAAGATTAAAACTTTATATATAACAAGAAACTTCAAACTCCAACTCATAATACATCATCAAAATCAAAACTTTATCATATATATAACATAAGAAAAATCATATTTTGCTTCATATCCATCATAAAAATTAAAACTCTATCATGTATAATATAAAAATTCATATTTCACTTCTTAAAAATACATACATTACATATCGAACTCAACGTAAAGGATTTCAAATTCCATTATTTTATTTTATTAGTCTACATTTATTTCTTTCAAAAGCAAGCAATTACAATTATTAGTTCCATGTCATCCAACTAACGGTCTAACTCAAATTTGTGTGGGGAAAAGCCCTTACCTTGGCCGCTTTTCTTCCTAGTATGAAACTCTAAGCCCCCACGAAGTTGTTCACACGAAAAGTTTGCTGCACGAAGGAGATGAGGTGTGAAGGAGATGACGGCTAGGGTTTCGGTATTTTATTCTGCTTACTATTACTTAGTATGGAAATATTTTGGACTTTAGGGAAAATTTAAAGTGGAGATTATTGGGTAGATAGTGTTGGGCCCAAATACAGAATAGAAGGGAGAAAATATTATTTTATGTATTTTTTTTTCTTAACCTTAATCATACAAAAACTAAGCCACCAACTCCAAGCCCAAATTTCTATTACGGGTTGGGTCACACCTAGCCACAAACCCTTAGCTCAAATTCTTCTTGTATTAAAAAACATATATATATATATATATATATAATTATATAAAACTTCTCCATTGATTAAATAATTCTTACTAATAATTTTATCAACTACAATAAGTCGAACAAGACAAATAATTATCACACCTAAATTAATAATGAAATATATATATTTATAAGTCTTAATTATTTTAAATAATAAATTTTAGAGGATGTTACAGTTATGGTAGTGAAGAATTTGGTTATAGTTTGTTGGATTCGGTTGACAAAGAAAATTATCAGAAGTCTAGATGTGATATTTCTTGAAGATCAGACTATTGAAGATTTTGATAAAGCTGAGAAACAAATATCAAACTCCAGAAGTTACATTGATTTTACGCCTAATCCCCCTGCTGAAACTTTTGTTGATGGTAGAGACATACAGGTAGATGGTGAGAATGTAACTAATGATCATGTACCTCACCATGATGAGCATATTCCAGCTGAGCCACCAGTTGAATTTGAGTTGAAAAGATGTACTAGAGAACGTCAACCTTCTTAGAGATACCTTCTACATAAGTATGTTGATGGAGCAATTATGAGTGAGTTATTTTAGTATAAAATTGATATTGCAACCCTCATGTTGGTTGGATACTTGAGTATGCAAATATAGTTTTGGGGTTCCCTAAATCAAGGCTTTTTTCATACTCTTATGCAATACGTAATCACAGAGAAAATTTTGAAAGTTTAGAAGAGTATTCTTAACTTTATATTTTTACGATCAAGTATTTTCTTCGTCTTTCTAATAAGTGACTCATTTGATTATTTTAAATATATTAAGAAAAATGTACAAATGAAATGGAGATAAAAAAAAACTCCCTCTATCTTATAATCATTGAGTCACTTGATCATTTTACACATATTAAGAAAAATATATAAATGAGAAAGAAAAGATATTATTTTTACTAAATTATTCTTGTTATATATTAGTAAATTATCAATATCATAAATACACAATAGAAAATATTGTATCGGAAGTGATGCAAGTAGTATTAATAAAATATTACAATTCAAAGAAGAAAAAAAAGTACGTTAGAAATTAAAAGGTCATTCATTTTGATTTTAATACTTTTTTTACATGAATCAATTATTGTAGAATAGAGAAGTGATACTTTTACTAAATTACCCTTATCAAGTAATAAATTTGTCTTTAATATAAGACATTAAGGATAATTTTTTTTTTACCTTATTAAAAGAATTCCTTAGAATTTTTAACTGCATTAATTACGTTTTTACTAACATACTCTGATTATTATGTATTTTTTTTTCTGCATTATAGTGGGAATATAAACTAATTTTCTCTCTTGAAGAACAAATTTATAAAAATAATATTAAGTATTAATAAATTTAGTACTACTAATGATTTTCTTAATTTTCATTATTTGATCAACAGTGTTCTATATTTAAAGACAAATACAATATTAGTATATTTGACATTATTATAAATAAATGTAAAGTGAAAATAATATTAATTAAAAAGTAGAATAAAAAAAGTAATTGATGATGTCTTAAAAATTAAAAAATTCATTCATTCATTCATTGATGATACAAAGTTAATGTTACTATCTACTTCCTTTAATTTTTATTTTTTGGAATAGTCCATGTCAATGTAATATTGTTATTATTATGTTGATGATAATAGTCAGAATTTTAAATCTACTTTATTACTCTATTCCCTAATCTCCCACCTCAATCCCAAGCCAACTTATCATATATCCCTTTACTCCCTCTATTATTAAGTACTCCCTCCCATCTTATATATATAAACAAAAAATAACAGCCTTACATGGATGTGAGTTTTTGGTGTGGCTATTATTGCCCTTATTAAACCGTCCATATTTGTCTATTTTAATGATATCTAAATTCTGACATTTATTTAATTTTTTAAAAATGTATAAGTTACTGCTTCCTTCATACGATAAGAGTTATTTCAATAAATAAGAAATTATCATAATATAAAAATCATTTATAATTTTTAATATAATTTTAACTATTTTTATATACTACTCTTTAATTATTATTATATATATAACTTTTAAATTATAATTCTATTTTATATTGATAATAATAAAAATTTATCAATAATAATTTGATAAAAAGACTTCTCCCGTACTTTTAATTATTATATTTTTTAATATATATAAAAAAATCTTATTAAATAACACTGCAATTGTTGGTTATATTGAAGACAAAATGGAGCATAGGGTAATGCAAAGTAATTTAATTGGATCCTGCTAGCTATCTGATCCGCTGAACATGGATAACTCCAATTGAATTTTACTATACTGCAATTAACAAACTTTATTACTTAAATATCCCTTCATTCACAATTCCAAGTAATTATTATTATTGGATCACTAACCCAAATTTTATTCTAATTCTCAATTTTGGGGATCCGAGTTAAATGCTACATGTACGAGTCGTATGTCATCTTATTTTGAATTAAACAAATTAAGTTTGCTTCCATATTAAATAAGTGTTTATAAGCTATCACCAAAAACTAAATATCACAACAACAACAAAAAATATTAACAAGTGCCTAATAGAACATTTATTAAAATACCAATTGAGAAAATATTATTTTAAAAATAGAGCATTCTACAATTTGAAGATTTAAAAATGTTTTTTTTAATATAAAACTTTTATTTTATGTTAAAGGCACTTGTTAGTATGAGATCATTATTTCGTTGCAATTAGCACTAATTATTTGATATTTTGCTCACCTATGTATGTATAATTAACATTTACTTTCTTTAATTCACTTTTATTTATAATAAAAGCCGGAACAAATAAATTATTAATAAACTTCTCTCCTATGAAAAGTGGGCATGGTATTGAGCTCCCTAAAAATAAGAGAGTGGTGATGCAAAGGTCAACCAACACCTAAAGCACTCACAAGTGGAAGAAAAATGAAAGAAGGTGTGTTGCACATAGGACACCTCACTACCACTAGTCTCCTTTCCATTAACAATTTGTTGAAGTTGGTCATTCTAGTTCCATTATGCCTAAAACCACACAACTACCACTTATTATTCCTACAACAATACCATAAAAAATATGAAGAGTAAATTTATAAAACAATAACTATTGTTCATAAATTTAATACCATTAACAATTTATTTAATTTTCGTATGAAATCCTATATGTATAAAAACGAATTTTGTATTGAGAAAAATGTATAAATATTATTAAAAAAGATAAAAATGAAAGAGAGAAAGAATAACATTTTAATGAATTACTCTTTTTGAGTCTTACCAACACCACCTCATTTTTAGTCTTCTTAATTTTCATTTATAGACATCTTAATTTGGTCCACCTAAGACAATAATCATATGCAGCATTATGCAAGTACACAATATCTTAATACAAAAGAAGGTTCCAATAACTTCACCATTGTTCTTTAACATTTTTCACATGATTTAAAGGATCATCTTGAATATTTGGTAAAAACAACTACATTTGAAGTCAGGGAAAAAACCAAGATTATTGTAAAAGTGGTCTATCTTTTACTTTTCTTTACAATTATTGCTTTACATAACAAGAACTTGTTCCTCAAAACATAAAATTTATATAATTTGGTCTAAATATGTTTTTAACCCTGCCAATGTGTTTTTTTTTCTAGTTTTGGTCCCTCTAAAAATATTATTTTCATTTGAGTCCTTAAATAGCAAAAAATTGTTTTTAACCCTCATTATTTGGTTTTAGTTCCTATAATATTTGAAACATGTGGAATTAGTCCGTGCAGAAAGAAATCGATGACAATAAAAATTATCATCCATATATTACAAGGACTAATTTAACATGAACTAAACATTAAATGGATTAAAACTAAATAATGAGGACAAAAAGCAAAAGTTTCTATCTTCCAAAGATCACAAACAAAAACGTGTTTTGCAGAGACTAAGAAGAGAGCATAATCGGATTGAGGGACTAAAAACATATTTAAACTATCGTGATTTTAACGAAGAATAGCCTGTAAGGGAGCCACACAACTCCTCGGCCGGAACCTATTTCATGTACAAATCAAGGCCTTCTCTTGAATTAATATACCATCATGACTTTAGCTAAGATCATGTGCTTCTCAATGGTTCATCTTGTAGTGGCAAGCATTCATGAGGGTTGGCATAAAAATAGTCTTCTTCTTTGGGTTTGTATGGAATGACAACTCTTGTTTTAGGGTTTCCCATCCTATTGGCATGAACTTTCTTCACCTTAATGGAAAAATCATCCCAACTTAATGAATTATTGGTATATAGATCTATGAGGGGTACCAGCTGCTTTCTGTCCAATAGTATGGTCCTTTTGTAACCTAGGAATCTGAAGAAGATAAAAAATGAAGTATGATACATTAGTAAAAAAAAATATTTTAGGACTCAGTTTATTTTAGGTGTTTCCTATTTCCATTTTCACTGTTAAAATAAACATTAGAGAAGACATTATGAAAACTTTTGAAATGATTTTTTGTCTATAAACGGAGTGACAAGCATCACTCGAAACTCACACACAACTGTAAAGTTCCGGGTGAAGATGTTCAGCCTAATAATATTGGCATTTGTCAACTGAACTAAGTCTTACGGACAAAATGAATTTTAAACATTTAGAATGAATATTTATGAAAATGCTGAAAAGATGCCTAGACATTGTTTTCAATGTTTTCAAAAATGCATTCTCTCTAATTAGCTTTCATCTGCGCTCTATCACAATTAAAAAGAAAAATCCATAACCAAATGTCATTCTAGCCACCGACTTAGAAAGACGTGTGTCGATAAAATAATACCTTCTATGACCTTCAACAACTTTAGCCATGTTCCCATCATATGTTGGAACAAATATATCACTCTCTAGAGACACAAGATAATCCAATGCAGCCATTTGTGATGAGTGGTTTTGGAAATACATCAAGTCTGAAGGTTCCAACAGAGTTTCCTTCCTTACCTGAGGAAGTAGAAGCAAATAAAAGTTATAAACACACGCACACGCCTATAAATAGATACATAGACAGATAGATAGTGAATTTGTTACTTTCTACCGACCAGGTTAGGATAAGTTGCTCGTAAACGTGCCATTCTTTTCTCTCCGCCAAATATTTCGCCAGCAGCAATATAAATTTGAATACTTCGATCTATGCCAAGTGCTGTCAGTATTAGAGTGGTTTCCTCAGGTGTCAGCGGGCATAAACCGTCTCTCCTCTTAAGCTCGGAATGTATGACTTTTTCCTTCCACCATGGATATGCATACCTAAGAAACACAATTTTCCAAATTCATATTCAAAGAGTAAACAAAAATATATGTGTAATTCATAAATATAAGATTTAAAAGGTGTTAGACAATTTCGCGTCCTAAGGCCAATATCATTGTAAGTTTCAAAACCTAAAAACCAAAGAGTTTGATGGATGTGCTTTGTTACTGTGACTTTCAATTTTTCCAGATGTGCTTTGTTACTGTGACTTTCAATTTTTCCAAACACACGCATGTAGATTACCTCATTCTTGTGAGTTCATCCACCTCACTCCTGTCACATCCATGACTGCAGCCGGAGAAAGCCAACATGTCCATCTCATATCTAAGATGAAGAACAAGGAAAGGTCCTCTTTCCCTCAAAATCCTCACTATCTTTCTACCAAGTTGTTCGATTTGAGAAGTAAACCTCAAAGCATTAAAATTTACTCGACATCTCAACTTTTGAATTTCAAGCGGCAATCCATTGTTCGCAAGTCTAGAGTCAGTCCGATTTAGGTGCACGACTTTGTGTTTCCGTAATAGAGGAAGTATCTGGAGAGAAAGAAATGCAAGAATTAGTTGCAATGAAGTGTCATTTAAACACTGACGCAGACACGAATATCAGACACCTCAACACTGGTAATAGTTAGAGTATCCCAAGAAAAAAACCCGATAAAAAAGAAAGCATATAAATTTAAGGACCTGTTTTTCGTAGTATGAAATATCCGACCAGCTAATCGGAGGCAACAAGTAGGATACTCCTAATTCAACTCTTCTCTTGATCCTAGGTGGTAGTTGCTTTAATATTCTAACCTCATCTCTTAAGGATGCAATGAAATTATCTACATCAAATATGTCTTGGAACTCGCTGCCACATCAAAGTAACAGAAAATACGACATTTGAATTAAGAAATCAGGACAATAAGTCGATAACCATAAATGGATTAGAGATGCTTCCTCAACTAAAATTATGATACAACAAGAACAATGTGCATACCTTGGATCAGCCCAGAAAGACGCTTTATCCAGCTCTGGAACTATGAGAGTGACATTTAAATGTCTTGCAATAGCAACCATGTCGCATATCTGCCGAAGAGAAATCCAAATTTTGAGCAAAAAAAAGAATCAACCTTAGTGTGCTCATATAATTGTAATATTTGAAGCGAAAGTAACTAACACTAAGTACTTGGAACTCACTGCTGCTCTCATTTGGTTGAGTCCTCCATTGCAGGAAACCATAAGATAACCATTGTTCTTATAAATCCCTGATGACAAAGAGATATCAAATTCAGATGATAGCCAAAAGATTCTTATCATAAAAATAAGACTCTTTTAGTAAATATAAACCGCATTTGACCACAATTTTCTACAATATCATGGATCATGACTGACCGCAGCCACAATATAAGAAAACACAAGATTGTTAGTAAATATACATAGGGTTTTAAAAAAGTCTGCGATCGTGATTTAGGCAGCGATATCCAGGCTTTTGATGTCAACTCAACCGCAATGTGATTGCGATTGAAGTCTAGGCAACATTGGACTGCAATTTTTTGCAATATCATAGATCACAACTGCAACCACGATATAAGTCTCATAATCAATGATAATCTAATTATGATTTTTTGTAATGAGAAGAATTCTTAAAATTAAAAAGCTAGCTCAATGTTGTCAAATAGCAACTATAGCGGAATTGTACAAACCGATATCGTTCTACAATTCGCAATTTAGTGCAAAGTGTTGTCAAATTGCAGTATTAGCATTGTAGCGTAGCAGAACTTCAACCAACTGCTATTTTCCATGATCCACGATTGAAAACACCAATTAAACTACAACTACTTCAACTATCATATAACAAAGCCAAGAACTTACTTTTTGGTGGAAGCAAAACCTTAGCTGGAGCACTGTTCTTTAATACAGCCATAGATGATGCATCTGAGTGACTGAAACAATAAGGCATACCCTTCAACAACTTTGGACCCCAAAGCTCACCAATTGCCATCAATTGAACAACAATAGTCCAAAGAATCACAGTTGTAATAGCACGAGCCATCCACACTTTGATCTTAGGCCTAACAATAAACCTCTTTGACTTCACAACTTCACCACCACCACTCAAAACATTAAACCCCATTTCCATTTCCTCACTATCACAATGATCACTTTTTCCAATAGATACTTTTGCTAACCTCAACAACATCATTGAAATTTTTTTTTTACTTCAATTTTTTCTCATATTCCAATTATAAACGTGAGCTTTACTCTTCTTCAATCTTCAAAAAACAATGGAATAAAAAAACAATTAATAGATATAAAAATCAAGGCATTGAATGTTGTGATACTTAATAAATTCCCAAAAAATCAATACCAAAACAAGTGTTGATTATGCTTAAAGTTTGGATCTTTCAACAAAGATATAAATGCCAATCAAATGAAAATCATTGACCACACAATAATAATTAATTAGAACCCAAAAAATAAGGTAGTTAATCTCACTCCACCAAACAAGGCAAATTTTTTGAGTTAATTCATTGATTTCACAAAATCAATGATTCCTTGAAATCATAAAAAGATCATTAAATTTTTAGAATCCTTATAGCAATAAGAGATTGTGATCATTTTGAGTATTACCTTCATATAAAAATAACAAAAACAACAACAATTACATTCAAAGTGCACATACATGAGCTTGGAAAATGAAGAAGACCCAGAAGGAAAGTAATAAACTTTATTGAAATTCACTCAAATGGGTCTAAAATTAATGGCTTTTCAATGGCATTGGTGAAGTGAATAGAAGAAAGAAGAAACTAGAAAAAGGGTTTTTTTATGAGCTTTTTAACTTGAAAAAGTTGAAATAGCAATTCTGAGAAAATGGTGAATTTTGGAAGTCAATTGTGGGAATTTGATGAAGGGAAGTGAATTTGGAAGATATAATTATCCGGCGAGTTTTCCGATGAGGTGCCGGCGAAAGTCGCCGGAGAAAAGAAAAGAGAGGAAAATGCGAAGAAATGAAAGATGAAAGGGAAAATTAAAGGCTCTAATTAAGGCGGTAGAGCCATCATGTGGGGCCCATTTTAACAGTAACTAACCCCACTTAACATTTTTCATCATTTTTTAATTAATGTCACCCTTATCTTGATTTATTTTATTTTATTTTTTAATATTTCATGATTAAATAAATTTTTAATCTTTAAGAAATTTAATATTTTGTTTTTAGTTTTTACCGATTAATTTTTAATTTTTAATTTTTTAAAAATTTATTATTTTATTTTTAGTTATTGTTTTCAAATCTACTCAAGATACTAACATTTTAAATAATTTTTTACAGACATGTTTAATATTATAAGAATTTTCTACATACAAATTTATAATTTTTTTTACAGAAGATGAATTTTTAATTTTAAAAGTCAAAGTTTAAAAATTCATATTTTATTAATTATTTTTTAAAAATTCTACTTTTTTTAAGGTATTTATAATCTCCTAAATATGTGCAAAAAATTACTAAAAAATTTAAAAGATACACATGAGTTGAATTAAAAGCAATGACAAAAAATGAAAATAGAAAATTTTAAATGACTAAAAAGTTAGGAATTTTTTCTATAGAGACCAAAAACAAAATTTGAAATTTGTAATAAAAATTTATTTAACTCATTCATAAATGAAGAGGATTAAATTACACTAATGTAATATTATATCAATGTTACACATTTCGATAACGTTTTATCCGAATACATATTTTATAAATTTGATTGTTGGATTGAAAGATTATATTCTATAGATCATCTCTATAAATTTTTATATAAATCCAAAATAATTTGATATATTATTGAATTGCATTTAGATTAATGCTTATAACAAAAGTATTTAAGATATTAATTTTAACATATCTCAATAAAATATCAAAATATTTTACATTTGTAAAAATTTATAGAATCAATTATATAATATAATAGTTCAACCTAACCTCAAATTAAAAAAATATGTAGCACGTAAAATGTTCTAGAATGGTATAATATTTCATCGATGTAAATTATGCTTTGTTAAGGCTAAATTGTTCCGCGTGAAAAATTTATTGTGGGGAGTATGATATGGTTCACTGATCTCCTCCAATGAAATAAGTAGGAATCAATGTAATTTGTGAATTTAATATTTGTCTTTTTACTATTAAAACTAATTATTGAAGTTAAATCTAAATTGCATGTTTAGTTAGAATATGGGTTTTATCGATTGATATTGATAATCAAATTTTTAAGTTAGTCAGCTTATTTGCTCTGAATTCAGATTGTTAAGGATTAAAATGAAAACATCAAAATTGTTATCTCTTTCGAATACGATGATATTCATAACTTGTAATTTTGCACATATATTATATTACTTTTTATATTATATTATCATTTTAAATATATTAGTAGGAATTCAATTAATTTACTAAAGGAGATTAATTTGGTTGGTAAGAAATTGTCTCGTGTCCTGTGGTTGTAGGTTCAACTTTCGTTGTTAGTGTGAAAACTTTATCGATGAGTAATATATAAGTACATTTGTTATTGTTTTTTGAGCTTTAAGACATGTCCGATTCTAATGAACTTTCAAAACTCAACTCACTTAAACTTTTTATTATAAAGAAAAATAATGTAATTAACTATGAATTATAAGTATTAAAACATAGAGTGAGACAATTTTTGAAGTGTTGAGTATGAAGAATTTAGAGTTTATTAATTTCGAATAAATTATAAATGAGTTAATACCCATTTAAACACCTCAAATGTAGAAAACTACGTTGGGAATGCTCTAATAGAGTTTGACAATAGCATTTAGTAACCTATAAGTTAAAGTTAAAAGAGAGGATGTTTATGTGGAGAAGTCAAAATCTTTTGATGAATGATTGTGTGTTTTCCTTTTAAAGTTGTCTTCTTTGCTCTTCCAAATTATTTTTTGTGTTTCTTTAAAGCTTAATCATGTACCTTTTTTAAAATTAAATCCCCTTTTAAAACTTTTTTTATGAGAATTGAGTTAGGAGACGCATAAGATTCATTGGTTACAATAAGATAAGATGTGTTTAGAATAAGAAATTGGCCGCTTGGGTTGTATAACTTGTTAACTTTTAATATAGCTCTATTAAGTAAACTAGTATGTGAGTATGTGCAATGCACGGAGTAGATTGCCGTCTATATAAACGATTTTAAATTAAAAATAAATATTAATATTAAATGTTATAGATAAAATATGTTTTTGTATTAGTAATTGAGTTTAGAGATGACAAAAAATTCGTGTACGTAAGTATATCTGGATAAACTCTGTGACGGAAACGAGACGAGTAGTTCAAGAGATACACACATGTAAAATAAATAAATATTTTAACTTTCAGTTTTGATAATGAATACAAAAACAAATGTAATGACATTTGTAATGAAAAGATCATCTTTAACTTTTTTTTATTTTTTGTCAATATTTTTCAACACTGTTAAAATCTTAAAATATCATTATTAATTTAACTATTTAATTTTTAATTCACATTTAATTTTTATTAATTTATCTGCAACCTCATATTAAATATTAAATGGTTAAACTATTAAGTTAATAATATTTTAAGATATTAACAATTACATGTCATAATAAAAGGTCATTTAACACTTGCCTCGTGCATTTCCATTAAAAAAATGAAAACTAATTACAAATACTTTTAATCTCTGTAAAAATTTACTTCAAAATTTTAATATATTTATAAAGACAAAAAAATTATTTAATATTTTCTTTTACATTTTAATCTTTTAATTTATATATCAATTAACTTTTATGTAAAAATGTTTATATACATGATCAAATACATTTATCGTTACTTTATCATAATTTTGTTTATAGTTAATATTATAGCTTGTAAATGTGTTAATTAATTGGCTCACGAGTTAGTTTTTTATTCTGATGTCATTAAGTATTTTATTTATTTACGAAAAATGATCACAAAACATTGTCTAGCATTTATTGTCCAGAAAAGTCCACTTTTGTTTACTTTCTAATTCTAATCTAGCCTCTGTACTCTCTATTCTCTCTCTTTTTTTTTTTCCTACTTCATCCATAAAGTTGGGTGGTTTAATTTGGAGTCATTTTGAGCTTTGAATCACACATCCATATCGTTTGTTCTGTTTATTTAAATAATTTTAAAAAATTTTAATAATTAAATTAAATAATTTATTTAAATAAGTAATTTTTATATAAATTAAAAGGTTCAATAAATTTTTAGTCTATAAAATTGATATGTTTCACTTTCAGTTCCTATTAATTTTTTTTGCACTTTTAGTCCCTACTAATTAATATTATTATTTTCAGTTTGTCACATTTATATACATTTTTTCTATTTTATACTATCAACTTAAATGTTGTGAGTTTATTTTAAGATTCATTATTTTTAATTTTAACAATTAACTTGTGTTGCTTTCAATGTATTCAATCAATTTGAATAAAAGAATATTATTTTAGTAAAAAGAAAAACACTCATTTTTTAATGCACTTTTTCTATTAATTGAAATTTACGGTTGTTTTCAAACTTATACAAAAGTTTATATTATTGAATTTAAAATTTTTAAACAATACCCATTAGCAAAAATACTACCTCAAAATTTTATACAAAAGTAAAAGAGGTGAACACTACAAAGAGGAGTGACAAATTTAAAGAAGATGCCTCATTTTATCTTCTTAAGAGTCTTTATTATTAGACAATAATATATGCAAGTTTTGTTTTTCATATACAATAAATGATTTTACACTAAAATCTATTTTAAACCAATATTTAATTTGATTTGTAATTTTAGCATTTTTTGTAAAAATGGGTTGAAATGATTTTATTAAGTGTGTGAATGTATATATAATTTGAATTATATTGACATATATCTTATATTAATATGTTGATTTGCATGTTTGATATTATGGAAATATTTTTCATCAAAGAAATAAATTAGTTTTTTGCACTTTCATTTTTGTCTAAAAAATAAATAAATTGGTTTTGATGAAGAAAATTTAATTTTTCCAATTAAATTATGGCTAAATAGCAGCCGTGGTTCCTTAACATAATTTCAGTTAATGTTTTAGTTTTTTATCTTTTTTTTTTCCCAATTTGGTTATTTATTTTAATTTTAAGTGACAATTTGAGCTTTTATGTTTTAAAATGTCAACAATATTATCCTTTTTTTTACAAAAATTCATCAAAATTTTTAACTAAAACCCATAAAATTAATTATATTCTTTCATATAATACAAACTTCGTTAGATTCGTAACTCAAATCTTCAAATAAACTCATATTTTCATTCTTTATTTCACTTAAAATTAAAATAAAGGATCAAATCGGAAGAAAAAAAAAAGATAAAAAATTAAAACATTAACTGAAATTAAGTTAAGGGAGCACAAGTGTTATTTAGCCTTAAATTATTAAAAGAAGTTTCATGCATTGATTTATTTTGTTAATTTGAATTATTATTATTATGTCATTTCTTTATATATTCATTGTTGAATTATTGAATATCCCTCGGCATTTATATTCATTCATTTTATGAATTGCAGATTAATCAATTTTAGAAACATTATTTAATTCATTATTTTTCTACTATCTAGAAGGTTTGCCACGAAATGTGCTTTATGATATTTAATCATTTGCAAATAGGGTTGTTTTGGTGATTTAAATATTATATCAAATCATTACTTAAATTTAAATAAAAAAGATAAACGACTCTATTGTTGTTGAAATTATATAATAATAATAATAATATCTACAAAATAATAAAAATAAAAAGAATTACTTTGAAGAAAATAATTATTGTTATATTTATTTTAATATAATATAAAAAATTCACCGTACCAAACTATTATAATTTTTATCTCTTTTACAAGGTTATCTATTTATTATAGCACATTTTTTTAATAAATGAATAACTATTGTACTAAATAAATCTATCAATATTGGCGATTTTATAAATGAATAAATATTGTACTAAATAAATAATAATAATAATCTGATTAATAAAAATGAAATCGATCTCCAATTGGTTTGATACGTTTTTTTAATAACGATATGATACATTTTTATAAATTAATTGATTACGATTTTGATATTTTAAATTTCTATTTTAAGGTTATATAAAGTAAGTAATGGTGGAATGATTATAGAAGGAAACGATTGAATTTGAAGTCTGAATCGGTTTATATTCTGATAATTAATATTTGATTATTAATTTAATTTTACCAGGAGCATTTAATGCTATTTTATTTTATTTTATATTTTATTCAATTTTTTGTATATATTTAGTAATTAGTGTAGGAGCATTTATTACAATTCTGTGTGTGGAAGCATATGTGGTGCAAGGAGCTTTGTAGAGGTACCTTATTTATAGGATAAGTCTACTTTTTATATACTCTTGATTTAAATGTGTAATATAAATGAATCAATATAAATAGATTTATTTGATATTAGTAATAGTGTCCATAGATTTACTTCTAAATGAAGTTTTTTCATAAAAATTGATTTTAGCCAATCGGTGTTTATCATTGATTATATTATCATTAAAAGATTGCTCCTCATTAAACTTTCCTAAAATTTATTGATTGAAAAGCTTATTGGTTAAAATTTGTTTAATGCCTTATAGAATTTTTGGAAACATTGGTCGTTGCTTACCTTGTAACTTGTTTGTTTGTTTTTTTTTAATTAATCGACATGAAAGTCTTTTTGGATTAAAATTGACATGAAAATTATTATTGTGATTTGATTCATTAAGTAATGAAGGAAACTTCTATAAAAATGGTAACGAAGGAAATTATATATATTGGTTGTTTGGTTAACATTGGTAAATTGACATGTCGCATAAATATAGGGTGGAATTGGGGAGGGATCGTAAAAGTTCTAGTAGATAGGTGTCTTTTTTTTGTTTGGAAGTTGTTGAATGAGAGACTCATTTAATAATATATATTTTAAATCGTTGAATTAAAGAGATTGAATTATATTAAGTATTCACATTAAAAAATTATAAAATTAGTGATTTATATACAAAAGCTATCTGTTTAAGTACTCAAAAATAAGAGATTTTTATTGTTGGACTTATTGTTATTGTCTTGATTTATAATTTTAGGCTCAATTTTAATATAATTTAAATTTTTATTTTTATTTTGTAAGAGATAATAAATTTTATTATAATTAACTCACACAAATGCAAAATTTAAAGTTTTAATTAAAAATAAAACGTTTAATCTAACCGTATCAATATTTATTCTAATTTAATTGAAATATCTTGTGTTCACCGATTGATTACTTTTTTATTTTTTTTTAATAAACAAAAGGTGCATTCAATTAGTAAAGCGTAAGTTAAAATATCAAATCTATCACCATCCCATCAATTTTACACCCTTAGGTAGCAACACTGAATTTGAAGGGGTGGACTCGAAACCTAAAACCATCTCATTAATTTCAATTTCAACTATTAGAATTGATTATCATAACTAAAGGCTAAATGTTAATGCATGATACTTGTTTTTTTTTTATTTAAAAAAAAGGCAAATTGTGAAAAATTGTTACCATGGACCACTTTTGAAACATGTTTTAAATGATTTGCTTGTTTCTTAAATATAAACGTTAATATAGTTGTTTTTCCTTTTATAACTAAAATATTAATTTAAATTAATATTTATATAATAAAAATAAAAATATTAAATATGTATATCGTATTAAATCAACGTTAAATAAATTATCATTTTTGTTCATTAAAACAAAAAGGATAACAAATTATTAATTCTGAAAAATATTGTTAATCTGTTATAATTTTTGATAATTTTTAAATATTAATCTACATTAACTTATGTCAATGACCATTAAAATATTTTATAACAAAGAATCCATCTCCTATAACATAATAAGAAATGAGAAAATACAGTACTACATAGGTAGGGGTGTCAACTCTCTAGTGTCACTTTCATCGTAAAAGATAAAATCGATCTAGTGTCACTAGGATAATTGTCATTAAACCTATATTAGACTAGCTTCTTAGACTCATATTCATAGGAATTTTTATGAAGCAGAGGAAAAATAACTAGAACAAATCAAGTGGAATGCGAAAAATTCAGCACTTCGTGCAAGACAATTTGGCAAGTATCATGTTTTAATTATGATAATAATTTTCTATTATTGAAATTGAAATTAAAGGGATGGTATTAGCTTCCAAATCCACTGTGTTTAATGGTTTAAAATTGACTGATTCTAATTGATTTCATATTAACTTCGTTTTACTAATTGAATGCACCCTTTGACTGAAAATTTGACATCTTGCTTTTAATTTGAGACATACACATACATGACAATCCAAAACATGTACCTATTTCGGAATAATTCTTATACGGAGACAGAAGTTAGACACAGTTTAGATGCAATTTTTTTTTTAAATTATATATTCTTTAACTATTATTTTTTCTGTTTTTTTTCTTCTTTTGTGTACCTGTTTATATAGAAAAATAGATTATCTAACTTTGATTAGTAACTTTAGTATATTTATAAAAGAAATTAGTAATTAAAATAAATAAATAAAAGTTATAGGAGATTGAAAAGTAGACAATCTCAACTCGTCTAAATAGAGTGTTCAAATTCTTGTGCTTATACAAGAATGATTCTCTAATCAGTGTACGACGTGTTTTAAATAAAATTATTTCTAATGAAATAAATATATAAAAAATTGAAAAAATTTGAGACATACATGTTTTCTCAATTCCAAAATATAAATAAAAATTGAGATATTTGACTGAAAATTTAAATTAAATACATCAATTTTTTTATTTATTTTTTTTAATATTTATTAAAATAGTAAATAAAATTATTTGATCTATGATATGAGTAAAAAAGATGCATTTAATTTATATATATATATATATGACTTTTTTCTTATATTTGAAACGAAAGAAGTTTCATAAAAAAAGAAAATCAAAAGAGTAAAAAGAATATTTACATTCCAAACACTAATAAAATAAACAGAAGGAGCAGATCATTTTTTTTTGTTTTTGGTTTATAATTCAAAAGTTTAATGACTTTGTCTATTCTTAATCTATGTTTTTCATTTTTTACGGATTCTTAATCTATGTTTACGTAATTAAAAAATCTTATAATTGGCTAGATATTTAAATTTGTTAATAATTTGAAATTAATTAGGATTTTTTTGACAAAGACTAATTAGGTTCTTGAGCTTCTAAATATTGATAATTGAGAGAGTTATCTATATGGAACTTGTTATTTCCTTATCACGTCCCTCTCTAATTCTCTCACCTCAACCACCAAACTAATCTTATATCTCATATTTTTAATTTAAACTTAACATATCATCAATAAACATAAGCACCACTTTAACAACTCTTGACCACCATCACCACCTCCAAGCACCATCTCCGACAACCAACTACCATCATTGACCACCCACCTTCGACCACCATCTTTGACCATCCACCTCTAACAACCGCCATCATCCATCACCACCGATCACTGGCCACCATCTATGACCACCGATGCCAGCACCACCAACTACTCACCTTCGATACCCATCGCCACCGACCACCCACCCACCCCTAACCACCAACACCATCGCCTTTCGCCACTATAATCATCGCCAGTCACGCTCTAAGTCTCAAACCACCACCTCCAACAATCAACTGTCTCTTTTGATCATTGCAGCCGCCTTAGATGACTGATCAACGATAATCATCTTTCACAACTACCACTTAATTTACTATTACTAAAATTATTATAATTAAATAAATCGTGGTTTTATAATATTTAAATTATTTTAAAATAATTAAAATAATTAATTTTATTTTTTCATTTTTAAATATTTTTTAAGTGTTTTTTATATTTGGTGAATTAATAATAAGACATGGTAAAGAGAATGAAACAATTTAAATAAAATAAAAATTGAAACTCAACTGAAAATTAAAATTTAAACTTGAAAATTGAAAACTCAAAACAACTGGTTTTAGTTTGGGAAAATTTCAAAACACAAAATCAAAAACCATTGTTAAAGGGGCTTGACTTATCAATATTTGTCTTAAAAAAATACTTTTTTTTGGTAAAGTAATTATCTTTTTATGAATTTAATTTATATGCATTGACAGTTAAAAATATATTTACACTATTAAAGTTAATCACAGTTGTCAAATTAATAAAAACATTTAACTTTTACTTTAATTACTTTTAAAGTCATAAAAATAATTAGTTGTAATAGACTGAAAGTATATGTTTTTACATAGAAATTATACTATTTTGTATTTCTTGTATTTAAATTATAGGCCCAATTCATAAAGAACGAATATATATTCACTTTTCTTAAAAAATTATGTTGGGTGCATTTTTGTTGAATGTGAATGAGGCCAATGATAGAGGAAGATTTAGGATTATGATGTTGATTATATTGTAATTTCATAAGTCGTTTTCCAACTGAGACCAGTTGTGATAGTTTTTTTATCTAAAAAATATTGATTATATATTAATTAAATTGTGGGAAAAAACTGATAGTAATTATTATTGTTTGTTTTCTAAGTTTACTTTTTTGAAGATAAAATTAAATTATCTTTCCATCATAATATTTACCACAAAACTTGTTATATTTTCTAAAAAAGATTGTTACTTTTAATTGATTAATAAGAATAATTTTTAAAAAATTACAATATTTTTCTTTTATTTATTATATTTTTTTAATTTATGTAAAATAATCAAATGTCACAGCTATCACATATGCTGATATTGTTAAGTTTGAAAATCTTTAAATATATAAAGTTTGGTAAAATTTTGTCCAATATCACTTCTTTCCAATTACTATCTTCCTTCATTCACATGGATGCATATTACTATCATTATATATAATATATATTTTTTTTATCATTCCTCTTTACTAAATAAACTTTGGTATTTTGCTTCCTAATTCTCACATTTCCACACATTTATGCATTTGGTCATTCTCATTAACTTGGCTCAAACATATAGTCTTCAGCAATTTATATTCAAGCATTGAAATATATAGTCACATCACAATTATAAGAGTCCATTAACAGAACAATTCAAGGATAGATATTGCACAAATAATATGTATTACTAATCACTAAGATAGCTATAATGTATCAACTATTTTGGTACTAATCATTCTATATGCAGCCAATCATATTTAAACCATCTGATCAAGATGTAGATTTCAAATTGGACATTTTAATTTTAAAAACAATTAAAATCTAAATTAAAATTTAAATAATTTGATCTTGATCGAACGGTCCAAATGTGACTTATAGTATGCTCACACTCATATTGTACACAATCCAAATCCATGTGACATATTTCATCCAACATATATAACTATATATTATATCATAAAAAATAAGCAAATGAATTGTACATTAATATAATAATGTATGTTTGAATTGATATTGTGATTTTGTTAAAGTTTTAAGATGGAACTTTTGTGCTACAATGATTTCACAGTGTGAGTCAGTCATATTAACTGTAAATCCAAACATACACATAAGTGATTTATTCAAGGAGATGAATCCATTGAAGAAGTAGGGGGTGAGCCAGGGCTATGGGGTGGTGGGAATAGAGGAGGAAATGGAAAAGGAAAAATTGATCTTGGTGGTGGTGGAGGTGGTGGTGAAGGAGTTAAACCAGGAATTACTATTGGTGGAAAAGGGAATAAAGGTGGTGGACTTGATGGTGGAGGTTGAAATGGATTTGGAATAAGTGGTGGAGGGCTTGATGGAGGAGGTTGAAATGGATTTGGAAAAAGTGGTGGTGGACTAGGTGGTTGAAATGGATTTGGAATCAAAGGTGGACTTGGTGGTTGAAATGGATTAGGGATCAAAGGTGGTGGTTGAAATGGATTTGGAATCAAAGGTGGTGGAAAAAAAGGGTTTGGAGGAATAAAAAAGAAATCTTCTTGGTCATGTACTAATTTTTTGTTTGAAAAAAGTTTTGATTTTTCTAAATTTTTCACAAGATTTTGTTTCTTAGGATTTGGAATACTATATTTTTTGTCACAAAATTTTGGCTTTTTTATAGGTTTAAATGAGAAAATCCCAGCTGAAAAAATGTGTTCTTTTTGCATTTTTTTCTTAAGGCTTAGTGAAAATGAAGTAGAAGTTGAAGCTATAGAACAATGTGGTTCATTGCTACTTATTAACTTAAAATTACACCCTTTAATTCTCTTCACATGTTTTTTCACTAAAAAAGGTAGTTTCACTTTGAACTCTCCATGTTCATTAGTCTTCACTTCTTTATAGAATATTTGTTTTGTTTTTTCCATTTTACATTCAATAGCTATTGATGCACCTATACAAAAAAGGACAGAAAATTTAATTAAGTTTTAGAATTTATTTTACAACATTTTCTTAGATATGAAATTGAACACTTTTGAGGGTGAAATTGAACCTGAAATGAAGTGGCTTTCTTGAGAGAAAGCTTGTTGAGAACATGTGTCACAGTAGATAGTTCCAACCACAAAAGATGAAGGAAGAAGCTTGTTGTTGTTGTTGTTATTGTCATGGTTAGATTCTGAAAGATTAGTACCAAATGTAAGAGTGAGAAACAAAATTGTAAAAAACCAAGACATTATGAGGTTTGAGTTTTTTAGAAACAATGTCTAGTTATAAAGGCAAAGGCAAAATTATGGGGTGCTTCCAAATAAATAATAAAAATATATGGACACTCACAAAATGTTATTAATTACGGAAAAATGTGGTCAATTCAATTAAATAAATAGTTAATTTAAACCATAATAAAGAATGTTGTTGAATAACTATGTAATTAACCTTAATTTTTAATTTGATCTAAATTAATCATCTATTAAACTAAATATTGTGTCTTAAATTTGTTAGACAATGTTCCTATAATCTTTAAATATATCTAAATTATAAAAATATTTTTAGAATTAAACCTTTTATCATCAATTGTGTGTTTTTGTTGTTAGTTGATCAAATATATACAAAAAGATAACTCAAAAATATTTTTAAAATTTCGATATATTTAAAGACAATTAGAATAACATCTTACACATATATTAATCAACAACACCATTTAGTTTAAATATATATAATACATTATTAAAGTATGAATTATTATTCCTCTATTTTTTAGTGTTATTTGCTTCTTCTAGTTGTCTAAGATAAGAACAATCTAAATAATGAGGTTTTGTAGGCTAGTTTCATTTAGCTGTCTATGATAAAGACAATCAAATTCAATATGAATTCGTGTAAAGACCCAAAGAAGACTATTTTGAGCAATCATGCAAAAACCTGTTAAACTAAAAATAAAATATTTCAGGTTTGTTTATTACTGTGCAAAACACAGATTTCTATGGTAGAAGTTAGATAAAGGTATAAGATCTTTGTTTCTGCTTAATTTTCAGTACAATATAACTCTTTTTATTTTTTATTTTTTATAAATGTAGTATTCTTGTGCGTCAATATGGGGACTACTTTTTTAAATTTAAGAAAAATTATGAACATAATTATCACTCTTGTATTATCACGATCTAAAGTTGAATTCGTACTTTTTATTTATTTATTTATTTAATTATCTTATTTTAAAAAAAATAATATGAGTTTTAATAACTTGAATCATAATTTAAATAAAGTTTAATTAAAAATTACAATTGAAATTTGAATTAGGATTCTTCCAGAACAATTTATTTTTAATTAAAACTCATTAACCACTTAAATTTTAACTTTGATCAATTAATTTAAGCTAATATTAAAAAAATATGTTTTAATACTAATTGATATTTATGAAAAAAACTTTGCATTAAAAATAAATAAAAAACATCATAGACATTAGATAAGTATATAGAACTCCTCAAAATAATTTATATAAAAATGGATTGTAAAAAAAAATATATAAAATTGGAATTATCTTCTTGGAAAAATCTAAAAATTTCATGTGAGTATATTTGGAAGTTTGTTCCTCTCTTGGTTTGAAAATAGCATAGGAATAATTGAATCACTATTGAGTCACGAGATTGAGAGAGGAACCACATAATCTATGAGTACGACATTTGACATTTTCTCAAACCAGACACGTAGAAACTCTGTTTGCATGATCTGTAAAATATGTTATAGTTATTATATATATATATATATATATATATATATATATATATATTGTTAGGAAAATTCTAATGTAGATTGTCTTGATTAGTTAACTGTGGATTATTGCTAAAAGAGAGTTTAAGTCGATAAATTTAGGAGTTTTGGTATTTGTTCATTTAACTAATAAATTATTGATAATTTTTTTAAATTAAGGAATTTTTGGTAGAATGTTATACCTTTAAAAAATAATTCTAACATTTACTATTATTAGTAATAATGAATTCGGAACTTTTAAATATTGTATCGTTAATATTTTTTGTGTATGTTACTTAGTTGGTATAATTTTTTAAAAGATGCTAAATGGTTTTTATTAAATAATAAGTCATTATTCATCAATCTATAGAGGTTAAATATACCGGTGTATATGAATTTATACATGTATCATAAAGATCTTCTTACTAAAAAGTTATTAGAAATTTACAACAAATTAATGGTACTATTCTCAAATATAAGTTAATAACTCACACCATCTTTATATCGAAACAATTTGTTATGGTTCAAATATATTAGGTATTAGATCTGAATTTTATTAAATATTTTATACGATGATTAATGGTATTATTCTTAAATATAAGTTAATAACTCACACCATCATTGTATTGAAACAATTTGTTATAGTTTAAATATGTTATGTATTAGATTTAAGTTTCATTAAATATTTTATATGACAAGTTATTTATTTTAGAATGATCTAGATAGATCTATTAAAATAAATCATTATCTAATTTTTTATAATATCATTTATTTATGTTAAAATTAATATGCTTTATTATATGATATAAATAAAAAAAATTAGTGATCGTAATTCTTATCAAGAAAATAAATAAATAAAGTAATTTTTAGAATAAATTTACATTACTATTTTAGCTTCTTTCAAAATATTTACTCCTCTATTAATATATATCGAACAAAAATACATTATACAATTAATTATAGGATGTGAATTCGATAAACCTCAAACATCTATTTTGGAAGACTATCCTCAAACATCTATAAAATTTTGAGTAATTTTTTAAATATAAGTTTATCGTAGACGAAATATACTTTAAGAAATTAATTTTTGTAACATTATTTTACAACATTTAAATAATGAATAAATTACACTCTTATCTCTAAGAAATCTTTGGATGTGACCAAAATATCCACTTCTCGTAACTCACAAAATCTTGATTCCTCCTTGGTCCTTCATCTGTGTTTTGAACCTCCTAGGCTCTCTTCTAAGTTCTGACATTAGTGGGTTGATCGGTTTAAGATAAGTTTGTTACCCTTTTTAAAAAATTATTTTTATAATATTTTATATAAGTTTTTATAAAAAATTTGACTTCATTATAAATTTTAATCCTTTTATTTTTATCAATTCTTAAAATTAATTCTAATATTTAATAATTTTGGGTTTTCATATTTTTTTAACTAAAAAAATGAAAATTTTATATATTTTAAATAACCTGACATATAATACAATGAAGTAGAATCACTCGTTAAATTACAATAAAATCTTTTAAGAACATAACTTTTAACTTTATAATTTTTATTTTATTTTTGTAATTTAATTATGACATGTGAATTATTAATCTATCTTGATAATTTTATATCATGAAATTATATGTTAGATCATTTAAAATACGTTTAATCGTTATTTTTTAGTTTTAAAATTTGAGAGAAACATTTAAACTATTGACTTTTAAAATAGAGAGACTATTTCTATGAATTAGTAAAAATAGAGAAATAAAAACTGGAATTAAGTCAAAAATTTAAAAATAAAGTTTTAAATAAAAAATTAATTTAAACAACTTATTATAAACTTACGTTTTAAATATTTCATCTATAGTACACATTTTTTTTAGATAATAAAAAAAATTCATTTTATTATATTAAATTTTTTAATAATAAATATTTAAATTACTAAATATCAAAAGAGGAAATGATTTCAAGATGGAGGTGCAATTAACCATATAAAAGGTGTAATTCAGGAATTGAGTGGTCTCTTTAACCTTTCCTACAAGGTGGTGAGAGTTTCCACAGATTCTAGATGTGTGATAAATAAAATTATTATCTTGCTATCCAAATAATATATTTTTTCTTTATTTTTCTAATGATATAAAGAATATAAATGTGTGGAGCTATACGCCAAAAACAAAAAGCGATAATCTAATTAACATTAAAAGTCAATGTAGGTTTCACGGGTTCTCAATACCAACCTTATATATGATATGATGCTTACACTTGCATTCATTCATGATTATAGGGTTCATGCTCTTGTCAACAAAAAAAAAATAGGGGGCCATGCTTTGCAATAAAATAAAATAAAAAGCCATGCACTTTTTTTTTAAAAAGGATACAACCCTATAGCATTAAAAGCAAAGGATTGTTCTTAATTCTCTATTTTATCACATTTATAAAATTAATTTTTCAATTTTAAAATCAAATTTTTTAGTTGATTATTATAAATGTTGTAGTTTTAGTCTTAACCCAAAAATTGGTGTCAAGTTGTTGGTATTAAATTTTTTTTATCTCTCAATTACTCCTTTTAGAATAAAATATATAAAAAAAATAATAATTGAAAAATTAATGTAAGTAACTAAAATTAAAATTAATGCATCAACTTTTCAATTATTTTTTTATATATATTTTATTTCAAAATAGTACTGTATTTATTATAATTTTGATTTCATATAAAAAAATTAGTGACACTCAACATTGATAATTAGAGCCGCCAAGATCGCATCCTTAACTTTAGTAGGACTATTTCTTTGATTAATATCAAAGATGGAGTGAAATGACAATTGAGGCATGTATCACACCAAATATTCAAAGTTGAAGCAAGTCAAGACCATAAAAAATGGTCAAAAACAATAATAAAAGAGATGTTTACTAGGAATATTTTAAGTTAAAAACTAAATAATAATAATAATAATAATATAGTAGTAGTAGTAGGTTTCTCATCAAATTCAATGTTTACTTAAAAGCCCACCAATAATTAAATCGAACAATATTATAGTCCAACCATTCTATAGAATACATGGTCAAATACTTCACAAAATAATTATTTTTTTCCAACAAAATGCATTTCTGTACAATTTTTTTTTATAAACACATATTAGTTGTTATTTAAATTAATATTTTTATATTTTCGTCAAAATTTAAACTCTAATCTTTTAACTTTTTTACTCCTTCAACTTTTGTTTTCTTTATAATATTCTCAAGATTTGACAGAGTGGTATTGGTCTAAGATAGGCCCAAAGAAAAACAGATTAAATCCTTGCCTTAAGCCTATAAATAAAAACATATATATTTTTTGAAGGCTTTTAGCCCTAAAAACAAAATTAAATTGCAATTGTATTCAAAATTATTATGAATAGTGTTGACAACATTCTCTTTTCAACATTTATTTTCGTATTGTATAAAATTCATATTGATTCTATTATTTTGAAAATAAATTTTATATGGATGATAACATTACTCAACTAATTATTAGTGAATTAATCTATCTAGAATTAATCTAAGTAATTATTTTTTTTTGTTTTATATTATTTAAATAACATTATCTTATGGCTCTTTTTTATTTTTTGGTTACACACAAAGCAATATTCTATATTAATTAAAAAATATTATTTAATTCAATTTCAATACAAAAATGTTATTTATACTATACAATATTACAAAAAAGTACTCTAAAAATATTAATAATTGCGATGGGAAATTCTTCCAAGTAAATTTTATTTCACTTGTTCAAATGAACTCCATCTCCTTTGCAAAAAAAAAAAAAACTAAATTCTCTTTTATTTTCCATTACTAGAAAGACAGTTTAAAGTCATTTTTTTATACAAAATTATTTCTTTAAATTGTTTTTTTATTTAACTAGATGATTTTTATACATATTTTTATGATTTCAATTTTGAGCATCTTTGATAAATTTATTTAGAGGCTGTCTAGCTAAAAAGTATAATAAAATGTGGAAATGGAAGTGGGACGAGCAAGAAAGGTCATTCTTTTGGTGCCTTTCATTATATCCTTTTCACCAACTACATTGTTAGTGCTATATACTTTATATGTTTCCTTTTTATTTTTAACCATTTTTTAATTCATTTTCGATTATGTTGTTTATATGCAAATTTTGTTCTGTTTTGAGACATTGTATTAAATATTCATTTATTTTTTCTTCTGTTATTTCCTTTTCTCAGAGTTGGTTTTTAATGTTCTATTACATATGTTATTCTTCACGTGATTTAAAAAGCATATCCTTGAGGTTATTATTATGTTAATTTGTTGTCAATAGCTTTAATTACACAGACAAAGTGTAGGTGAAATTTGTTAGTGGGTTTTAAACATTCTCATTTAGCAATTAGTACAATTTTTACTTTTCTATCACTTAACTAATAAACTCACATATATTATTATTATTATTATTATTATTATTATTTAATTTTAGTATATTGTAGATATAAATAAATTTATAGAGTTACTAACTCAAATTTAATTTTTTATTAAAAGAATATTCACATTTAATATCGAATATGTCTTAAATAAGATTTACTTGCATTGTCGAATAAACTTATGAAAAATTTACGCTCACTTAATTATATTTCATTTTATATATAATAGTTATACTAGTTAATTTTTCTTATAATCCAAATATTATAATTGAGTAATGCTATAGAACATATTATTATTAAGTTAAATTCAACCAATAAAACAAAAAGAGGTGGTTCAATATCTCTTGTCTCCAAAACACTTTTTTATCTTTTCAAATACAAAATGCCAAATGGAGTCATATTCCTCACCGCCTAATCCTATAGGGCCGATTCTACTTATGTCATGCCTACAGCATAACATTAAAAAAACATAAAAAAGTTTAGTAATTTTATCACATTTACAAAAATAATTTTCTCATTTTAAAATCAAATTTTATTTCATTTATTACTGTTTAAATTTCAACTTAGATTTTTTATTTTTAAAATAATAATTGTATCAATTATAAATTTAGAAAAAGAAAATCACTTTTAAGGTCAAAAAATAAATTAAAAATCAGAATTTTGAAAATAAAAATTATGAGTTGGAATCAACAATACAGCAAATTTAACAGTAAATGACAAAAAAAAAATCAATTTTATGATAAAAAGATTGTTTGTCTAAGTATGTTAAAAATTAAAATAGATACACTCTTCAATTACTATTATAAATAAAAAAGTTACTTCATATATAATAAAAAATATAATTAAATTCAATTAATTTTCTAAAAAAATATAAATCAAATTTATTAAGCTGTCTATTTTTAATGTCAAGAATTTAAATATAACATTAAATATTTAAAAAAAAATAAAAAATATATTAAAAATAATAACAACAATTTTTTTTTCTTTTATATATATATCAGTGACTAAGATTTAAGTCATTTTTTTTCCTATTTAATATAGTGACAAAGTCAAAAGTGCAATTAAATTAATAAAAAATTTCAAAATAAAAAATAAAAAATAAAAAATAAAAAGAACACTGACCCCTTCACCCACCAAACAAAAGCAAAAGGTAAAGAAAGAGAACAAAGGGTGGCTTCAATTTCGCACTTTCATTGCAATTTTCGCCCAAAAATTCCAAAATTTCAACTCCGATTCCTTTGCATATCATTCTCCAAACATCAATCTACTCACACCCAATTTCTCACTTCCAGGTTCCTCTCTTTCTTATGATTTTTTTTAAAATAAAATAAAAAGTTTCAGTTTTTTTTCTTTTCCATCAAACCCACTTCAATTTTCAGCTTCAAAATTTCTTTTTGATTCTTTTGATTGATTTTTTGTTTGATTATCCGAAATGGGTCTCTTTGTTTTAGCCAATTTAAGTTTGATGCAAAATTCTACTGTCTTTCTAATACAATTTTTATGTGATTTTATGTATTTATTTTTTCTTTATGATTTCTCTAATATTATGAAAATTGTTACAGTAATGATGTTGGTTGTTGCAACGACATAGCTTTTACATAAAGAAAATAATCAAATTTTCCGAAGTTTGAAGTTTAACACAGAACACTTCAAATTGAAAATGTGTTTGACACATGGGATTACTTTCAATTAATTTTATTTTTTAAATTATTTTTGGTGTCGATGTATCAGTGTCGCTTCCGGTGTCTGTTAGTATCTGGATAAGTGCTTCATAGCATGAAACTGTCGGTGTGTGGAAAAAGACTAAAAAAACTAATAAACTTAACCCTTTGAATAATGAAATCAATATTTTCATTTTTTTTTTCTCTCTGAATTTTAGAATAGTTATTTTATGTTTTATCACACTCATATGATTTATTTTGTGCTGATCTTATGTCATAGTTCTGATTTTATAATTCTGAAATCTGTACACGTTGCTTTGAAGTATGTATATTTGCTGCATTGCTCAGATATGTGGCACCAAGTCAATAAACAAGTGATCAATCAATATATTATATTATTACAAACTATAATAAAATACTTATATGTGGCACCAATTATCATTTTAAATTAATTGTTCTAATTAATACACATTTGTGTGCATAAAATATGTAGAGGAATTTCATATCTTGATAATTCATGCATAGTTATTTTAATTGATCAAATAATTGCATGAATGGAAATGTAAGAATTTGTGTTTTCGAATAAATTCTGCATTTTTTATTGATGATGATGTTGGTTTTCTTTAATGTTATTTTGTAGGTGAGAAAGAGAAACAATGTTTTTATCCATATTACAAGTGTATCTGAGCTTATGATGGAGGGTACCGATTTAAAGGAAAACATAGTTGGTGTAGTTGTGATGCTGATGGAGACTATTTTTCTCAAAACATGCACGTAGCACCATCTAGTTTTCATTGATTAATTGAAGAGTGAGAAAAATCAGAAACTAGTGAAAGAGATTTTGTAGCTGGAATAATGGGTTCTGCTTGTTGTTGTTTGAGCTTTGATGATTTTGAAGATTATGTGAATCCAAATAGTCAAGTGTATAGGAACTGTGTGTGTTTCAGTTGCTTGGTACAGAATCTTATGAATGTGGTATGTATCTACATCCTGTTTCCTTGCTTTTCCTTTGGTTTGTTTCCTTTCTTCTTTTTGCTTCATGGGAGCGCAATGCTCTGTCTTATACATAATTTGAATTTGATAGTCGATAGGTATGAAACATTGACTCAGACACTGGTAATAATTTGAGGAAATCAAAATGATTGAATATAACCATATGTTTTGCTTCCCCTCCAAGACCTTCCAAAATCCAACTCCCAAACATACCATAAGATTTGCTTCCAACTGTTTAACATCATTCCATGATTCTTTACTTGATTTGTCTTGGTCAGCTATTGCAATTAAGTCATGTTTTGATGAGCTGATATTTGGGTTTTTTACACATCTGGCTTCTGATGGCATTGGTGTACACTTGCATTTTCTCCATTGTTCCTTTGTTTGGGTTATATAACTTGAAAATTTACATGTGTGGATGTTTGCATTAGCATCTCTTTAGTCTTCTGGTTTGTGTAGTGCATATCACTAATCTTGAAATTGTTCATAATCCCAAAAACTTTTCAAATGGTGATGTGTTGCATGTATATCATGTATGCATCAGTGAAGAAATCTTGAATGCTATCATTGTTATAAGTGGCTCTTAAAATCAAAGTACGTCTAACTTAGGACCTGTTTGGATCGACTTATTTGAGCTTATCTAGCATAAACACTTGTGAGACTGTTTTGGAGAACTTATGAAAACAACTTATGACATGTCCAGAAGTTGTTTCAGCTTTTTTCCGTAAGCTTTACATAATAGTTTATGAAAACAACTTAGAACTTATATGAAAATAATTTGACTTTATTTTATCTTTGTTATAGGAATAATTTATACATCACTTATATGATAAGTGTTTATACTATAAGTGTGTAGTTAAGTTGTTTATCCAAACAAACTAAATTGTGTGGACAAGTTTATCATATGAAAGCTCACATAGTCAAGCCACAGAAGATAAACAATTCAGAGCAATTTGTACTGATCTATAATTTGGCCTAGGAAAAATATTCAGCATCTGTGAATCTATCTTTCTTGATGGTAAATCCATTTTTCAGGATGATGTAGATCATAGCTGTACTTTTTCAATAAAAATATAACCATATTTCTATCTACTAAAATTTCAGTACACGTCAATATTCCGTAGAGGGGAAGGGCATTCAGTTCCTTCATCTCTTCAAGGAACAACATCCATGACATCTGCAGCATCGCTTGATAATTCTCTATCCGATATGTACCGTTCTCCTCCAAGGCCCTTACCTTACGATGCAGAGCCTCGATTTTTCCGCTCACGAAGTGACGGACTAGTTTCAAGGCGTGAGAAAAGTTCAAGTCATTCAAATGAAGAAACTGAACCTCTTAGAAGTGATGTAGATTCGGAACCAGAACCTTTAAATTCAGCAGACAAATGGAATGAATGTGCTTGTGAAGATGGATCAAAGATATACCGTTCTAAGTCCGTGTTAAAACTTTCATCAGCAAAATATACACCTGGAGTTGGGCTCGTTTATGCGTCATCGGAAGAAGAGGATATCTGTCCAACTTGTCTTGAAGGTAGATATACATATTCTTTCTTTCATACCATTAGGATTGTCTGAGTCTTATGAATACTGCTTAGGCGATATCTCTAATTGATTGTGACTCTCAACACACCCCGTTCATGCTTAGGACTAGATGTGTGAAGCGTGGACAAATGTGGATCACTAAATAACCAAAAATCTTAAAACACCCCCAATGCTTAGGACTAGGTATCTAGAACATGGACAAATACGGGTAACCAAATAACACTTCTACGATAGACTTTAATTAGTGTTGTCAAATAATGGCTATATTGTAGTGAAATTTAAACAAATTTCAATGAAGTACAACGTGTTTAGGCTTATGGCACTCTAGCGTAGCGGAATTTAAACAAACCACTATTTTTCTCAATTTGCGATTGACAACATTGACTTTGATACTATATGAGGATTTAGGCTTAACATAGCCCTAAAAGCTAGTTCAAGAGGTGAGAATTGCTCTAGCCTTATAAGGACTAGGTTGGCTATATCTCTAAATTGACATATACTAAGAAACTTTTATTTGATATACTAATTGTGGGAAGTTGATCATCTTTTGAGCCTCTATTGTGCATTATATTTCCTTTTACTTTTAAATTTGTGCTTCTTGTGTCTTAAATTGTGAAGAAGCAAAACTAAAGTTGTATGTTTCAATTAAATGGGGTCACTAAAATATGATTTTCGCGTGATGGTTTTCATTACGCAAAAGATGAATAATGTGCTAATGTTGAAGCAGCATTGGCTTAGAAGTTAGAATGTAACTTGTGTACAGGAAAATATGATCTGTGTAGATTCTTATGTTTTGGCAATTGTTTATGCTTTCAGAATATACTAAAGAGAATCCAAAGATAATGACAAAATGTTCTCATCATTTTCACCTTGGTTGCATCTATGAGTGGATGGAGAGAAGTGACAACTGTCCAGTTTGTGGAAAGGTAATAATACTAAGTATTTTCTAACATCTTTAGCCATGACATAGAATTAGAATACATCAAATCCCATGTTTTGAGAAGTGAATACTGGACTAGATACTGTTTTGTTTGACCAGAATTAATTGGGAGTATCTGAGTTCGAACCCTTGCTAAAACAATCATTGACCAGTTCAAATTTTAATTTTTCTTCAATTGTAAAAAAATCATAGTATTCATATGTATCTACTCAATCATTTTTTATAATTATAGTTATATTGATTAAACCATTTTAACATACTATGTTTATAGCCCCAGCAAAGTTGGCGCAATGGTAGGATTCTTGATTGATTAGTTAAATACTCTGTCCTTAAATGTAGGATTTCGTTGACTAAATCACAGAAATTAATAAAATTAGTGTAGTATTAAATTTGTAAACAATTTATAGTATTATTTATGAGACAAAATTCATTCATCTTTACATCGTGCTACCTCCGGACTCAATTATAAGCAAAAGTAACTAATTGGGCACATGTTAAGAATAATGGTTAGCTGCATTTAATTTTCTTGAAGCAATCCAAAAAATAATTACATTCCTAAACTACTCTTACTTTTCATTTAATTTTGTATGGAACTTGTTATGTTGAAAGATATTTTGGTAATAATAGTATTAAATAGTGTGAATTGTGACTACCTTTTTTTACTTGTATTTGAGTCCAGACGGGGTAGTATTTAACTATTTAGTGCTAGTTACAAAAAGTATACAATGATTAGAAGTATTTTAGTAATGAAATAATTATTGTAGTTGAAAATCTGAAATGATTTTATAAAGAGACAAGAAAAATAGTACTAGCCTACTAGTTGGAATTTAATGTATGATAAATTGGTTACATATTTTCTCTATTATATTTTTTCATTGTAGGAAATGGAATTTGATGAAACAACTTATTCTTGATCATTTGGATAAAGCCAGCAACTACAACAGAGGAAAGGAACAATATAAAAGTATAGAGATTGTGAATATTGAAGATGAAGAAGTGTTTGTATTTGTATAGTAAGCATGAAAGGTTTTTCTTAATCATTGTTGTGAGTTCAATCACATTTAATTTGTGCTTTTTATATTGAAACATATAATCTTGTCTGAAACTGTGAAGGAAAAAAGGTTATGCAATTTAGATGGAAACTTTTGTCACAACAACAAATTCATCGTTAAATTCAGAGTTATTATCACATAGAGAACTATTATGATACCTCTGATAATTATTTAGGGCATATCAGTATTACAGATTCATCGTTAGATTGAGAGAGTTATTATTATATTGATCATATTATGCCTATAATATTTTATAATAATCTTAAATTATTTTTTGATATATTTTAAAATTAACGTTTTACGAATTTTTATTAATCGAGTTGATTTGAATGCATCTCATTTACAATTTTTTTTCTTTACAAATACTGAATTAAATATAAATTTTTAAGCGTCAAACATTTAAGAAATTAAAATATCGAAAATCTGGACCTTAAAATTCAACTTTGTGCTAAGGTTTTCCAAAATAATTTAATATTATTTTCGTAAAACCTCCAATTTATTACTTATTTCTCATGTGTGCATGTAGACCTCCTATTATTAAGAGTTTACTTTTATAATATGTGCATGTTTATACTATATATTATTTTCCCTATTGCTAATAATGTTACTTTTTATTTTTATTTTTAAATTCTCTCTTAAAAGAAATTAAAAACACAGCTTCACAATATTTCAGTATTTATCATATCAAGTCCAATCCTCTACTAATAATAATAATAAAAATAAAATTTGTCTTTAAATATAACTCTATTTTAAATTATTAGATAAATTTATTATTTCTAAAATTACTATTAATTTATTATAAAAGTTGAAAAGTCAAAATTGTATACATTCATAGACAAATAGGTATTTTAATAACATCAACGCACAAAATAGATAAATAAATTTCAATCGTGAATTTATTTATTTTTTGCTCAAATATTTTGATTGTGAATCTAACTATTGTGCTGATGCTTTAGCAAACATTGACTATGAATCTAGTCCATTTGATGTTTTTTTAGCCTCGACCGACTTATAATATTAGTCATTTATTTTTAACTAATTTAGCTGATCTTGTATTTATAAAATTAAAAAATATCTAAAATAGATACATTAAATACATTATCTATATGGTGGAAGAAAAAAAGCAAAATGCAAAATGCAGTAGACATCAAAATAAAAATTCTTCAAAAACATATTCAAAATACTAAAAACCTTCTTATATATAACGCCATATATATATATATATATATGTCTATGGCTAAAAGTTTCAATAGTTTTTTTGAAGTCAGTCAATGCTGTTTTTTTATACCAAAACAAGTAAACAGAAAGAAGCACATTCAACATTTACACATTGTCAAAACCAAGAAGCAATTTTTCTTTGTTTTTGGCCTAAAGGGTTTTCTTTTATGCAGCCAAAGAAAAATTGAGCTTAAGTCTCAAAGCATCCATCCAGGAATAAATCCATTAACTTGTTGAGCTTGAGTTGTTGCAGTAAGCTGATCTGAAGCTACAGGACTGTACCTGTAATCACTTCTGTATCAACCGACAATAGTTAATAACTTACTAATATTATAATTCAAATCACCTTTGACTAGTATTGTTTCTTCAGATCATAGATGTGTCTAGACTCTAATATCTATACAAAGAGTGTGAGTGTTGTTTGTTACGATTGTTATTTAAAATATAGGCTAAATAGCATATATGGTCCCTTAACTTAATTTTAGGTAACGTTTTAGTCTTTTATTTTTTTTTTCCGATTTAGTCTTTTATTTTAATTTTAAGTGAAAATTTAATCCTTTTATGTTTTAAAATGTTAACAATATTATCCTTTTTTTTACAAAAATTCAAAAATTCATCAAAATTTTCAACCAAAACCCATAAAATTAATTATATTCTTTAATATAATACAAATTTTATCAATTTCGTAACTCATATTCAAATAAATTCATATTTTTATTCTTTATTAGATGGAATTTTAAAAATCAAATAAAAAATGAAAATATGAGTTTATTTGAATATTTGAGTTACGAATTTGATAAAATTTGTATTATATTAAAGAATGTAATTAATTTTATGGGTTTTGGTTGAAAATTTTGATGAATTTTTTGAATTTTTGTAAAAAAAAAAAGGATAATATTGTTAACATTTTAAAACATAAAGGATTAAATTGTCACTTAAAATTAAAATAAAGGACCAAATCGGGAAAAAAAAAGATAAAAGACTAAAACGTTACCTGAAATTAAGTTAAGGGACCATAGATGCTATTTAGCCTAAAAAATATAATTACTTTTTTTAAAAATAATTTTTTACAATTTTTATCTATTTATTACAACTTTTGAAAGAAAGAAAAGAATCTGTAAATTATCTAAAGTTATTCAAATTAAAAATTGTTTTGAGTAGTTTTTAATAAAAACTGTTTTTTTTTTATAAAAAAAAATTGATTTTCATTACTGCAAACAACCTAACAATTTATGATTTTTATTACAAATCTCTAAATAAAAATTTATAAATTATTAAATATTAAAATTAATTTTTTTTTATATTTCGTAACAAATAGACACTCAATTACTTCAACTTTTTCAAATTACTATAAGTGTTACGGACTCAATATTGTGTTTAATATTCGAGTGTCTATAAATAGACTGACACAAAAATGGACAACGAATACTAGACACGAAAATGCTAGGAATATTGTCGCGTGCACATTGAAAATAGTTGAAGTTGAATATAACATATGCTAGTATCATATCGTTGTCGAATAGTGACATGTATCGAATACGTAACACATTTTCAATCTTACGTGTGGGTGCTTGTTGACAACAAAGAGAAAATTAAAATTAAGAAATTGATTTAAAGATTACCCTATCTGCAATGTAGGATTGCAGTCCAAAGGCTGGAAGAAGCTTTGTGAGTGAGGATTTTGTGTACCATATGCCATACTTTGATCACCAGCTTCCCATGTTTGCCTATACTGGTTTCTTGAATTGATTTCTTCCAGCTTTCAACATAAATAGTAATCAATCAAATCATAAGCACAAGAATTTAAAATGAATCTATCAAACACATACACAAATATATTAGATAATAACACGTAAATATCGATTATAATTTACAAAAGTGGACACAATTGAATATAATGATATGTGTCAATGTCAAATATGACATATGTTGGACACGAGATACGGTTTTATTGTGAGTGTTAGCACTACATAGATATATTAAAGACTACGTACATAATTAATATAGAATAGTAATTTAGACTAGTACACAATCGGACCGAGTCTTATGCTAACTGCAGTGCAACTAAGTCTACAAGGTTATCTAATTAAGATTGAACAGTTCAGATTTTAAACTCATATTTTAAAATTAAATGTAATTAAATTCACAAACTTGAAATATAAACTATCCAATCTTAAACGAACGATCCAGATATGTCGACTGCACTATAGTCAACTTCAGTTAATCCAAATTTTGCACCATCATATCATATTATCGAGTAGTACAAATAAGAACAATAATGTCAATGATGATGATTGAAGATTGTTGTTACCTTCATATGCAAAGATCTATTTGCTTCAGCCAACATATGCTCCTGTGTCCAATAAATGTATTAAAAGTGTTAGGAACAAATGAAATTGATTTGTTAATATGTAGTTATGCAAGCACCATATAGATGTACCTTATTTTGAAGATCAGCTAATTGGTCCAGCATGAATTGGGTCTACAAAATGAATTTTTTTTTTTTAACATGTTGGTAATTTCTTGACATTAATTATTCTCACAAAAACTTTAGTAACTTTATAATAATGAATATAAAAATATGAGATAATTACCTTTGTGGACCTAACTTGCTTAAGAGATGAATCAAGTTGGCGTTCAAGTTGTTCAAGATCTTTGGTACCTAATGGACCCAAGTCTTCACCTAGAAGGTTTCTGCATGCAATTAAGGAACAAAATGTCATGGTCTTGATTTGGCTTAAAAATCAGGTTAACATAGAGATGAAGATTTATCTTATATTAAAAATAAACTTAAGAATTTGATATAAAAAAAAATCTTAAAATATTTTATATTGAATAATTATTAATGATACCAAAAGAAGGAATACAAGTGTTATATTTATAGATCACCACCTTTCAAATTAAACCAAATAATTAACTAAGCCTAATTAACTAACTAATCTCTTAAAGCCTTAAATTACTAACAAAATTATGTAATCCTAACACTTAATGAAATAATCAAAGATATGTAGAATTATGTAAAATAATCTTTCTTTAGCATGTATATTAAATTTCAGATAATTTGAATATTTAAACATACATATATGTAAAAAAATTACCTTTGGGTCCTCTGAAGTGATTCAAATCTTGCTTTCAGCTTCAAGTACTCACGGTAACTGCTCTGCTAAAAAGAAACAACACATTAAAAAATAACAAAAATGCTTATTAGCAAAATGTAATTAGAACATTTCTTATATGGGATAGAATTTATCAGCATGCATATATATTCTTATTTTCAAAGTTCTAGCAGTTTAATTATTGCACTTTTTTTTTTAGTCAAGAAAAAACTATAACACTTTTTCTTAAGTGAATTTCTAAGAGATGTTAACAACATAACATATATACTAAGAGAAAAACTAATTTTACATTAATAGTAAATGGTAACTTGTATTCATCGTCACAATATAATTATAATTTTCATTATCAAATAACTACTCAATCGATAGTTTGTGTTTGATGTAAGTGTAAATAATTTTACACTGACGGTGTATGGTTATTAAGTATGCTAATTAAAAATGTGTTAAAAAAATTAAGGCCATGGCCTTATACCTCAAGCTCTTTGGCAGGTTTGTGGACTTCTACTGCACCATAGCTACACTTTTGGTACCTTTCAAGTGTTTTGAGCATGCTGATAATTGAAACAAGAGAGAGGAAGAACAATCAAATTCATGAATCTGTATCGTGTATGCATGGATAATCCTTTCATATAACTAAAATAATAGCCGTAATATATATATTCGTTCCGTCTCATATTGAATGTCACCGTAAAATGTTCACACAAAGTAAACAAAATTATAAAAACCGAGAATCAATTTTACAAAATGTTACAAAATCATTTTAGAACATTTTGTCTTAGTTAATGTGATATTCAATAAGAGACGATAGCAGTATCTAATAAAATATACATTAGGATTTTAAGAATTCCTTAAGATAAAATATTTTCTTCCAATTTTTCTTCTAAATTCAAGAATATTATTTACTTGCTCTATTCCTATTCATAAAACTCTTTAACACTTTTTACATATATTAAGAGAAGTAGGTATTATAATTAATGTGTATAATTTGTGTACAATTAATACTAAATACCTTTTGTTTATGTATTTAATGTTAATTTTTTATATTTCAAGAGAATTTAATCGTATTAATAAAAAATATATTTGACTAAATAGTAATAAATGAATCTAGTATTAATAAAAAATATATTTGACTAAATAGTAATAAATGAATCTAGAAATTTGCAAATGGTCTTATATTAGGAAAAACAATTGTGCCAAAAAGATTTTATAATTAGAGACCAAGTGAGTATGCAATATTTAGGCCACCAAAACATGAATCTTGAATGCAAGTTTTTGGAACAAAAAACAAACATGACATGTATGTCAAGGAGTAAATTCTTAATTACAATTAGGTGTGTAATCATTTTTTATTACACTTTTTTTAAAGACAAATGTTAGTCGTTAATTAATAATTATGTTAGTTTTTAGATTTGAATCATTCAATAATAAAAACACGGGTTTGAGCCTTAAACCTTTTAATAAGAACTTCTTCAAAACTTCACAGCTCATCAAAGACCAATCCAGTTGTGCTTACTTAGGACATGAAGTTAAGTAATTAATATTTTTATATGACTTGTGAACTTTTAGAACAAAATAACCTATGTGTGTCTCTTCTAATATAAATGCAAGAACTTGCTTTGTGCTAAGCTCAAATGGAAGATTTGAAGCAAAATGCATATTGACATAACAAATGTGCAGTTACATTTTGAGGAGAATCAACATGCTTAACAAAAATTTACAATATGACCAAAATGACCAGATGACATTCCTACATTCCTACATTTATGGTACTAACCTTTTAATAACATTTTTTAGTTAATTTTCTTATTGACAATAGTTTTTTTCCTAGGGTTAAATTTTTTCTTATTGTTAAAAGCACTACTAAAAAACATTAAACATAATATGCCTCTAATATTATCGCTAAGTGTAAGAAACATTAAATTCGATGACCAAATTTATTTATGTCATTATTTCAACTTTTTCTTTTAGTAGTGAACATGTTTCTTCATTTTTCTTTTTAGCTTTAGCTATAGCCAATTACAAAGAAAAATGTTGTATTGTAATTGTCCAAGACTAAAAATGGTCGAATAAATATCCCTTTTAAGAACATATTTGTGAGTACTTATTTGAACATCAAGTCATGCTTTAATGTCTTTTCCCCCATGACAGAATGCTTATATCATATATAGCTTGAAAAAGAGCAAATTGTAAGGAAGATGATTGAAAAATATTATATAGGTTTCTTAGAGTTATTTGATTTCATTGTCATTAAATGCATGCCTTGCATAAAACATCTTGATTCTTGATTTATATACCTATTCAACCCAATATACATTGGTAAATCAATTTCCTATAAACTCTTAAAAGAGACTTGCATCTCTCAATCCAAATCTCTCTTAATCTTTTCAATTTCTTTTATATTTACTTTTTTATTTTTTTTTTAAATTAAAAATTTATATCATATAAAATCTATACGATATAAATTTTTAATTAAACAAAAAAAATATTAAAAAAATAATTAAATTTAAAAAAATAAAGAGAATTGAGAGAAATTTAAACTAAAAGAATTCAAACTATTCTTAAAGTCATGCCTATTTCATACAATGGTCATTTCAATTTGAGGTATTGACAAATTCACCACTTATAAAGACTTTAGACTTTAATTAGTAATAAATAATAATAGAAATGTGTGGAAGATCTCATCATACATCATAAAAATTTGAGAATAGATTAAAACAAGATGATAAAATGTGTCAAACAGTGAGTATAATTACTTATTTGATAAAATTATAAAGTGAAGAGAAAAATAGAACTTTAGTATAGAAAATCACCAACAAAAATTCGAAACAAGAGAAATTATACAAAAGAAATTTGTTTATGTACAAAAAAAAATTTGTTTATTTTTTATATGGTACTAAACTCAGGATGCTAACATTATGTCCTTACTTTTTTTGAAGATATGTAAATCTAGTACTTCTGCTAACAACTTGGAAGTTGTCAGCAACTTACTTGGTTATATTATTTAAGGAAATTCTAAAATACACAAACAAAAATCAGCTCAATAAAAAGAACAAAAAAAAAAAAATCTATTTGCCACATTAGTTTAAGAAACACTTCAATAAAAAATTTAAATTCTAAAATAAATAAACAAAAATTAACTCAATAAAAAGAACAACAAATCTAGTAACTTCATGACTTTAAGAAACCCTTCAATAGAAAAATTAAATTCTAAAACAATAAAAAATCAGCTCAATAAAAAAACTACAAATCCATTAGCCTCATTAGTTTATTTAAAAAAAACAAGAAAAAGGA
>JBBPBO010000003.1:3006068-3059138 GCA_037974295.1 Cicer cuneatum | reverse complement strand
ATCAATCAAAAAAAAAAAAAAACAAGATGAAAGAATTAAACTCATCCAATTAGTTACACATATACATGTTTATATAAAAAAAAACATAAACAAAAGACAGAAACATAAACATACCTAGGACTGCTACAAAATTCATAAAGCTTGCCTCTGTTGGAGAAGATAATAAGAGCAACTTCAGCATCACAAAGAACTGATAACTCATAAGCTTTCTTCAAAAGTCCATTTCTTCTCTTCGCAAATGTAACTTGTCTGTTTATCTTATTCTCTATCCTTTTCAATTCCACTCTTCCTCTTCCCATATTCAAACAATTTCTCACTCAATACCAAAAAATTATTTCCTTTTATTATTTAATTATTTTTTTTTCTATAACTACAATCTCTATTTTAATTCTATCTTCCTCTTCAATCCTTTTTTTCTAGGTCAGTACCAAATTTGTGAAAGACAATAGAAACTTTTTTTTTATATATACTTCAAAAAAATTGAAACCCTAGAGAGAGAAACTTGAGAGAGAATTAGAAAGAGAAAACACACTAATGCATCTAGTATGATCAGTTCAATGACTTTGCTTCTTTATTATATCTCACATGTTTTTATTTTTATGAAACTAATTTTCAATATACCGTAGACGGTAAAAATTTATAATTATTTATATATATAACTCTAAAAGTAATTATAATAAGAATAAATTATTTAAAAAAATTCGATTTTAAATTTTAACTAAAATAATTTCTAACTAAATTTTATTTACTTCTTCATCATAATGTAAATTACTAAAGCCACAATTCTATATAAATTATATAGTTATTAAAATAAAAAATAATAATTATAATTAAAATTAAATATTTTTAATGATTTGATATTTACAATTAATTAATCCTACATATAAATTTGCAAATGTATATAATTTTTAATTTTTAATTTCAATCAGAAAAAGGAGTGAGGCTTAGGGTTGATGTTAGATTCTATTTTTGTAAAACTTTCTCTTTATCGTCTTTAGCTTGCTCAAGTTATTTTTGGAAAGTTTTGTTTTTCCCATTCGCGTGTTATGGAGCGTGAGAGACACGTTTGGTTGGCAATGTTTATGTCGGTTCCACGCGTGTTTTGAACCGGCGCGTGGTGACAACTGACTTATACGTTAATGATGCTGAGAAACATTTATGTCATTTTCTACTGTGTCGTTGTTCATGTTGTAAGAACGTCGTCGAATACCTTAATTTGAATCTTACTCGTGTTGATATACCGTTGGCCACTATTTATAAACATGCAAAAAATAAATTAAAAACTACTACTTTATCTCTGTTTTTATTTTATTTTTAAAGTATCTCTTATTAACTAGGATAATAAGTTCATGATCAAAATTAAAAGTTAAAAGTTAAAAGATTAAAATATAAAAGAAAATATCTTGTATATGATAGGTGAATCTTAAAGTCTTAAATTTTTTTTAACAACAAAAATTAAAAAATCTAAATGGAAATAATAATAATAATAATAATAATATAGGCAAATAACATATTTGTTATTACTTAATCAAATAAAGGTTCTAGATATTTAGTAAGCTCTCATGACTAATTAACTACTAAGTAAGTTAACGATTTAACACAAAGAGCGCTTCATAGGAGTTTGTAAAAAGGAAAAAGTAGATTGGAGAAAACAAAAAAACAATACAGTGAGAAAATAAAAAGGGGTTTGTGTGCGTGTCGCCTTAATCGATTCATTTAGCTTCCCCGTCGTTTTTTCTCCAACTTCGATCACAAAATCATTTGCATAAGCATTGTTTAATGTATGCAAACATACCCACAATTTAGCTGTCAAAACCATGTTGGAAGGGCATAGCGAATATATTATTTTCATTAGAGTGAAAATTATACGAGGCTTAGAAGATGTAGCAAACATTATACATGTAGCTATAAAAAGTGTTGGGCAAAATAATATCACTATTCATTAACATTCATGTTAATATATATTTATATATACATATACCTCTTAGTATTAATAGCTTAATAGCTGTGTTGTTCTTCAAAAAGCATGTCATTATGTAGAAAAGATTTATACTAATAAAGACCATAGTGTAAGTACAAATATGTATATATGTATGTTAAATTGTAAAAGGTTGGAATCTTATGTAAAATATAGTTACAGAGTATGTGAAAGTAAGATTTTGACCTTGATGACGTATGTAGAATAGCCAACTTCTATACCTACCCTTTATTCCCTATGAAGCTAACATGTCAAAATATTAATTTCCTATGTACTGTACGTTACTGTAGCCAAATTTGCTTATTTCTTTCACTATTTTATCGAGGTAAAACTTTGGCGGTGTCGTGTGTTAGAAGGAGTTGGACCAAAAGAAAAATTAGACTTAGATTTATTAATTGAATTACTTATTTTTGTTTGAACCATTGGTAATTGACGACGGATATCATCGAGGAAATTTTATGAAAATTATCATTACCCCTTTGTTCTTTTAAAAAAAAATTACCCCACGAAAAAGAAAAAAGGTTTAATTTGATATTCCCTTCGGAACTACGTGTAAATACAAATAATAATCGAAGAATTTATATAACTAATTAAAAATTGAATTAAATATATTAATTTCTTAATTAATATTTTATTCTAGAGCAGTATGTATTATTAATGTAAAATAGTTTCACTTGATATTTAATATCTATTTTGTCATGTTTTAATATAAAAGCGGAGTAAAGTTGGATGATCGATGTGAGTCCTTAAATCATAGCTCAACTGTCAAATATTAATATTGTTATGTGAAGATCATGTCTCGAGTTCGAACGGTAAAATTTGTAAAAAAATAAATTACACTAACAATTGATATCTATGTTCTAAAAAAAACATAGAAGAGAGAAAGAGAGATGAAAAGAAAAATAATATAAATCATAATGATTTCTTAGTGTGGTTTGGTTTAAGAGAAATGAAAAGAAAGGAGAAGAAAGACAAAAGTGTAGGTCTAAAATGACATCTATAAATATCGTTATGTATAAATTGCAATTTTGGTTATTTTATTTTCACCAATTCACGGAATTAATCATTCTATTATAAAAATCGTTAATTTTGATCCTCCCTTAGATTTTTAAACTTAAACATGACGATTTGACATATTTTAAATTATGTAACATAAGATTTCATTAAAGAACTATCTAGATGCATTGATTATTCATATGTCATTAATTAAATGAAAAAAAAATGAAAATTTTATTAAGTCGAAAGTTAAGGTTTTAAAGGATTATATTGCAATTTCATTAGTGTTAATCATTCTACATCATGATATCATATGACGTTTAATTTAAAGTATGTTACATCGTCATATTTTAGTAAAAAAATTAGAATGAATGACCAAAATTGTCAAATTTAAAAATAAGGGGATTGGTTGCGTTAATTTATAAAAATAGGAGGCCTAAAATTGTCGTTAAGCTTAAATATTTTCTCAAAATCAAAGATAAATAAAAATATCGATCAAATAAAGGAAATAAAAGTATGAAAATATTCATCAAGAAATTAAAATAAAAGGTTAATTAAGTTTTTAGTCCTTTAAAATTTAAAAAGAAATTGTTTATAGTTCCTATAAAAAAATTTAAACTTTTTTGTCCTTAAAAAATATTATATTTTATTTGGTCTTTTTTTTTTAAGTCAATTCATGTGTGCCCTTCAAATTTTTGAATGATTTTGTAGATATAAAGGTTAGAACTTCATAAGAATCTCTCCGACGAAAATTTAGGATTACTTAACAAAAGATGAATTAAATATGAATTTTTAAGCTGCTTGAAAATTTATATTAAATATCTCTTACTAAAAAATTATAAATTTTTGTTGGAGAGATATTTATAATATCCTAAATATGACTGTAAATAAATCATTTAAAATTTCAGATAATACATATGAACTCATTTAAAAGCAAAGACAAAAAAATGAAAACAAAAACTTTTAGGACTAAAATGTTTTAAAATAATTATAGGACCTAATGTTTTAAAATAATTATAGGACCTAACAACAAAATGGCAAATACATAAAATAAAATAATATATATATATGTAATTATATTAAACTATAATATATGAGTGACGATTAGTTGACTCCATGAGTAATATGTATGATTTACTTTGCTTAATAAGTCAATATAAACGATGAATTTTATCAATTCAACGGTTGATTATTGACATAATATATTAATGATGAAACACACAAAATTTTATATAAATCCAAAATTTGTAGCTATGTTATCTAATCATTGATATCTGCTTACATTTTTCAAAAGTTTATTATACGTTCATTTGAAATTATTTAATGAAAAATATTAAATATTTTTGAAATTTTATAAAAGTTTATGGAGTTGATCTACATATTTAGTAAGAATTTTTTATTTGACAGTTACATTAATGAAAATCATTGTTTATGTTGAATTATTAAACGAATTAATTTATCACATAGTTACTCATGAAGTTAATAGATATTATAATTATATATATATATATATATATATATATATATATATATTATATTATGTTTTGACTATATAGTTGTAGTTGGCAAATACATAAAAAAAAATAATAATAAACTTTTATGTGTACCTAAAGGATAGTCCAAGTGGCCGGCCGGCTAATTAAGTTAAGATATAGTTTTTTTCTTGAAGGAGTGTGAGGAGATTTAAGATTTAAACTTTGTCTATAATAAAAGTATAGGAATTGGGCCTATTAGTATTTTTATCTTAATTAATTAGTAACTGCTCTTTTTGGATAGATACTTGGTAATTATTTGCTATTATTACTATTTATTGATCGAATAAAAGATATTATAAAATATTGCAAAAGAGTAATTATATATAAGTTGAAATGATAAAGAAAAAAAATGTTATTAAAACTAACTACTTTCAAAAATATTCCCATTTTCTTAGCTACTTTCTCAAATAAATGTATTTCCCTTGTTCTCAAAATTGTCAAAAGTATATCATCTTAATACAACTTAATTAACCTAATGTTTGAAACCATGAATACCAAATATGGATTTGGACACTATTAAGCAAGCATAGCATTTTCTTCATTGCCGCCCCACAATTAATGTGTGCAAATGAGACCAACCTCACAATCTATTTCATAATTTCTTAATTATTTTGGGAGTTGCAAACCTACTTTTTGTCATTTTTCTTTTAGCCAAACGCGTACATACCAAAAAAACCACACCTTATATATATATATATATATATATATATATATAACCAATAAATGATAGATGACTAAGGTTAACTAGTTTGCAAAAATACAAATGGTCAAACAAAAAGATTAATTGGACAAAAGGATGCAAGTATAATATGCAAAAAGCTTAATACGTTTAATTTCATCCACATGTATAATATGCAAAAGATGCAAGTTGTGTTAGAATTGGTAGGCCCTACATTTCAAACAAGGAAAAGCAATTAAAGCTGAGTTTATATGATCACAATAAAACAAAAACAAAAAAAACTTCTCTAAATATGTGTAGCATTTTTGTGCCTAAGAAAGAGTTCCCATTTGGTTTCTCCCTTCTTTTAAGTTATCCATTTTTTGAAATAAATAATATACTAGTACGTATGTGTGTATGTTAACAAGTACGTCTTCCCTTAGTTTCACACGTGCATTTTATGGAATTTCAAAATCAAAACATTATATATTTATCCCATTATCTAAGGGAACATTTATGCCACTAACTAAGAGATAACTAATAAAAGAAATATTACTAAAACAAAGTAACCAGAAAAAAAAAAGTTAACTAAGATTAAGACTAAAATGAATGTTGAGAATTCCAAGTTTGGACACAAGGCAAAGAAAGATAAGGAAAATGGTGTAGAGCCTTTGTAAATTCTTTCTTGAATTTTATCACGCATACATATTAATGGGTTTAGTTAGTTCGTGAAAAACTAGGTTAGAAGTTATGTGCATAGCATACATATTTTCACAGTACAAAATGATAGGTGCATAATATAGAACCATTGACATGAAAGATGAGTTAAGAAATATATTTGCAGCCAAGAAAGAAGTTACGATTTTTGGTAAGTAATGTCATTTTCAAGAAAGAAAGTATTTAAGGGAAATTGGGGAGGAATCATACTATTATAGAATGTAAACAAACAGGAAATTAATGAAAAATGTGTGCAAACAATAACAATCCAACACTAATAAATTGTATTATTAGCAATTTAACACATGCACAAATGCATTGCAAATTATATCATTTATTAATTGATGGAAGACTCGGTCTACAGCTACTTTGTAGATGTTAATAGTGTAGGTGCTGCTGCTGCTTTCTTAACATAGACTTCATGCTCGTTCACACATTTTTCAAACTGCTGCTTTATGAGAAATCTGTCAATCTTCTTGTTCCAGGCCTTAGGAGCTTAATCTTCTTGTTCCAGGCCTTAGGAGCTTACTTCAGACCATACAATGATTTCCTCAGCCTATACACACTGTCTTATTTGCCTTTTATCTCATATCATATTGGTTGTTTCACATACACTTCTTCTTCTAATGGTCCATTGAAGAATGCTGACTTTACACCCAATTGATGCACGATCCATCCTTTGTAACTGGTCATTGACATTACAAGTCTCACTGTTTCAATTCTGGCCACTGGTGCAAATACTTCATCATAGTCCAGTCCATGTTTCTGCAGAAAACCTTTTGCCACAAGCCTAGCTTTGTATTTTATCACCTGTCCATCAGTCTTTACTTTGATCTTATAAACCCATTTCACATCAATGGGTCTTTTGTGTGCTGACAGGGTCATCAGCTCCCAGGTTTTATTCTTTTTTATGGCATTGAGCTCTTCCTCCATTGCTTGTCTCCATCTTGAATTACTTAGAGCCTCATCTTCACTGACTGGTTCTAATTCAGCCAGCAATGCAAAATGTATTAATTCTCCATCTGCATTTATTGTTGAGTCAGATGAAATTTCAAATTGGTTCAATCTGACTGAGGGTTGTCTGATTCTCCCATAACGCCTCACTGGATCTGGGGCTGGCTGAGGTTCTGATCCTGGCACCTGATTAATGTCCAGCTCAATTGCTATTGACTGACTCGAGTTGGCTGTGACATCCATCTTCCAGTCCCAACCTTTTGATACATCCACCAATATGTCTATGCTTATAACTATTTTCATCTTGTTTGGATCATAGAGTTTATATGCTCTAATTGAATCATATCCTAGCAATATCATATGTTCAACCATGTCATCTAGTTTTCTTCTGTTTTGAGCAGGCACATGTCTGAAACATATTGATCCAAATACTTTTAGATGACTTACGTTTGGTCTCCTTCCAGACCAGACTTCTTCTGGGGTCCTTGTGTCAAGTCTCTTAGTTAGGCACCTATTCAATATGTAGGTTGTTGTGGAAACTTCATCTCCCCATAATTTGTGAGGCATCTTATTCCTTTTTAGCATGCTTTTTGCCATGTTGAGAATGGTTATGTTCCTCCTCTATGCAGCTCCATTGTGTTGTGATGTATATGGTGCAGTCACTTCAGGAATCACTCCTTCTACTCACATAATTCATGGAATTCAGGGGATTAATACTCACCACCTCCATCTGTCCTAATCACATTAAGATCACAACCATTTTGTCTTTCTGCCATTAATTTGAATCCTCTAATCACAACCAACATTTCACTCTTCTTCTTGATTAGATAGATCCAAGTTTTCCTTGTAAAATCATCAATGAATGTTTCCAGATAATTGTTGCCTCCTATTGACATTTCTTCAAATGGTCCACTTACATAAGAAAATATTACCTCCATCTTACTTGATGATCGAGTTGGTACTTCAACTTTGAATGAGTTTTTGTGTTGCTTAGCCTGGCAGCATTCTTCACACAGCTCATTTGATATTTTAAGCTCACGAATTCCTTGCACCATATCCTTGTCATGCAGCATCTGAAGGCTTCTAAAATTCAAGTGGTCAAACCTTTGATGCCACCCAGCTTTCACTTCGGACTTCAGTATTCAAGCACTGGTTCTCACTGATTTGTAATTCAATCTTGAAGATTCGATTCTTTGAGAGTGGCGCCTTCAAGATTAGTCTTCTTGATTTATCAAACATCCTTATTTCACCATGCTCCATCTTCATTGAGTATCCCTTTTCAAGCAGATGTCCAAGACTCAATAGATTATTCTTCATGTTTGACACATAAAGCACATCACATATAAAAGATTGTTTGCCATCTCTCCTCTGAATCAGCACTTTACCCACTCCTTCAGCTGTCATTGAGTTGTTGTCTGCAAACTTAATCTCCCTTTTCACTCTTTCATCAATGCTTACAAACAACTCCTTATGCTCAGTCATATGATTAGAGCAGCCTGTGTCAAGCTACCACAATTCTGGGCAGTCTTCATCTGAATTTGTGGTATCCATTAGTAATATATCATCTGAATTTGAGTTCTCAGCTGCCATCTAAGCTTCATCATCCTTTCTTTGTACGTTCTTGAATCTACATTCATCTGCAAAGTGCCCTAATTTTTGACAATTATAATATTGAATCCCTTTCTTGTTAAATTTCTTCTTACCATTTGATTTCTTGTTGTGATTATCACTGTTGTTCTTATTTCTTGATTTTCTAGCCCCTTCATCTAAGTCATGCTTCTTGTACCACTTGGGTTTTCCTTTTCCTTTCTCGTGTTTCACTTCATTTTGACTGACTTTCTTGTTAGCTTGAGCCTGCACTTGAGTTGCTGTACTCCTTTCTCTTAATCTCAATTTGTGGGCTTCTAATGATCCTTGCAAGTCTTCCATCTTCAACATTTCAAGATTCTTTAACTCTTCTATGGCCACCACTATGTGATCATACCTTGGTTTTAATGTTCTCAGAATCTTCTCGATGATCATCAGCTCAATTATTACTTCACTATTTGTTCGCATTTGATTGGTAATTGGCTGCACACGATTGAAATAATCAGCCACACTTTCATCATCCTTCATTTGCAACAATTCATACTGCTTTCTCAACATTTGAAGTTTCATTTTCTTGGTTTTTTCTCCATCCGTGTAATACTTCATTAAGATGTCCCAAGCTTCCTTTGATGTTGATGCCTTCGAAATCCTCTCAAAATTGTTTGAATCCACACTCTGTTGGATGTAAAACAATGTCTTGCAGTCCCTTTTTCTTGGAATCTTTGAATGTTGCATGTTGCCTTTCTGTTGGATTTGAACCTAGTTGATCATAGCCATCTTGTACCACTTCAAACACTTCTTAAGCTCCAAGCAATGATCTCATAGATGCATACCATATTTCCTAATTTTTTCCCGTCAAGAATTGACAAATTAGATGGAAAACTCACTGGTCCATTCATGATTTCTTTCTTTCAATCACACTTGTGTTTCTCAATTTTGAAAAACCCTATCAATTTTCACTCGTGTTTTCCTGGATAGAACCCAAGATCTGATACCAATTGTTAGAACAAGTTGTATGACTTATAGGAATTGAAATTGAGAAGGAGAAAATGAAGGAATCAAGGTTTTGATCAATTACTTGTTGTGCAAGCAATGTGTCCGTCTTTTATATTTTTATCAAACAGTTTGCTCCAGTACATTATTAACAAACTAACTAACTATTTAAATTATATTCTAACCTCCTTAAATACCTATTAATCAATTTGAATTAACCATTTAACAGTAGACACACGTGAGTTCAACTAACTTCGGGTGAACATATAAGAATGCTCACTTAATCTATAGAGATAAATTGCATCTAGTTAAGAACTTAAGATGATATAATATTCTATAGAACATTCTGTCAAAAACCCTTCTTCGAAAACCCTCCCCAAAAATTAACTCTTATGATTTATTTAATTAAATTTACTAGACTTTTAATTTGGTATCATAAGTCCCGCCTTTGGAGCTCCTTGGTGCATTGTGCCTCCTATTATGGATATATATAAAAAAATTTTAACATCAAATTTTCTTCCTTTTAATTCATCGTGACAAAATGTTCTAAGAACTGAGAAGATCAAGTTTCTTACTATTACAAAAAGCTTTTTTTCTTATGAGTTGAAATTCCCTCAGATAATCTATCAATTAAATGCATAAACCACAATGACAAAAAAAAAAAAATTCTACTTCACATATATTTTATATGCCTGATTTTTTAGGATAGTCAAATTTTAATCCACATTAGATGGATGTTTAAAATATTAGACAAAGTCATCTGAAATTGGTACCATGATCAATGACACTAGTTGAAATTATATACAAGAGCTCTGTGACTAAAACGGTAACTTGATTATTGTTAGTTTGATGAGTTGAGTTTTAAAAGATGCATTTATTTTTCATTAACTTTTAGCTAATCGACATTGATAGTTGACTTCAACTTTCAATCTATATATGTCGCCAACTATCATTAAAATTTCAAGTGATTTTAAAATATTGATCTATGATTGATTTTCATAAATGGTCTATTGTAGCATCCGTCTTTTAAGATAACACATTATTTATGTATATAAAATAAATAAATTGTAGTAAAATATAATGATTTTTTTTTATTGAAGTTCCATAGATGATCTATTTCTTTTTTATTAAAAAAAATTCATTCATTCAAATAAGTATAATACATCAATCGAGAAACAAAAATTTAAAGTCAATAAAATAAAAAATGATAAATTTACAAACAAACTCACATATAAGTTAACAGTATAAAACGATAAAACATTTATAAAATTAATTATATGTTTAAAATACTCATAGGTCCATTTCTGTAATGTTGATGACGCTAAAATTGTTTACTAAATTTGTAATAAATCGATGCAAATTTATCAATATAAATCAAATAAACATAAAATAAGACAAAAAAACAAACAACAATGCATTAAAATGACAAGTAAAATAGTATTGTGTTTAGACGACAAAATCACGAATAAAAAAATTTAATCCATTTAACAACACTTATTTAAATAAAATAAAAAACTTTTTAAAAGATGATTTCAAATAAAAAAATAATTATCTATCTTAAACGATGGATGGAAGAATAAGACTAAGAGAAGGATAAAGAATTAAAAATGGAGTAACCCCATTCAATAGCGATCTAATTTTGAATTGCATAGAACTCTCGAAGAAATAAATGTTTAGTTAAATTAACTTTTTAGATTCATTGAATCTTAGATTTGATTCTTACCCATAAGAAATTATGTCAACCTCTTGCTTTCAATGTAACAGGTGCAATATATTACTGTTCACTAGGAGTACATTACATAATCCATCACCATATTGCACACCATTTTCCAAAGTGTATTTTTTTTTATCAATTTATATAAATAAAATTAATGAATAATACTCTTTGTGGTTCTAAATATTAATCGAGTATTATTATTAATTTAAACGTTTCTCAATTTATATAAATAAAATTAATTTGTTTAAATATGTCTTAATTTTCAATGACTCTTTTTTTTTTATCAATTTATATAAATGAAATTAATGTAAATATTTTATGTATCAAAAAAAATTTAATATAAAATATTTTGATTAAATAATCAATTATTGTATTTTTTACATATATGAAACCATTTATTTGTTTTCATTAATTATTATTATTTTTTTAAATTTGAATTTATTTGAATTTTTTTTAAAAGGTTTAAGGTTCTTGCTTTACTAATCTGGTCTTGACACGACACACTTAATAATATAAAAACTAATTATGTTTTATTTTATTTTAAATAGTTTAACTTTGAAATTCATACTATTTAATTATAAATGAAAAAAATGTCTCATCACCCTAGATTTTAGTATACTTAAGAGATAAATTAATTATATTTTTAATTTTCTTTTATTGAGACTAAAAAATGACTCAGAGTTACGTGTCAACTTATGAAAGGCTGTCATATACAGAACCAGGTGACGGATTGATGGAAAGTTACGTACGTATGGAGGACACGTGTCGACATCATGTTGGTAGGAAAAAACAGGACCATTGGATTTACCTCGGTGATTGTGCATCGGATGCGTGCCATGAAAAGTAAATCTTATAGTTACTGTGAAATTATCTTAGACTTCGATATTTCAACTTAAACTACTGACAATGTCCAATCATCATTATTTATAAAGTCAAAATTAGTTTGATTTGCCAAATTTGAATGTGTGCTAAACATTGGATAATAAAATGTTCCGTGAACTATATAATTAACTAAGATAATCAACAAATTGAACAAGAAAAGTATTTGTAGCCTATTTTATGGATATTGCTAAATCAATGATTATACTTTATGATTAAGGTCAAATGGATAATTCTATTCAAATAATTTTGTGTGTCAAGTAATGAATACCGAATAAAAGGATATTTTTTTGGAATAAAATATAGGTAAAAAGATAATAAAAAATTGATGTGAGAATATTGTCTGTAAGAGAATTTAAGTATATTTATAATTAATATATTGATTTTTTTTTATAATTAATTTATATAAATTTTAAAGTCGATTTTGAACTCAGATCTTAATATTTAATTTAGTAATATTAATATTTATCAGTTGAACTATAATTTAAATACTATAAATATGTTTATATACTTTTGAAAATAAAATATTAATTTTATTTCCATGTGATTCTATTTTATGGTGCAGGGCATAATAGGTCTTTGAAATCAAATAGTATTCTTATTTTTTGTTTTTCTTCTTCTTTTTTTTAAAAGAGTCCATTAGGTCAAACTATAAAGAAACATAAAAAATTATTTATAATATATTAAAACAATTTCATAAGTCATTATGTTGTCATCAAATTGTCAATTTTGCCATATAATTTTATTTTTGTCAAGTTAATTATATATTTATGTGTCATCAAATTGTAGCTTTGCTATATACTTACTTATCTTTCTAACATCCATTCTCCAATTTTGTAAGTGTCTTATATCAATATTAATAATACCACATTTATTGAACAAGATGATCATGCCAAAACATTTTTCCTTTCTTTTGCACCATTTTCCATGTTTAAATTTCTTTTTCTAAATGTTTTAATCAGGTTTCAACATTTGATAATTCATAGTTGTTTGATATTCTTCAACACTTGATTGAAGTTATGTCTTAAGAGCTAGAAAATGATATTGTTTATTTCATGTCTTTTATTTTCTCTTCACATTTTTCTTTATCTAGATTGAAATATCGACTGTTACATAGAGATCAAGAAGTTTGTGTTTTAAGTTATAAAATCTAATTTACAATATAACTTAATATATGATCTGTTAGATAATATTATTATAAATTAGTATTAAAGGTATTTTAGACTTTTCTATTCTCTTGTATATATACTCGTTGTAACTCTATCATTATAAGCTTTTGTTCATTTTGTTTATGAAACTCTAGTGGGCTCTCTCTCTTCTTCCTCTTCCTCCATTCTATGTTTATGTTTGTTTATCACTATTAACATGATCATTCAATGTACGACTAACAATTAAACTGAGATTAGTAGAAAATGTTAACCACATGCAATTCATTTATGCATTTCACATACTTCATGCTTTTGTTATTAACCATTTTTCATTTTCTATAAGTTTACTCGATGGCACATTATGTGTTAAATAAGACTCTTCAGATGACGATGATGACACTATTTTTTTTTGTTTGATTGGTCGATCATATTTTGTACTGTTTTTATAAATTTCATTGAATTTAATTGAATATTTATAAGGATTTTTTTACATTCCTTCTTTTTTTCGATATTGTAGTTTTGGATTTGGGGAAATAAAGACAATGTCAATAGTTGTAAGATTTGAATTAGTTTCAATTTATTGTACGAAAATGTTTCTAACTTCTTTTAAATACCATTTTACACTAAAGCGGTTGATTGCATACTAATATTATCAAATTATTTTAAATATCATTAAACTCTAAAATAGTTTGTATATGGTGTAATTCATGCAAAATGATAAATATTTTATTCTTATTAACAATGATCATGTACTCATATATTCTATGTTATCTAAAGACATACTTTTCAAATTTAATATTGTAACTACCTTATTATTATGTGTTAAGTATTTGATTTCCAAGAGTGTGTTTGTATGACGTAATTGAAAATTCTAGAGAACTGAAAATGGTTCAATTGCATTTTCTTCACTAATAAATTGTGTTGTTTGGATAGAAAAATTATTTATTTAAATTTTGGTCATATTTATAAATTTAAAAAGTGTTGGGGCGAAAAAAATGGAATTTACATAGAAGATTTTGAATTTCACTCTAAAATTACATTGCCTCAAAAATTCTTTCATCTAAACACTCTAAAATTATTTTTTATATATTTAATTTTAAATATTGTGTGGAAGAAATTTTAAGTTATACGTATGATGTACAGTCACGCAACACGCAAATTTAAATCTAATTAAAATGAGTGCCAAAGACTTTCATTGAAGGTTGACACAATCTCCTGGTGAATAACTAACATGATATGAGATATAGTAACTTGCAACTCATCCGTCTTAATGCGAGTTTAACTAAATTTTAGGTAAAAACATTTGTGATTCACTAATAGAAAATTGTGTTTTTAATACAGCAAATTAAGTCGATTATACACCTAAAATACCATGTTCCTATTATTTATGTAACGCCACGCCATCGCCGTCATTTCATCGTCACCACTTCGTTGATTTGTGAAAGAGGTTAGATTCTCAATTTCTTGTTTTTCCATCGCATACAAAATATATCATTTGATTGTTGTTCTTTATTTTGTACATAAACCTTATCATTCATGCTGATTTAGAAATACAAAAACCCCACTATCAAAACTATAATTTTAAAATATCAACTTTACTAAAAAATTATAATAAGTTTTTTAGCTCTGGTGTAATGTAGTGCTTACAATTAACCTATGTAGCTAGCACATAGTACTATTGTGATATTTATTTGACATAATTGATTTAGTGTATGATATTATGAACTCATTAAAAACATTTGATGTTAGAGTTTTAGATTTTAAGAATTCATTAGTTATTTACAATTGGTACTAATAAAAAAGGGTCAAATGTTTAAAAGAATTATTTCAATAGTGAAATTACTTTTGAAATATTATTTAAATTTTGGGTTATATAATTAGTGTATTTTATGAGTTAAATTATTTTTATGAGTAAAATTGTGGTTGGTGTGTTATTATCGTCGAAATATATATTTGAGGTTAATAGAAAAATGTGACATGTTGTCTGTATATCTTTTCTTATTACATGAATTAACCTAATCAAATGATATGCATGATGTAGATTGGTATTTATAGAGTGCATCATGTAGATTGGTATGTGTAGAGTGCATCTTGTTACATGAATTAACCTAACTATGTGTTGTAGTTATTTTAATTGTTGGGGTTGAGTGATGATCATGCTTGATTTACACTCAAAGCAAATAAACAAAATTTTATAGCAATAATAAATTTTTTTAGTTGTAATCTTTTACCTTAATCTTTACAATTATATTAGTAAATTGTAATATTTTTTATAACACAATTTTAATAACTATTTTTATATTATAGAGTTTTTTAAGGTTATTATAGGTTGTTAGGTTTGAGAATTAAACAGAAGATAACATGAAGTTTTCCTATAGTAAGTTGTTTACAAATGAATAACTTCATTTATAATATTATAACAATCTTATGTATTTAACATTTTTTTGTGATATTCAATTTTAGAGTTGGAGACAGGCTTCAAATTATGAGTGTGACTATTATGTCATGTTATATATGTTGAACATTGTAACAATCGGTATTGTTGATTCATATACGCAAGTACATAAATTTTTTTTACAAGTTGTTATTGATTGTGTTTTTTAATGTTCATATGATAAAAAATTATGATTCGGCCGATATTGATTGTGTTTTTTTTGTTCAGATATTTGATGACTCAATATCATTTCATCCGGATCAAATTAAAGAAGTTCAAGAACGTTGTGTGAATTTTATTTTGGAATTAATTGAAGAAAATTACAATGCTTGAATGTGTGTATTGAATATTGCGTGATTTTTTAATTTTGTTAATACACATCTAAATCATCTTATTCCACAGCAAAACCCAAACTTGGAATTTCATGCGTTAAACATATGATTTTTCAGTCTTGTCAAGAGTAGTTAGAAATTGGAGACATCTTCTTTCTACTCTATATTTTGCATGAACTTTTGGTACCGTACATTTTCGTTATTAAATGGTTATATAAAATTGTGATTGTAAATACAAAACTCTTATTTGAAGTTGAGTATAAAATATTGTATGTATGCATGGAGGGAGCAGTAAAATCAAATGAGAAATTTATTTTAAAAAATAATTATTTTAACTCTATCTATTAAGTCAATTATTCAAAAGAACCGATTTAAAAAGATGATTACTAAACTAAATTTATGATGTTTAAGACAATTAAACTGAACCGACTCAACAAGATAATATACATTTTAAGTTGGTTCATGAAATGCATTAAAAAGATCCTAAAATGGAACTTCATTTGATTTGATTATTTGATTTGATTAGATGCTTATGACACTCACAAAATGCAAGTTTCTATCTCTGCAATAATTAATAGTTAGTACCACACCACTAACTACTAAGGAATCCTTAGAACTATATGTCCTAAAGCAAAAAGCAGCATCTTCAACTCCACATTACAATTATGACCTAACAAACTACCACAAAGGTCTTTCCTTAGGTCCACACTCTATTTATTTTCAAATATATTTAGCCAAATCCAATCATACAAAAGGATAATTGTACCATGTGGGGGTCTTGCATAGCTTTCTACATCGGACAGTCTCTCTCTTTTTTTAGATACAAGCATTCGACAATCAATCTCCTTTAACACATGGAGTGTAGTTTCTATGTGTGACATAAACAACAAAATTATTACACTTAAATACAATTTTGCAATTTTATCTTTATCTAATATTTGTTTCGATTATTTATCTTTATTTTGATTTATTTTAATTATTTATCTTTTATAAATGGTGTATTTTAGTCTTTGTCACAATCACAATAAAGTTATAACAACATTCTCTCATTGAAATTGTTTCTAACAATTGTCAATATGTATCTAGTATAATATTCTTACAAAAAAACATCAAGTTAACTCAACAATAGGTTTGCACTTGAAAAAATTATTCTTGCATGCTTTGAAATATATATAAATTCTTTGATACAAATGACATTTATCATAGTTTACTCTACTTTCACTCATCCTTATTAAGATTGCACATTTAACTTTACAATTGATCCAACATTTGATCTTAATAGTTCATGATAATAATTATATAGTTGTTTGAAAAATTTACGATAAAAATGACTAAAATATACTACTTATAAAAGATAAAATAAAAAATAAAAGAAATATAAGTGATTAAAATCAATATTAAGTAAAAGATAAATTACCAATTCCTAATTATAAATTACCTGTAATATGGAAGGAGCAAACAATTAATATTTCCTGTACAGCTTAAGACATAACATGTATGATGGAATTCATTTTATAAGACATAAAAGTAATTTTAAAAACATGAAATGAATTTCAATATACTTAGGTAATTTTGATAATTGATTTTACCTTCAAAATGAATTTTATATTTAAAGCTGAGATTTAATACTTTTGTCTTTAAATGTAATTTTGAACTTTAAATTTATTATTCAACTTACTTTTATATTTTTATGTATTTAAATATATAAATCATTTTAACCCACTTTTAGAAAAAATAAATTTTATAAATTTAATTTACACCATAGTAGAACCAAATACAAGGGTGTTTGTTTGGAAAAAAAAAATCAATATTGTTATTTTAAAAGGACAAGTTTGATCATTTTGACATACTACTTTGACCTATCAATTATCATATTTGTTGCTATTTTTTTCCAGATTAGATTATGTATCTCTAACATGGTGATTTTTTAGCCAAAAATTGGTGATCTATGGTCTCAATTGTAAATTTAAAGAAAATCACAATTTTCGGTGTAAAAATTATGATTTGGGACTAGAGTTGCTACAAAAATTTAGAAGCTAAAAAGTTCAATTTTAAGTTTTAAAATATGACGACTATTTTCGTAATTATAATTAAATAGGACAGACAAAAAGTACAATTAAACCTAAAAAATAAATTCAAAAATTACATGAAATTTCTAATAAAACATAAAAGTTTGATTTGGGTTTTAAGTGATTGGTTTTTTTTAACGATGTGAACTCGATACCTGAATCAATAGAAGTCAAATTTGATAGGTTTAAAATGGAACATGAAAAAACCAAATCAATTTAATTGGTTTGGAGTGGATCTTCTGATTAATTAAGACATTGTTTTGATTATTACACTCCTAATTATACATAAAAAAATGAAAATATGTTTAACATTACATAATTTTTTTTAAAAAGCGTCCTACAAGTGTATCTCAGATGGTAAATGATTGCAGGGACTAAACTGCAAAACTCGAACCCTCACTACTCTACTTTTCTACCATTATATGTGTGAGTTTATTCGCTAAGCTCTTTAGAACAAAAAAAACATTCTTTTTTGGACCGAGCACAGGCCTCGCAAGGCCCAATAACACTTGTGAAGGATTGGCCCAACATCAAATCTTAATATTATCTCCAAAAACCTCAATATGTGTGGTAGTAATAGCCTTTTATTACCAGCTGAAAGGAAAATTACAAGATAGAACATCAATTCAAACTCTAATGGAAGTTGTTTGAGTAGTCTCACATGCAAGCAAACCTATATAAGCAACCCCTCCAACATTTATGCAACTCTCTTTCATTCAACCAAACACTAACTTAAGTATTTGAGTATTTACTGATACACCACTGTTGTAATTCCAATAAAATAAGTTTTTTAACTATTCCTTTTTAATTGAAGCAAATTGAAAACTGTAAATTATTATTTTTAAATATAAATTATTTTACATTCACATCAATTTTAACTGTAATCAATTTCTTTTTTACTGTAGGTGTTCTTCAATCAAACCAAACTTAAGAAGCTCGTATTACAAGTATTATAATTTGCCCATTATAGACCAAAATTAATTTGTGAAGTTATGCGGATAAGCATTCTCAAAAATCAATATTAATTTTACAAAAACAAGAATTGGCTTATTAAAAAGCAAATAAGCCCAATATAATGCACACGGGGAGAATCTCATTAGACAAATTTTGAGCCTGCTGAACAATTCATCTCACTATTTGTTTGAAAACAAAAAGCACAACTTATTATATAATCTCTCAACATAAAGCACTAATATTCATGAAGAAAGTAATTAAATGGAACCTTATGTATCATTGTCAGACTCTAACACATGTCAGACACCGACGCCTTCAACTTGAAATAAAGATGCGACATTCAAAATGTCGAAATACTACACAATGAGGACTTCCGACTTGTGAAATATCATGTAAACACAATAAAACATACTACAAATCCTAGATCTCTTGCTCCCGAGATATCGACGGTGAAAACAAAAAAAAAAACTAGAAATCCTGATAAACAAGTAGAATTCTAGAAATATATGTTCTTACAACAAGGCACAGAGTGAATCTACATAAGAATGGCAGAAGATTTTCTGCTGTTACATATACAAACATGTCTTAAGGAACATAATCACAATGTTACATGTTGAGATTCAAAATTGTATGCATGAAGAAGATAAAAACCACATTGATTATAGTTTAGAACAATTAGGACATGGAAAGTAACCTTTGGCTTGACATTTTACACATGCTATCTTATTCACTGATGATTCGCGATTACCGAGTGTTTCATACAAATCATCGACGAGGTTAAAATTAAGTAACCCTCCTTCTTTGACTGACCCAGTTCCTTTGCAGCTAGAGCAAGCCAATCTTCTTATATTGCCGCATCGCTTGCACATTCCCAATGAGCTGCAAGTAAAGGGTTTTGGTATATATATGTCAAAAAAGAGGGAGGAAAAAAGAAAAACAAAGCAAAAATCTAATGTGTTGCTAACTATGAAGCACTGATACCAGACACTACACTAACAGGTTTGACACATGTGCAGCCCCCTTAGAGTGAGTCTTTTCAATATTTTCCATCTGGTCTGTTGGAGAGTTCGGGAGAGCACTGAGAGTAACAACAAGATAAAGACCAGGACTGCCAAGAGACCTCGGCAAAACATCTCCACTCAAAACCTTTAGGCATTGAATATGTAGGTGACCTCTCTCATATATCCTTCGTTTAATCATTTACAATCGATGTGAAACTAACGACTCACATTTGAATTCCAATACTACCCTCTTAACATGTTATTCTTATCATAATTCAACAAAATCAACTCTGATATATTTTTTATCTTAATTTTCTTTTTTTCTCGATGTAACCATTTTACGAAAGGTTAAATACACATACAATTAGATAGTGAAGAGATCTTCAAATAACGATAACTTGAGGGCAGAAAAATACTGAAGAATTTAAAAACAAATTATTGTAACAGCACCATTGTTTTTTGTATCAAATGTTTAGTAGAAAATAGAGATAGCAGAATCTGCTTTTTGACAAATTAGGAGTGGATGACAAGACTATTTGAAACATTCATAAAAACCATTATTCATACACTATTCATAAAAATATCATAATATAAAACATTAGTCTTATTTTAAACAGAACTGAAAATATCATGCCATAGAAGAGGACTTGCTTAACTCTAAAACTGCGGAACAAACTTGGGTTGAACCGGGTGAACAAAATCCGGAGCAACAACCCCAACAGTTTGGAAGATATCTTTAGAACAGCAAGAAGAAAACAAGGATTTGGATAGTTATTAAGAAAAGGATACTGAAGATTCCAAAAAATATGGATCTCAATTACTCGCCACAAGAAAACTGAAGAATCTAAAAAACATGGTTCTCAATTACTTGCCACAGGAAAATGAAGGAACTTCAATTTTCAAGTACATCCAACCATTTTTCTGATATGAGAAACAGACAAATGACAACATCATGATGATAAGATACATTACCTATATACTAGGGAAATTACACATTCAGGCAATCACTAAGTCAAAACTGTTGGTTGAAGATTGGACGATTCATATTTTAATCTAAGTAAAAGTAAACTTGAAATGCGAAGTGTCTGATCTTCATCCAACGATTTTGACTTATTGAGTGCTACATGCTTTCCTTGATCCATTCTAACTTTTCGCAAACCTAGATTAATTTATTTTGGTAACTAGTATACATGAATCAAATTCTCTACTAAGTACTAATACACAAAATCAACCTTTAGAAATAGGAAAGCAAGTAAATAACCATGTTTCGAGCACATTGTTTCCTACTTGCTTTGATGTTGTGTGAAAATTTCTGGCTACTCGAAACCAAACAAGTTGGAATAAGCTTATAAGCATACTTGATTATAGCTAATGTCCCCATATAACATTGGTTTAATAGGAATAATCAATAGCTAAGTGAAAATTCTATAATTCAGGATCTAATATGGTTCATAAATTTTCAAGATAGACTTTCAATAATCCAACCTTATCTTCATTTTCTACCAACCATGTAAAAATGTAACATGAGTAGTATATTGTTTTGGTACACAAAAATCTCGCACTACTTGAAAAAAAATTGAAGCTAATGATATTTTATAAACATCACTACTCTTCTCAACCGTAAAGTTTCTTTTTCGTACTAAACCGTGAGGGTTTACATAAGACACAGACATGGACACCAAACAAAACCCTTAAAACACAGACACTAAACATAACACTAAGAATTGGCACATAGACACTACTACTAACATTTGTCAGTGTTAAACACGAGACACACCTTCAATCTAAAGTTTCACAGCTACACTAAGCATTGACATGATGAAAATTTATAATAAATCTAGATTGCATTTGAGTAACATTAGAAACAAGTTTAAAAAAATGGGTTATTGAAAAATAAAAAACAACAACATAAACAAATTAAATAGAAAAAAAAAAAGAAGAGAGAGAACCTGCGTTGAGAAGAAGAGAAGAAAGCATCGATTTTGGGAGCAGCAATGGTGGCAGAAAGAAGAAGAACACCAACTCCAAAACCAGCTATTTCGCTTGCAGTAATGTTATCCATTTCACTTCTTCTGTTTTCCACTACTCTTACCATTTCTATCTATCTTTCACAAATGTTCGAATATGTATATTAAATAAATGTTGTTTCTGATTATCTCTAACCATAACTGGCCCATTAGCTCAGTTGGTTAGAGCGTCGTGCTAATAACGCGAAAGTCGCAGGTTCGAGACCTGCATGGGCCATTATTTTTTATTCATTTTCTTATTTTTATTAATTCATAATTTAATGGATATAACCGACCATCGTGACAATAATACACTTTTTTATTTTTATTAATTCATAATTCAATGGATATAACCGACCATGGTGACAATAATACAACAATGATGTTGGAGTCGACCAAATCTAATGGAAGAGAAATAAACAAGCACGATGATACAAAATATATTTATGAACAAATATGCCGCCGGCTGCCATGTTATTAAATAAAAAATAAAAAAAGTTAAATAGAAATTTATTAAAACTTGTTTAGCTAAGGGCACTTTTAAAATTACTATTGATGTTGATTATTTTTTTATGTCTAGTTAATATATTTTTTTTCCAACTATATCCTTATATATATAGAGATTTATTTTTAAACAAAAATTTAAGATTCGGGAAGGTGTCGCAGCTAAAGTTAAAAAGATCTCAAAATTAACATTTATTTGGAGATAGAACTTAGAAAATTTTAATTCAATATTTAATAGTATAATGCTTTCGCAATTAAAATATAAGTAAAATTGGACACACATAATTACAATAAAATATAAGTAAAAAATCGACTCTTTTATACAAAACTTGTCTTTCATTTAAATTCCAATTTTTTAAATTAAATATCCACTTTTTTATACAATTAGATGATATGAGAGGTGATTTAGTTAAAGAGGTTTAACTTTTAAATAAAATTAACAAGATTTAGAATGAAAAAATTCTAATTTTCTTAATAAGTGTACAAGTAATTAATAAATATTTTATTCTAAATACTCATTAATTAATTAATTAATATTTTCATCTATACTCTTGAAACTTAAATATTAAGAAATGTGCTTCAACGTAATCTTCAACTAATTCAAAAATTAAGAAATATAAATGGACAAATAGTTCTACTAGGTTGATGTTACCAACAAGTTACATGAAATGACCAATCACATCAATTGTAATATATAGGTTCAATTTTGTGATTACATATCTTAATTATTTGAAAAGTAATTCATAATAATGAGCTAATTTGAATCGAAATAATTCTTTCGAATGGAGAGAGATGCGTGCAAAAATTACTCTACCTAAAGTCAATTTTAAGTTACATGTTGAGAAAAGATGAAAAAGAAAAATTAATTGTGCAGGCTTTCCATGGATCATTTTTTTTTTGGTAATTAATATTTTTTTTATATGGAAGGAAGGAGCTGATTAAGCTCAAAATATAAAAACAAAAAAAAGTTAAAAACTATTATCATATGTTTGGATATGAGTTTGAAATACGATTTTACATATTTCTAAACACACTTAAAAAAAAAAATACTTCTATCAACTGAGAAACAGAGGAAATAAAATCAAGAATTGTATTAAAATCCTTTCCAAAAACATCATTGATAATAAATCCTTAAGCTTTGTAATAGCATGAAGATTTTTTTTGTTGACATCTTACTCATTAATTTTTATTTTGACATTTTACATCATCGATATTATTTTTTACTAATAACTTTTGACATCTTACTCCTTTATAAAGAATTTACTTAATGTCTTAATTACTCATTTAGAATGTCCAAATTCTTTGATATAAAAAAAAAATTTAAATACCACCAATTAAACCAATGTTTTCTAAAGCATATAGAGATTCAACTAATGAAATCTCTAAATCATAGTTAAGTGAGTTCAATTAGCTCAACTACAATTAAATTAGATGGAGAAAAATAACTATTTTAAAAATATTAAAAAGGTAAAAAATAAATAAATAAACAAACAAAATTTTAAAAATTTGATTCAACCACAAACCGATTTGGTCCTACTTTAAAAAAAAAAATTGAGGCAAACAAAGTTTATATCCAGAAAAAGGTTATTGCAAAATACTATTTATTAGGTATATTATTATTATTGTAAATGTCAACATCATTTTATGTTGTAACAACATAAAACAACAAAAGGCAAAAACAACAAGAAACTGCATGGTTCACATCGCCACATGTATAACTATAAAATGACGCAAGCACCATGTGGAAACTCTTATATATTTTTTCTTCAAAGTACATTGTTGTTAATTAACTTGTAAATCTCAAATTCTCTAGAGACAACAAAAACATGGAAACAATGGAACAAAGGCTTGTCTCAACTTGGTCTAATGTTAATTCCTCTGTTCCACCTTCTTATGTTCAACCCTTAGAATCTAGACCTGGTAAGGTCATAAGTCCTTCAAGTAGGGCCATACCCTTGATTGATCTTGGAGGACATGATCATGCTCAAACCACAATTCACATTTTGAATGCCTCTCAAGAATATGGCTTTTTCCAGGTTAATTTCAACACTTTCTTTTTCTATGTATAATTCCTCTTCTTCTAAGCTACTTTGTGTGTATATATATTTGTAATATAGCTACTTAATTTCTATCTTCTAAGTTGTTATTTTGATTTTTTAGGTTTCAGTACTTAATATATATTTAATTTATCTACTGTTAAAAAATTTAAATTGTTTTGGAGAGATATTTATAATATTTTAAATATTTTTGCATAATATTATTTTAAAAATAAAAAGATACATATGAATTGACTTAATATTAAATATTAAAATTGTTGACGTAAAATATTATGAAGACTAAAAGTCAAAAAACTTTTTCATAAAGACTAAAAACAAAATTTTAAAATTTTATAAGAATTAAAAATATATTTAATCAATTATCAAAAAATATATATTTAACCCTATTATTTATAATTTTTCAGAGAATGAGGTTTGCTTCATACTTGCACTAAAATATTTATTTTAGAAGGTTGTGATTTTTTTATCATTAACTTTAAAATGTACCAAATCATAGTTTGTTTTAGACCTAAAATGTATCAAAACAACCTCTTTATTAACTTGTTAAACTAACCAATTTATTTTTTTGGTGAACATCAATTCACCAATATTGTAAATGGTGTTACAGCAATCTCTAGTGCATCTTCACCTTTTTGTGATTAGATTTAAAAACCAATATCATTTACTTCTCAAGAGCTCGAAGAGAACAAAATAAAATATTTTAATTTCTTCCATTTTGTTTTGTTTATTAGTTGGAAAACCTAAAATTAATTTGTATGCTAGATTGAGTAATCTAAAAAAAATATATGAAGTGTAGGTTATCAACCATGGAGTTTCCAATGATTTAATGGATGAAGCACTTAATATTTTTAAAGAGTTTCATGCCATGCATCCAAAGGAAAAGGTAAATGAATGCTCTAAAGATCCAAATGGGATTAATTGCAAGCTTTATACAAGTAGTGAGAATTATAGAAAAGATGCAATTCAATATTGGAAGGACACATTGACACACCCTTGTCCTCCATCTGGAGAATACACGGAGTATTGGCCTCAGAAACCATCTAAATATCGGTAAACATTTATTTTCATAATTTTCCTTTTATATATATATATATATATATATATAAGAAATATTGACACATTAAATTCACCTTTTTTTTAATATATGTTAAAAAGGTAATGAAGACTTATGACAAGGATGCATGAAGTAATTTATATAAACAAACAAAATCAATTAAAAATTTAAAAATATTTTTTAAATAATATGCATTGAATTTGACCCAACAAAACATATATTTGAAAGGCAATGATGAATTTTAATTGTGAGTAAACTCGAGTTCAAAGATTCAATTCAAAGGTTTCGTTCATTAAATAAAGAGATTCAATTCAAAGCTTGTATTAAGTCAAAGGTTTACATGATATTCCAAAGTATAACTTAGTTAAGTATAGGCGCCCTTATATATAAAAAAAAAAAAAAAAGAATCATATACCATTGGCTCTTAGTTTTTGTTGCTACATGAAGATAGAATAGAAAGAAAAGAAAAAAAAACTAGAGTAGAGAAAATAGGATAATTTTATATTTTTTCTGTCTCAAGTGTCACATTTTTGTTATGTACAAATTTTAATTAGATTTATTTTAATAATAATATTTTATCTGTCTCATAACAAGTGTCATATTTTAGTTAGATTCATTTCAATGATAATATGAATTTTATATACTAAAATGTTTATGAAGTAGATAGATGAGTTCAAATACAATAAATAAATATATATATATATATTTTAGTGGAAAAAAATAATTAATATTTTATTGATAATATAGAGAGACGTGTAATTTGAATCATGTAAATATTGCAAATGACACATTTAAATATGGGAGGGAGAAAATATTTGTTTATCAAATAGAAAACATAAATCAATAAAAAACATGTAGATTTGAGCTAAAATAGAAAACACAGCCTTAGAAAAACGTGTAGATTTCAAATTGTAGAAATAACCCTAATGCTTAAAAAGGGAAAGTTTAAATGACAGGAAGATAAAGGTGTTTTGATCATTTGACTAGTTTTCTCTACAAAGTTGGATATAAAATAGAAGGCCAAAAGCCATTTTCATGGTTTTGAACAACAAAAAAAATCACTAAGGTTTAATGTTATCATTATTTAAAAAGACAAATGATTGATTAAAAGAAAAATGATATTTTTTATCTAAAAAAAAGTTAAAAATATCTATTAGAAACTTTAAATTACATTAAAGAATCCTATTGCATTTTGTCCTTCTTTTATAGCTAATTGTTATAAAAGAATCCATTCTCTCAATCAAATTTCACCTCATGAACTAAACAAATCTTTGTTTTGGAATTTTTCAGTGAGGTTGTTAGTAAATATACACAAGAATTGAACAAATTGGGCCTTAAAATTTTGGAGATGCTTTGTGAAGGGTTAGGGCTTAACAAAGGGTATTTTTGTGGTGGACTTAGTGAAAATCCAGTAATACTAGTTCATCACTATCCTCCTTGCCCTGACCCAAGTTTAACTTTGGGCCTAGCCAAACATAGAGACCCAAATATTATCACTATTCTACTTCAAGATCAAGAGGTACATGGACTTCAAGTACTCAAAGATGATGAATGGATTCCAGTTGATCCTATTCCCAATGCTTTTGTTGTTAACATTGGTTTAATCTTGCAGGTAAAATAATTACAAATTCAATATAGAATTTATCTCATATTACCATCATTTTATATTTGTTTTTGAAAAGTTATATTACTTTTAAACAAGAAACCAAATCATTTGTAGATTATTTACTTTCTTTTTCAATTGTATATTTATTTAGTAACATGCATATAATATATAGAATTTAATTTATATGTAATGTCTGCTTAAAGAATTTCTAAACTGTTAATTAATGACAACCGTTAAATTATTAGTAATATTTTTTACTTTTGCTATAATTACTTAAAAAATAATTCACATGATTGAATATGATTTGTTAACTGTACAAAATTTTTGGACACCAAATGTGCTTACAAATTAAACTTTTATATACATATATGTATATACACCAAATGTGCTTACAAATTAAACTTTTATATACATATATGTATATAATATAATATAATTTTTAAAATGTGTCTAAAAGTTCTCTATTTTCTTACATAAAAAGAGAAAGAAAAAAATGCTATGAATTAAATATTTAATTCATGTCAATGTTATTGATCTTTTGAGAAATTGTGAATGATTTTAATTTAATTAATTTTTTAAAATTCTATTAAGTTTCATAATAAACTTTAGTCATTTCAGATAATCACTAATGGAAAGCTTCTTGGAGCTGAGCATCGAGTTGTGACAAATTCAAAAAGTGCACGAACATCTGTTGCATATTTCATCTATCCATCATTTTCAAAAATCATAGAACCTGCAAAAGAATTGGTAGATAAAATCTCTCCTCCAATATATAAATCAATGTCCTTTGGAGAATTCCGTAAAAAATTCTACGATAAGGGTCCCAAGATTGAACAAGTGTTGAAATCTTAATTGTCCAAACATATTTTCATGAGGAACATTTACACTATGGATGAATAGATTTCAAATTATAAAAAATAAAGAAAAAAGGAATTGAGAGAGAACTTAGGTATTTCTCTTATATGAACAACCATAGAAATGTTGGTATAAAGAATTTTGTATGTTAGACCATAAAATTTTCTATATATATCTATTGTGCAGAATTACAGTTAAAATGTAACTTTTGCCATAAGTACACTCATTTTCTCCTCTTTTCTTTTTAATCATAATAATATAAATCAAAATTCCAGAAAAAAAAATATTAGCATTGATGAAAAAACATCGCTATAGGATAAATTTGATGTTAAAAAACTAGCTACTAGCGTCGGCATCGCAAAAGTTTTAAGGCCGGCACTAGTAAACATCGATTAAATCTATGTCAACAACAACACTAAATCATCACCCAATCTCTTTTAGTGTATGCTTGGCCACGACATTAAAATTAAACCATATTAGTATTGAGTGTAATTAACAAATTTTAGCATTATATGTGGATGTAACACTTTTTAACATTGACTTACGTAAAACTTAAAAAGAAATAAAGTAGGTATGTTTCATATTTTGATAGATGCAAATGATTTTTATGTTCCTCCCAATACATGCAAATGTAAATATGTCATTTCAAATTTAGATTATCTACAACTATAAAAAGGCCTTTTCAAAAAAAAAAATGGTGCAAAGACATAATTGTTGAATCAAGATCCAAATGAGTGTAGTTGGATCCGAATCTGGATCTAACGACTTTAAAATCACTATAATATGTAATTATTACATATTATCCTAACTCAATCATTACGTAATATTTTAAATCTGGAAAAACTGTTTCCAAAACTTACAAACTTGTGTGAGTAATCAAACTACAACTAATATTGAAATTTTTAAATACAATTAGAAATTAAATCCTATATCAAATCTTTCTCATAAAATATTACCAACTAAAATAATTTTCTAATCGATCAAATTATTGCCATTCAAATGAGAGTTAGCCAACTCCTTAATATTTAGTAGATAAGATAGGATTGGGTTGGAAAAAGAAAAACAAGAGTAGCAAAATTGAACCACTACTAGAAAAATTTATTTTAACTGCCATATTTAGCGTCCGTTACAGCTCTGACGCTAGCTCTAGGCTGACGCTAACGCACCAAATTTATTATTTTATTAATTATTAGCGTCGGCGTATCTGACGCTAAATAAAATAAGGCTGGCATCAGTTTCTTTTTTAATTTATTTATTTATTTTTATTTTAATAGTTAGCGTCGGATAAGCCGACGCTAAGTTGTATATTTTTTAAATTAAAACTTTTTAATAGCTCTCGGAATCTGAAGTTAAAAAATGAAACACAAGGTAATAGTCTAGCTCTGGAACCAAACCCTCTCGAACCCTGTGAACTCTCGCCGTGAAGCTCAGCCTCTCGCCGCCGTGAAGCTCAGCCACTCTGAACCCTAGCTCTCGAACTCACGGTGAACCCTCTTGAACCCACTGTCAACTCTCGCCGTCAAGGTCAGCCACTCGAACCGTTTTCTTCTTAATCTCAGACCATCCTCTTGAAAGTTAATCGTTGTTAAAAGTAATCTCTCTCTCTCTCTCTCTCTCTCTCTGTCTCTCTTATATTTCTGGTTTAAATTGGGGTTTTTGAATTCTCCGCTTGCTTTCGTTTCGTTGAAGCTGCCATTGAAGAGTTCAATTGCGGCAAGTTCCAGAAACAGGTAGATACTGAAGAGTTTTGCGAACTTCGTTCGGGTATTCCTGTTGCAGCGAGTTCTACGATTTACAATTTGTGCTTCTGTTATCAAGTCCAAGGTGTGCGCCATTCTCATAATTTATGGTTATTTAAAATACAACATTCTACTCAATGAATCTGATTATGTGTTTGATATACTTAATCTAGGTAAAAAATGTTTAACTTAAAATTGTGCCTTGGTTGTGCTGTGTAATTTGTTTTCTGGCAATGTAGCTTTGTGAATGTTTGCCAATGTTTGCAATGTAGCTTTTTATTCTGCATCTCTATTTTCCCATTGTCGTTTATGATCACTGCAACTTTAATTTCGTTATATGATTTTAGGGTTTGAGTGTAAGTTGTGGTTTACTAGATGTTTTCCCGCTATTGTTTCCTACACATTGACATTTTTCCTGCCTTTTATTTCAGTCTCTCTTCTCTCCGATTCAATCCAGCGATTGAACATCAACGACACGCTGTAGAAGAACCACAAAATCAGTACTAAACCCTACACCAGATCGTATCAATGATTGAACCATACAATAAGTACGGATATGTCTCTATAGTTCATGTGCATCAAAATTGCATTACAATATGCATTTTGGAGTTATAATTTAAATCTATGTAAATTTTGTATCAAATTTATTGAGTGAAATTGCATATAGGATGGTCAAATTTTGTATCAAATTTATTGAGTGAAATTGCATATAGGTTTGTGCTTATCTAGCTGGCCTTGTTGGTTTGATAGAAATGTCTTATAAATTAGTTGTCTCTGCTTCAGATTTGGACACTAATTTAAAACCACACTCAGAATTGGAGACCAATTTGAAACAAATGGAGAATTGTACCCAAGACTTGCTAGGTAATAACATCGTACTGTATACTTTTCTGTCTCTAATTCAACTTTTTCTAGTAGTTATTTGCAATTATATCCTTATATAATTATGATAATTTGTGTCTATCATGGCGTCGTTAACTTATTTTTCCGTTGCCATCTTAGGACTGTTAAATTCTATACTTGACACAAGCAAAATTGAGGCAGGAAAAATGCAACTTGAGGAAGAGGAATTTGATATATCATATCTCCTTGAAGATGTTGTTGATTTGTACCATCCAATGGCTATGAAAAAAGGTGTAGATCTTATATTGGACCCTTGCAATGGTTCTGTTATCAAATATTCACGTGTCAAAGGTGATAGAAGAAAATTGAAGCAAGTTTTGTGTAACTTGCTAAGCAATGTTGTTAAATTCACTGATGAAGGACACATAACAGTTAGAGCATGGACTCAGAAGGCAAGATTGCAAAATTCAATAATGAAGAGTAGTAAGCAGTTTGGTTTTATGAAACATTTGTCATGTTTGTTTGAGAAAGGAAATAATAAAGAATGTGAGGATATAGAAGCTTTGAATTCAATTCAACAAGATCCATGTTTTATGGATTTTATATTTGAAGTGGATGATACAGGGAAAGGAATTCCTAAAGAGAATTATAAGTCAGTGTTTGAGAATTATGTTCAAGTACAAAAAAATGCTCTTGGCCAAGTTGGAACTGGTTTGGGACTTGGGATTGTGCAATCATTGGTAAGCATATTTTATCTTTTATTAATCTCAAATAATTGAGTTATTAATTCACTTGTTGTAGTTGTAAATTCATTTAGAGAACTGAATAAAAGGACTGCGAGAGCTTTCTATGACGATCTTACTAGCAAAGGAGATAATCAGCCCAAAACGGGAAGGAGTGATAACAGAGGAATTGCCGTAGTGGTTCTTGATGGGCTCACCAGGTTCAACCTTTCATCCCGTTTATTTCAAGTTTAACTATGATGTACATACTTTTTTAAGGAACAATTGATGCACAATTTCAATTAAAATTCTTATTATCATCTTAAACAATGTATATAATTTGCCTGCAATTGTAGAATTTTAGTGATAGTTCTGTTAAAGGCAGTGCACATATTCAATTACAAAGGAAGGAAAACAAAAAGAGAATGGAAATTATTTTAATTTTTAAGTGAAATAGATAGAATGGGAATAGCAAATTAAAGTCATTGGGTAGAAAGAGAATGGGAATAGTCGGGTCATGGAATATTGTGTAAGTGGTGTGGCAGTGAAGAAATGCAAGATTTTTGTTTCTTCGGTGAATAAAATGCAAAAGTAATATAGGTTAAACATGGCTGTATTTGAAAAATAACAGGTGTAGCAACGAAGATGAAGGTATAATGTTGGGATCCTTTCTATATCCTAACATATAAAAAAATTGATTTCTCAAAAAAACATGTATTAAAACTGGTCTCATCTTCTCTAGCAAACTGATACTCTTCTAGGAACTAGGAAATAGTATTTTGCATTCAAATCCTTATATGTATGCCATAGCATACCCTTATTTAATACTCCATGTTTTATATGTAGAAATGCCATCCAGAATACAATATATTATTAAAATCTTAAACTCTTGCTTGAATTGTTCAATTCCACAAAGGCAGCCATCTTGTATAGAAGTGGGAAGAAAGATGATCATTATATTGTCAGTGGAGCTTCAATGCCAAAGTTATCAGCACATGATGAGAAAAAGATAGCCCAATCATTTACCTCCTCTTTCCAGTATTTCGTTAAAATAATTAAAAGCTTCAATGTCAGTGGTTCATATACTCTGGTGAGTTGTTCCTTTTTGTGATTCTTAATTTATCTTCCAAGTGATGTTGTTTTAGCTCTCTGCTCTAATCTTAAATCACTTATGCTTATGTAGTGTTTCAAATTTTGTATTAAATGATATTGTAATTTTAACTTTCCTTCTCACATATTTCCTATTTTGAGTTTACTGGTCAAAATATTTGCTATGTAAAGTTTTCTTCTGATTCACTGTGCTTGGCATTAAACCGAAAGCTCTTGCTGATACTGATTTATAATTGATATAATGCAGAATATACTGTATCAATTTTCGATGTCACATTTTCCAAACTGTAAGATAATGATTATTCTTCATAATTTGAAGGGAGAACACTGGACTGTTAATTCCGTTCCAACAATTAGAGTGCATACAAGTCACACTCTTTGTGGAGGATGGATGGCTTTTGTTGAAGCATTAGGAATACTTAGAGGACTAATGAGTTTTGTGAGCTTTTAGAGCAACCTAATGCTATTAAATGTAGACTATCGCTGGGAAAAAGTTAATGAGCAAATAGACATATTAGCTTATATGCGTCTTTATTTGTTTGGATTATGAACCACTCTGTAATCTCTCTATAATTTCTACAGGTTCTTACAGGACTCTTGAATTCAAAATTGGCCTTATTTATTTTATTTTTTCCGACTACCACCATTTCATCTAGTATTTTGTTAAACTATTACAGAAGTATATCTCTATGAATGAATTTTGTAAACAATGAAGTCAGACACGATTTTTAATTTTGAAATTTGATTTTAGCGTCGGCTTCCCCGAGGCTAAAATGAATAAAGTTGATTTTATTTGACCGTAGCGTCAGCGTAACCGACACTACATTAAAAAGTACCTTGAATTTAAATTGATTTCAGCGTCGGAATTCCGACGCTACTTATTTTTATTGTGACTTTAGCGTCGGATAATATTTTTCTTACTGGCGTCGGATTAACGTGGGCCTGGCCGACGCTACTATAACATTGTGGTATTTGACCGACGCTATGCAATGGCTTCGACCATTTTAACTTGAGCTTGACTCCGACGCTAAATCCACGTTAGCGTCAGATTTTGACCAACGCTAAATCCTAGTTTTCTAATAGTGAATATCAAAAGAAAAAGTGACACTTATGTATTTGGTTTTTCTCTATTTAAAATTGTTATTACTAGAAAAACATAAAAAAAAATAAAATAAAATAAAATTGATCTTTAAATTAGTAGTTTCTGACACTTAGCAATAAAGTCAAAGTTTCTTCAAGCTATTAAGTTCAAATTTCTTCAGAGACATTTGTAAAATTTGCAAAGATATCACTTTAATTAATAATAATTTTCTTAATTTTCAATATTATTTTTTAAAAATAATTGTTTACAATTGGTACATTCCAATTGGCATGCCCTGGTTTTGGATCAAAACACACAGTACTATTGGGTCACTATTTACTTACATAACATGGGCCTTGACCCTAGTTTTCACTAAAAATAATACATTTTTTAAAACGGCACACTGTTGAAAGGCACACAGAATCACCTTTTGCCTTTGCTTTAAATTAAGATGTAGCACAACACAAGTTGCACATCCAAAGTAGTAGTTAGAATCCTTTTTGTCATTTTCAAAGGGCAAAGAAACAAATGGGGCATTGGATAAAACTGGAGGTAACATATATCTATGTTTTATTTTCACTTTTAAAAGGTTTTATAATGTTTGGTTTATTTTGTTGGTTAATATTTATGAGACATTAGCACTTTTCTCTATAGCTGTCCAAATAAAAAAAATTGAATCGAAACATAATATTTATACGTCGGTGCTTGTCTTTAGAGCCATCAAAGTTTGGTTCAATTTATTTTTTTGATTTTTTAAACAGTTTTAATATTCAGTTCGATTTAAATCATTTAATAACGGAATCAGTTCGATTTGAAAAAGTATAATTCAGTTTTTTTGTAAAAGTAGTTTCAGTTTGGTTCAGAAATAAAGAACCAAGTGTACTAAACCTTTACACCACTTATGTTCCAGACAACCCATTAACAATTTAGTTTGATTTTATTAACCCTCGTATGATTGTCTTTCAGCTATCCAAAAACTTGTTCACGAACCATGATAATTGATGTTAGGTACAATTAATTTATTCTCAAGAGTTAGATTAAAAACTTTTTCTTTGTCTCTTTTAAGATATCTTTTATAAGGTCAAACTCAGATAAATTTCAATATATAATTTTGTATGTATGATTTAATTAGAATTGTTTGGTAACAATATTTTTTTCACAAGGTTGTTGCATTTTTTCACAAGTTTATAGACTTGTTTAGATGATATTTTAAATAGTGTTTGAGTTTATATCGTATCACATTCTGTCAAATACTTCAAATTCAATAGCTAATTTTCTATAAACTATTAGTTAAACTATTTCTTCTTCGCTATAGGTACATTCACTATCAACTAGTATTATACCTCTATTTTGTTCGGTTTTCTTCACTTGCCAAACCATCAACAACCCTATTTGTCTAAACCATAATTTTCTAAACTAATAATTGTATACTATATAAAAAATCTCATGTTTATATCTTTGTAGGTTTACCTTTTAGTAGGTGCAATGGTCTTTGTGACCAATATGATTGTCTTTCAGTTATCTAAAAACTTACTCACGAACCTTGATAATTAATGTTAGGTACAATTGATTTATTCTCAAAAGTTAGATTAAAAAGACACTTTTGGTAAATAATATTTAGTTATTATGATTATAACTTTTAGGATTTAATTTATATGCACTTTCGGTGTAAAAAAATTTACAATATCAATCAATCACAAATATTAAATTATTATTAATGTTTGACTTTTGTCATAACTACTTATAAAGTCACTCACATAATTAGTCATGATTTATCAACTATATAAACTTTTTCCATAAAAATTCTCATATATATATATATATATATATATATATTAATTAAGATTTCTTTCTTTCAAAAAATAAAAATAAATTAGATTTGTTAATACACCCACCTATTTTTTAGAAGTAAAAGATTGTTGAATACACCTAAATGTGTATGTTGCTAAAATATTTTTTTTTTTTTAAAAACAAATGGTGTACGATAGCAATTTTCTTAGACATTTGCTAGAATACACCCACTGCAATTTTAGAATGGGCATATTATCAAGTTATAACTAAAAATTGTTAAATACTAAATAAGGTGCATGATGCTAAAATACTCCTTCATACAAAAAATAATAGGTGTATTCTAGCATTCCCCATATTAAATACTTTTATAAACTTGTCCAATTATATTTAACTATACTATATTCCTTTAGTAAAAAAAACAACTATCTTATATTACTTCTTAAATATGTTATAGTTATGATAAAACTGTTAAATATGATTGAAAAGGAAATATGAGAAAGGATTGAAGTGATTTGAATCTTTAAAAGATATTCACTATATTTAAATCGTATGAAAAATGGTTTAATAAATATATTGTAAATAATTTTTATACATTCATTTAATATTTAAATCACTAAAGATATGTATATAAAAAAGGATTGAAATCATTTACATTGTTAGTGTAAAAATAATTTATATTGTCAATCAATCACAATCATTAGATTATAAGAGATATTTTGAATTTTATCATAATTAACTATAAAATTATACTCATAATGATTGTGATGTACTGATAATATAAAACATTTTACACCTAAGGTGCATGATAATTAAACTCTATAGAAATATTCAAAGAAATAATACAACAAAGTGACATCACGGTGATATAATTAATGTATCAATATATCTTTTTTGCATTGTTTATTCATAAAATAAAATAAAATAGGCTAAATAGCACTCGTGGTCCCTTAACTTAATTTTAATTAACGTTTTAGTCCTTTATCTTTTTTTTCTTCCCGATTTGGTCCTTTATTTTAATTTTAAGTGACAATTTGATCTTTTATATTTTAAAATGTCAACAATATTATCCTTTTTTTTTTACAAAAATTCAAAAAAACTCATCAAAATTTTCAACTAAAATCCATAAAATTAATCATATTCTTTAATATAATACAAATTTCATCAAATTCGTAACTCAAATCTTCAAATAAACTCATACAAAAATTTCATCAAATTTCATTCTTTATTTGATGTTGTTAAAAATGGAAATATGAGTTTATTTGAAGATTTGAATTTCGAATTTGATGAAATTTGTATTATATTGAAGAATATAAATAATTTTATGGATTTTGGTTGAAAATTTTGATGAATTTTTTAAATTTTTGTAAAAAAAAAAAAGGATAACATTGTTGACATTTTAAAACATAAAAGATCAAATTGTCACTTAAAATTAAAATAAATGACCAAATCGGGAAAAAAAGATAAAGAACTAAAACGTTAACTGAAATTAAATTAAAAGACCGCAGGTGCTATTTAGCCAATAAAATAATATCACTATGATATAAGTAAATGTATCGATGTATCTTCCAGTTATAAATTTTTTCTTTGGGTTATATTTCATCAATGTGACTCTCAATGTATTCCAAAAGTGATAGGAGATCTAGATATCATCAGATTCACATCAAGACATGATATATTTAGAAAACCACTTTCAAAACACAAAATGATCACTGAATACAACGTGATGTCTTTTGGTGTAATTAATGGACCAATAATAGTGTTTATAGACTATATGAACACAAATTTCCTTTGCTAATGAGATAAGTTTATCATGGTGTTCATCGAAAACAATCTAAGTTATTGTGATAATTGCAGAAATATATACTTACTATCTTAGAATTTTAGTCGGGACTAATTCAACTTCAAAAAGCTGACTCGTAAAATGAAAATTACCTCTAACTTATAATTTTTTTTTTTTTACTTTATCAAGCCTCCAAAGCAAAAACGTTCAAATGGATTCCCCCTAACCTATTAGACCAAATTGAAAAATGCAATTAATTGGGCCTTACATTTGGTAACCCATTTGAGCATAAAAACAAAACGGACTGGGCCAAACCAAATTTTTAACAATTTAATATATTTTTAATTTGAAAATTTTACATCATACTTCTAAATTTATATTCTTATCCCCATATTTTAATAAAATAAATTAATTTTATCATTTTTTAAAAAAAGGTCAAACTTTATATTTTTTGACACATGTTCGTGTTTTGAAAAATTTCTAAAAAAAATTTGGGAAGACAAGTATGTTTGGAAAACTTCAAAATAAAAAAAATAATTGAAACACAATTTAAATTTTCTTGAAACATTCGTGTTTTAGAAATTTTTTTTAAAATTTTTCGAAACACTTTAGTAGATGAGTGCTAACAACACTCTTACTCTAATACTCACCTTCTTATTAGAAAAAAAAACAATATAAATCTCACACTTTAAAAATAAATTTAACATATAGTGATGGTATTCATATGAGTTTCATCCGATAAAAATCCGATAAAAAGTGTGTTAGAGTGATTGAAAAGAGAATGTTGATAACATTTCTCTTTAATTAGTACTCTCTTCATCTCACATTTAATGTCACTTTAGTAAAAAAAAATTATCTTAAAATAAACGTCGTTTATAATTTTCAACATAATTTTAATTATTTTTTCATATATTATTTTTTAATTATTCTTATTTATACAATTTTTAAAATATTATTATATTTTATATTGATAATAGTAAAAATTCATCATTATATAAAATGATTTAAATTATATTTATTGTGATAATGATAATATTGAAAGGGTGAAATATTTTTCTTCATTTTTAGTGGTACTGATTTATCCACCAACAAAGATTCAGTGAGTCAGAGTTTTAAAAGAGGCCTTAAGTTTTTTTTAGTATAACGAGGTGATCAAGTCAACCTGAGCATGTGAATATGAAGACTCATTCAAACACAAACTTCGATGGATTTGATGAATTTACTATATGCAACAATCATTTTATATTTTTATGTGCTTATGGAAATTAGTAGTTCAAATTGTGTCACCTCACACACATACTAATATTTCTTCTTATAAATCATGTGATTAGGTAGGTTAGGAAGTATCACACATGCTGGCAATCTTAGACAAATTAATATAAACATAATATACTAATCTTATTCAAACTTTATATCATGTATGTACTACTTTTGTAGCATAATAGATCTGATTAATAACATAATATTTCATCTTCTCTTCCATTATGATTCTTTTCCATTGTGGAAGAATAGTGGGGTTCATGTTGATTCGATTGGTGCCCTTTTAAATTATGATTTGTTTATTACACTCTAATATCAAGCTGGACTTTTATTTCTTGCCAATGCAAAAGTAGTGCATAAATTGGTAAAATTAGTTAATTAAGCTAATTTAATTATACTCCTTTCCATTCTTTTTAATTGTCATTTTAAAGTTATTTACACATATTAAAAAAACTAATGTTATTTTTTTCTAAATTTATTTATTATCTTTATCTTATAATAATTATAACTATATATTTATCTTAATCTACCCATTTCTTTCTATGTAATAAATATTTAAGGGTATTATTGATGAGAAAATAATTAATATTTTATTGAATTTTTAAAATAAAAAATAAATAAGAACAAAATTATTGAATTATTTTAAGGTATATATATTGTTGATGTATGATAAAATATTATTTGGATGACAGCAATATTCTCTAACACCACAAAGCCACCAATGATTTGTGGGTATCAAGACTTACACAGACGTTAATAAAAAATAAAATAAAAAGAATAGTATGTTTTTGAAATTGGTAGAATCAAGGCCACTACAAACTATCAATTTTATTCAGTTATTGACAATTGTAGCCAATTATTAAAGGTTTTTAGCTATCTATAATTCACACTTTTCTTTCTAACTTTAAATCTTAGGTTGACTTTACCATCTCTAACTCAACCCATAGACAATGTTGCTTGCTAATCATCATTCTACATTAAAGGATTAGATTGATGTTCTCAAGCATCCTAATTTTATGTTAACTAGGATAATTCATTGAAATGTTCTTGAAGAAACTACTAATTGTGATTTTTAAAGTTTTTCAACTTTAACATATTTTATAGCATTCTTAGATGTTTGAGGTATATTTCATGCGTTTCTTTTCAATAAGGAGTGTGTAGAAATGTTATTTGGATGACAAGAATCTTACATTGTATAAACAATTTACATACGATTTAATTTTGTTATAATTATTTTTTCTTTCTCAATCACATCAACAGTTATAAACAGTGTATATGTCATGATATTGATATTTTTATGTTCTATGTATAGTAGATGAATTTAATATTTTTTTGAAGAGGTGGGGAGAAAGGGCACCAAATTTGCTAAATATGGTTCACAAGCTAAATTACTAGAAGTACATATCAATGTTTTCTTTTGGTACTAAGGATCATTAAGATATTCTCACGAGGGGGTAACATGCAATAGGGCACAATTTTTTCTTTGTGGCACACAAGTATTTAAAGGGTAGCCCCACAAGTTCTTAAGCTTGATCCTTAATGTGGCCAAGCAATCACATGGGTTTTGGTACTCTTGTGATATAGCATAAGGCTAATGTGGATTGAAAGCAAAAGATTAATGAATTTTTTTTTTAAATAAAATAAAAGTTGCATGAGTGGGAATGAAAGAAAATCACTATATCAAAGATAAAAGCACTCCCAAAGTATAAAACAAACTCAAATGGGGACCTTATACACATGAGGTGGGGGTGTTTGATCTTGTGCCATGGAGCCGACCACTAAAAAGCTAAGAATCTTTTGCTAACACTTCGATAAGAAGAGGAAAGAAGCCTACATTTATATGTATTATATGATATTAATAAAGTACATGCATTTTTAATATAAAATTATTTTAGATCAACAATTAATCACAACTTGTCAACACATTAAGGAATTGCTTAGCAAGACAGCAACAATGGGACTAAATGTTCAAGATCTCGTAGATATTTTGACGCCACATCTCAACTTAAAACTTTAAGACGTTACGTATATGTGTCAACTCTAGTATTTCCTCAATTCCTAGTCGATGTAGAACTAACCACTCACATTTAAATTTCAACAATCTCTCCCTCAAGTGTGAGTCACCCACAACACTAGACTTGATTCACACTAGGATCTTCCACTCTTCCACAAAGTCGAACCATGACTCTGATACCACTCCGGGGGAGCACGACAACAACAATAAGTTAAACGTTCTGGATCCCTAAAAGACCTTAACATCACATCTTAATCCAAAACTTTTATGTATATGTATCATCTCTCTTATATATCTAACAATTATTTCATTCTTAATCGATGTAGTACAAACAATTCAAACTTGAATTTCAATATTTATTATATACATAGCGCAAAAAGTATAGCATCGATGCTTTTCAATCTTCTTATTATAACCCTTCCATCAATCATATAGTTCACTTATTTCAAGATTTTTATGAGCTAGCATGCATATTCTATATAATTCATCAATCCAATAATAAGTTTTTTTGTTTGTTTTTGCACTTCTAATTGCACAATGCTCAATAAATATATTATTAGGTATTGGACTCCCTTCCTATGTGGAGAAAGACCTAAATATTGTAGTCTATGTTTCACTTATTTAAGTGGAGAGGAGTTCAATTAGGATTGTAAGAGAGATACTATTATGAAGAAAAAGACAACCACCAAAAGAAAAAACAGAAGAGTAAACCATATATCGGATTTTATCAAATCAGTCTCAGAAAAATATCGATTTCACATTCATTAACCGTTGGATCAGACTGATTTTTGGTCAACAGGTTCACAACATTCAGGTATTTATTTTCAACGGTCGGATCGGAAAAACGACAGTTAGAGAGGGAAGAATCATGCTCGCACAACAGCAGGTTTTTGGGTGTTTTTTCTTCTTCTTGTTTTTCATTTGTAAGTGTTAGAGTTTTATTATTTTGACCGATTGTAGGCACAATTTGTGCATAATTTTGAGACTCACTTGTACTCTTATTTGATTATAGTGAAGCTATTTCTTTGGTCGGGAATACCCGTAATTTTTACCCTTACATTGAGAGGTTTTCTACGTTAAAATATCAGTGTTCTTTTAACTCTTTTATTTTGATTAGTTTACTTTCATATATATATATATATATATATATATATATATATATATATATGTTGTTGCTCTTTACGGTTCTTGCAAATTAAGAGAATTTTATACACGCTGTGTATTATTTGTTATCGCATTTATTTTCCATCATATATGACTGCAATTGGCTATGGTTAATGTGTTATGAGAACATATTGATTATTAAGGTTGCACAAATTCAAGCAATATAATCCTTTGGTTTGATAAAATGTCTCCATGAACTACATTCTCACAAGAGAAAAAAATCGCGAGAAAAGAAAAAAATGAATATATATTATATATGATGCACTACCATATTGGTTATCGCGTAATCATTTTGGAGATTCTATAATATATTCTTCTTATCACCTTTGAGATAATTTAATTCATGATCTTAGTTCTGTAGCTTTTGTTCCTTTTCTATCCTGACAATATTTTATATTTCTGGCACATAAATTTATTATGAAATTGATTAGGTTTGTACAGTTATCATAAATTTATTTATTCTTAATTGATAAATTTTTGAAAAATTTAATTACGAAGAATCTTTGAATGATTGCAAGAGTATATTTTTTTTTTAAATGTCGTTTATCGAGATTTTAATATAGTTTCGAACGAATTACGAGTCAAGTATCTATGAAGGATTGAATAAATAATAGTTTTTCTTGATCATTATTTATGAAGATAATTTGTGATATAGTTTCTGAACAACTAAAATAAATTGATATTAAAGCATCCATGTAAGATTGCTCAAAGAATGATTGTTGGAAATGATGATAAGTTGAACGAGTATGTGAATTGAAAAATAAGGAAGTTCTATATAAGAGGGTTTAAACATTCTAGTGGTGTTTACAAGAGGTACCAAATTTTGTAAAGGGGCGAAAACGCATGCAAAATAAATCACCACACGTGCGCGCCGCCACTGTCCGTCCGGCTGGGGCGAGCCTGGGCTTGGGTGGTGAATTATTTTTTTAGTACAAAGAAAAGTAAATTTTTTTATTTATTTATCTAAAAATGAATGCTTGCGTTTTATTTAATTGACACGATTGGACACGTGTTTGTCATCCACTAAGTCAACACTGAATATTTGATCTGGTCAATTCCTTCCCCCTATTTCGCGCGCATCGGTTTATGGTCAAAACCCTACCTATTTTTTCGTTTGTTGTGTGGACGCGCGCCTAGTCAAAACCCTAGAAAATTGAGGGTGTAATTCTAGAACTGTTTTTCAAGGTGCAGTGAAACTCCGATACAGAGTATCTGAGTTGTTTTTATCTTTTGGACTTCGTGGTTGATAATATGTCTTGCACAATTTGATCAGTGCCGCGAAACGTCTTAAAGAGAGCGACCTAATCCGCGACTCAACCCAGTAATATTTTCGGTGACATAAATTATTTTTAAACTGTTTTTTCAAAATTCGGAACAACAATTATTTTTCTTGATTGTTATTTATGAAGATAATTTGTGTTATAGTTATTGAAAAACTAAAAATTTAATATTAAAGTATCTTTATAGGATTTCTATAATACTAAAAATTTAATTTGTAATTTAGAAATTTGTGAATCATATTAAGTTTATCATTGGCAAGACTAGTTAGACCATTCGAAATACTATAATGCAAAAAATAGCTAACAAAGTCCACATGGGCATTCATTGAAGAGCTAGAAAATTTTTCAATCTAATAATTACTTTTGTATACTACTAGTTCATAAAGAAAATTGATATTTGATCGAATGAGATGGATTACAATTTTAAAGTATGTACAATGTTATATTTATAAAACAATGCATTGATCATGTGGATTATTTAGATATTTTATGAAATTAATTGATGTATCAACTAGATGAACGCATGTATATTTATTGTCAAATGGCAATAAGAAATTTGTGATATTATTTGATTAGTTAATTTGACTAACAAGTTTAAACATCATGTAGCATGCATGAAGCATGTATTCACCACAAAAATGAATTTGAAGAACTATTATTAGACGTTTAGCTTTAATTTTAAGATCAATACTTATGATATCACACCTTACAATTTTTACTTAACAACATGCAATGTATATTAAGAAATTGATTCACATCAAAACAATGAGTTACTACATGTTAGTCTTCTCGTTAATTTACAATCAATTTTGGATTAATAATTTAATATTCCTCATCTAAGAGAACTTTTGGAAGTGGTGTGTATTTTTAAATTGCTCTAGTATAATGCACGAAGATGCTCGTAGAAGTATAATATAGTATATTGAGCTAACAAATTGATACTTACAAATGAGTTTGTTCATTATCATTTGATAAATTAATATTCACAATGTTAGGGGCAAGATAAATAAGCAATTAAAATTGATTATTGAAATATATTATTATCTCATATTTATCCTCACACAAATTAACTAGAGTCCGTCAAAAGTTAAAATGATAACTTATTTGCAAAGTTTAATACAACAATTATTAGTTGTTCTCCGATCAAGTTGAAGTTCCTAGTGAACATGTATTATTGCAAATAAGTTTTATCCACGCATGAAACATGATATATTTATCAGTTCCACATAAAGAAAAAAAATCCTTGAATAAGAAAAATGATCTAAAAAGAAAGATGGTACAAGTAAGGAAAAAAGATTTAAAATAGTATTTAGCATAATTGATTTTTAGTGTGAGAAGAACTGATATATATATATGAAATTTATGAAAATAAAGAGATTTTATTAACTATGTTATGAATGAAATAAGATGAAATCAAAATGAAATCAATGTTATTAATATTTTTATATATTGTTTAATGCTATATATAGTAAATGATAAGTAGAAAGATGTTATTAAAAATTATAAATAACAATGTCTTGAAAAATTAAAAGATGCAATTGAATTCAATTTTTATACACAACTCAAACTCAATTTTTGTGTCAAATTCAATGAATTAATGGTGGAATTGAATCTCACATTAACTTTGAGTTGCTTGGTTTTTTCTAAAAAAATTTAACTAGGTAAATTACCATTTTAATTTTTAAAAATGTAAGATGTTGTTATTTTAATCATAGACTCAATTATAAATCTAAATTATTAATTAAAACGCCAATTATTTTAGTATTTAATATTATAATAACATAAAATATTTTTACAATATATTATATGTTTTTGTAAATTGTATATTTAAAATATTACTTTTATTATTTGATAATTAATTTAAAATTTTAATTGATTAGAGACTAAAGTAACTTTGTGATAAACATTCAAAAATTAAACTGATGATTTTTTTTTTAAAAGTAACAATAAATATCAACATAATTGATTTGTACAAATGCAAAATTTTAAATTTAAACTCAGATATTTGCAAGTAAAGTTAAAACTTAAGATTTAAAATAATAATTTATTCAAAGTTAATTGATTATTGTTTGTTTTTTATGGAAAAGTTTTATTTACCTAGAAAAAAGAGACTGTGACGCAGAGACGATTATGTGCTTGGGGTTGGACTTCACGATTCGTGGTGGGTCAGTGAAGGTCGTACTCTTAAATTTTCACTCCATACATAACATACACTAATTCATCGGGTTCATAAATAAAAGCGTGCATGCATGGTGAATGGTGATGTAATAAATTATTCTAATATTTTAAAATTTGAAATTTTATATTAAATTTTAATTTCTTAAGAAGTTGAAAATTCTATTTTCAATAGATTGTAAATTTAAAATTTTGATATTTAATTTTAATTTATTAATAAATGTTCTAATGATACTTAATACCATTCTCTTAAATTAATTAAAATTGTTGTTTATTTTTGTTTTATTGAACAAGAAATTGATTAAATGCAATAATAATTGTATGAATTTTGTATTTGTGGATGGGAATAAGAAGAGACGTGATTGTTATAAAGTAACGGACACAAAAGAAAAAGGTAAAGAAACAAATGTGTGGAAATCACACTCACAAAGTCACACGGATTCACGGAAACAAAAATTTATAACCGACAAATCAATCAATTCTCTGAATACAAACAGATGCACGTGGACACAACCTACCACACGTGCACTCAATCATCATTGTGCCTGCTCTTTATCTTTGTCTTCTTCTTTATCAAACCAAAGGATAACTATTATTACTCCGATTTCGATTATAAAAAATTGTACTTTTTAATATGTATTTATCGAGTTTAAATACTTTTTTTATTTATTTTAAATATTAATAGATGTATTTATTATATCATATTTTTTATAAAAGATATATTTATTAAAATATTTACAAAATTATAATAATAAATTTATTAGTAATTATATATTTTTATTTTTCTTCTTATAATTATGATTAAAATGAGTATTTCTTTTATATTACAATGACTTAATCAGATGTTTATTTTATTAAAAAAAATAGACTAATAGTTTTGACTAAGGACATGCAGGAATTCCGGAATTCGAGTCTTAGCAATAACATTTCTCCTTCTCCTGACCTATATAATCATGGAATAAAATATAAATAAAATATCTACAAATATCAAACAAATGGATAGTATTAAAATTGTAACTTTCATGATACTAAAATTATTAATTAAATTTGATTTTTATTTAAACTAAAAAATACTACAATAAAATAAAAAATGAAACGTTGCATCAATATGACAAATAAACACAGAGCAGCACAAAGACGATCAAATCAAAAAAATTAAAAAAAATTAAATATTTATGAAGATCACCTATATGAATAAACAAAAATTAATATGAATATTTTTGAACCAAAAATTAACTTTAAATTACCTCTCTTTGTAAAAAATGAGTAAATTAAAAACACATATTTCGTAATTTTAATCAGAGTGTTATTTACAGTTTATTATACTCATAAACATAGTTTTTTTATTTTAGAATCAAAATTTTGAGTACTTCAATTTTATTTTAGTTTTGATCCAAATTTAAATTTTTTATTCTACAATGGAAATTTTCTCATCATTTTATAGGCTAAAATTCACCATTTAATTAAAATTTATCAGTTAAAACTAAAATTACAAAAAATATAATATTTTAGAAATAAAAAGTTAAATTTTAAAAATAAAGAATCTATTTTCCTTATGTAATAAAATTGGGGATTACAAATACGAATACAATTACAATTACTTAAATTCTAAACAATACAATTACTTGTATACTTAATAAAATACCATTTTCACCCCTAAATATGTTACATTCCCTTGATTATTATATAAGACATCTTTTTATAATTACAACTCATTTCAAATTTTATTAAGTAACTTCAATTTTGTTTTAAAACTGTCTTTCCTAGGTATGACAAACAGAGAAGGAAAGAAAATAAAAAAAAGTGTAAATTTACAAAAAAATTAAATAAAAATATATATATGTTTGTCTCGATAAATTTGCATTTTCTTATTTTATTTTCTTACTCGTATGTTCATGTATTTATTTTCGTCACTTATTCATTTATCATGTAAATTTTTTTTAACAATCACTATTAACATAGACCATTTTAAGATAAATTAAATTTTTAGAGTTAAATTTGAAGCAAAAAAAAAATCATGAGACGAAAATAAAATAAAAACATCAACTTACAAGAAATAAAGATATATTTGATTTTTTTTTGCTTTTAGTCGATATAAAATATTTTTTTTATAATCCTCCTAAATACATCACTTCTACTTTGGTGCTTAATATTTTACTTTTATCCCTACAAAATTTGTTCATATTATATTTTCATTTTAGGAACTAAAATTACATAATTTATATATTACAAGAACCAATTATAATATGAATAAATTTAGATTGACTAAAACATAACAATTAAGATTAAAAGCTGAAAATTATATATTTACAAGTAGTAAAATAAAAAAATTATTTTTATCGAGACTAAAAACAAAAACAATATTTGATCCGATTTTATGTATAAACAAAAGTGGATCAATAAAAATTAATATATCTAATTTAAATTTAGACAAGAAACATTAATTTAAGCATTTTAGGACATAAAATGTACAAATATATTTACAAATCTGTACTTTTATTATAAGCATCTATTATTTTTTTCTCTTTTTATAAGAAAAAATAGTAAAATAGTTAATCTGTTAATATTTCTAAAATAACGTTTATATGTAAATATATTATTAATAAATTAGTATTATTAATAAATAATATATTTAGAAAAATAATAAATACATTTAATAAATTAAAAATAATTTATATTTAAAAACATATTTTTGTCTAAAGAATACTATAATTAAAGTTATAGATATTTAATAAACTAAATAATAAATACTATTTAAAATTCAAATACAACTATAAGACTTTTATTTAAACTCGATATTTAATTTAAGAATATCAAAATTTACTATGTAATGAAGTTATAAACTAGAGACATGTGAAAACGATTTTATGTAGTTAAGGATGGGGAAGGATTAAGGTCCCATGATTTGAAGTATGTGCAGCAGCTACAGTAGCTAGTAGCTAGTGCTCGGTTTGCGCAAAATACATTAAAAAGACACTCGATGTAATCTGTATATTTATTCTTCTTGAAGTTGCCAACTCATATTTGAGTCTCGAGGACTCATGGACCACCAACTTCATTTCGTTTAACGAGGACAAAATCCAACACTATTTTTAAATTTTGGATCTTGCTAACCAAAACACACTTGATAAAAAATGCTACAAACCTTAAAATAATCGTGGTTTAAGATTTTGGTATATATATATGTATAAAAAAAGTTTTAATTGTTATACACAGTTTATACCGACGTTTTAGCGGTTGAACTGGGATTTATTTGTTTATTTTAAAATATTATTTTATATTATTACATGTATTAAGAAAAATGATAATTTTATTATTTTATATTAAATTATTTTTTTTATATGTAATGTTATAAACATGAAAATATAATTATCATAAAAACCCCCACACAACTGTAAAGTTTGAGATTTAAATTCGAGATATAATGTTTAATTTATCAATATCGATATTTTTTAGTCAATTTTCAAGATCTTTTGTTTCTATAATATCTTTAATTATTTATTTTTATTTATTATTTTTATTGTTCTCTCTCTACAATATGCCGAAATTGAAATAAAAATATAACAAAATTTGCTTCTCTCTTTGTTCTTCTCCTGTCAAACCTATTAAATTTATTCTTCCTTATCTTTTTATTTATTTGGTATGACCCTATTAAAGAATGACCAACCAAAAAAAAGTATATTAGTTGTGCTGATAGTTTTTCTTTTTAATTATAATTATCGTTATAGGCAATGAAAATTATTTCGGTTGAAATTTGTATTTATCAAAAGAGATCAATGATCTTACAGTGTAATAAATCAGTAGAAGAATTGTTTATGATATAAAGGTTTTCGATCGAAATTCTTGTTGTAAAAGACCTAAAAACACTCTAACGTTTAAGTTAATATAATAATTGAAGTGAATGAGAGATTAAAATAAAACATATCTTAACAGATAAAACGAAGTTTATACAACTATAATAGAGTAATATTGGATCAGCCTTTTGACCACTCTTAAACGGAAGAAAAATTTATACTCCATTTCGATTCAATTTAAGAGAAATATTATTTGAACACAATTTTTGACACAAATACAAACACAAATACAATACTTACTTTTTATACATACTATGATGATATAAATGTGGGTCATACTCCCTCCATCTCTCTCTCTTCTTCCATAAATGTGGGCCATAGTGTATTTGTGTTTGTATTTGTGTCAAAAATTGTGTTCAAATAACATTTCTCTTCAATTAAGATGGATTATAAAAGTTCTTTGTTAAAAAAAAAAAACTTTACATTGTATCATGCACATGGTTCGAAATCCATATTTTGCATAGTGTAGTTTGTGAAGGATCGTATCAAAAGCAAAAATCCAATCAATCTTTGTTCCTAACATTACATAAATTCAGCCAAAGGAAGAGCCGTAATCAAAATGTTATGCCTTGGCTTTATTGAGACAGTTATTGAGAAATGATTCTTATTAGGGTGATTATTTTAATGCGGTGAAAAATGGAATGAATAGCATTTAGTATTTTGTCATGGACAAGTCAGCTATGATAGGGAAAGTTTATAATACATAGCCAAACAATGTTGAGAACTAAAGGACAACCACACGAGGATTGATAAAAAGAGTCGAGCCCAAAAATATCATACCTAAAGGAGATAGGCACATAGCTATATTTGTGTTTCATATTTTTACAACAAATAGCAACATACGTTGGTGTGTGTTAAACCACAAAATCGGAGATGAGTTTAAGTGATTAATCATCAATTAAAGACGAAATATTTAAAAGAATTTGAATTTCAATTCTGACTAAAGTATTTTTTGTAAAAATTTATTTATTTTTCAGTTGAAATCTGAATTAAAAACGTCTTTTTTCTGAGAACTAAAGAATAAAGACCGAAAAACTACAAAGTAGCCATTGACCTGTATCTCATTGTCAATTTGATCCATGAGAATATAAATATTTAAATTTGATCTTATACTATACAAAATATTTCTCAAATTCAACCTTCTATTAGTGTCGATCACTAAAAGTTGTCTAGTGTTCGTTAAGTGTACTGTTCGAAACCAAAATAGTCCCTTACTCTGAAGTGTTATCTCTATTTAGTATCTGGCAATATACATATTTCATATTTAAAACTTAGACTCTAAAAAAATGTTTCTCAAATATATTCTTCTATAAATGTTAGTTAGCACACGATGTGTATGATGATGATATGTCTGTCATAGAGAAGAATACAAAATGGTTCAAACGAAAAAAAATAAAGAGTATAATTTTGTGCCATAATCTTTGTGTATCTTTTCTGCTGCTTGCGAGCACTGCATCTTCTTCTCTACGATAATATACATTGTAAAGAAAACAATATTTCCTCGTCCCACAAACACCACTACACTAAATATGGATTCATTAGCATCTTTTCAAAAATGATTCATGATAGTGACTCTTTGCTAAACAGTGATCAAACTATATAATTGCATTGAGAAAACATATATTTCATAAACACCTTAAATTTTAAAGGAATTATTGTTTCTTTACGATGCACGATGCCACAGAGAAAAAGATGGACCATGCCAACTAGGGTAAGGTAAGACACACAAGGATGGTTAGTGCACATAATTAAACTCTTTATTTTATAATTTATAATGTTTTATTTTCTTTTCTCTAGGCTAAGAATGTCAACTAGGAGTGAAAATATGTTAGGTTAGTTTGGCTTTTTAAGACCCAAACTCAACTTTATAAAAAAATTGAGGCTTAACTAAGTTTGACATGTTACTTGTCATAGACTTATTTTTTAGTTTAGGCCTAGTGTTTTTGGAAATTGATATCACATGTTAGTGTACTTAAAGGTCAATTTCATAACGTCTTCAAATAAGTAATTTAACTTATATAACTTGAGACTTACTAGCTAATAGATTAATGAAATTTAGTTTTATTTTGAGATTCAACATGATATTTAAAAAAAATATACCTTTACATCACATCATATCTAACTCTATTTTATAATAATAAATTTAAATGTATCAAAAGTTCACGTAAGCCAATGTGTTTAAATAACAAAATGTTAGCAAATATATGATTTAACATAAAATACACAATTTAATAAAATAATAATAATAATTTATTTATATTTAGTTAATTAGATCTGACTAGGTAGACCTAAAAGACTTTCAAAGAGTATTGACGTTGACTATTTCATAAAAAATTTTGACGACTGACGCATGCGACACCATAACCCCCTGTTAGTCGATCTAGACTACTTCTACTCATACTACAAATAATACACTTAACACACATATTATCAATCATCACCATCCATAACTTTTAGTAATGAGCATTTACAAAATAATGACTTTGAGAAATATTTTACTTAGTCGAGGGCTAAACTAAAATATTCGTATTTTGAAAGACCAAATTAGGAGATTCTTACATAGTCATGGACTATTTTGGTTTTATGTAGTACAGTTAACGAATACTTAACAACATTTAATAATGGACGTTGAAAGAAGCATAGACTATAGAAAAAAATTTATAGACTTGAAGATTAAATTGAAATTTTCATATTTACGAGGATTATATTGAGTTTTGGACAAATTAAGGGACCATTTTGGGGGTTGGCTCGATTTTTAATATTAAAGGTTTTTTTGGCTCAATGAGCGAAAATTAGATGGAGGCAAGCAACTTAATGTATTGTGTTTGGATGGGAAGAAATATGAAGGTATATAAAATAACTATCTTTTTGTTTGGTTCACATAGGAATAAGAGAGATGAGATATTCTAATGAGGGAAAATCTTTTTTGTGTGTGTATAAATTGAGTATCTTTGCATGGAACTTAAGAAATTAATTATTTGAGTTAGGTAAGATCATATAAGTGATAAAACTCATGAAACAAAATTAACACTTTGCATTCATAAGGTTGAATCGAGAGTCGAGACTACTACTTAAGTTGAGAGACATAAATCATCTTATTCGAATATTAATAGGTAAATGAATGTCTTTTTACCAATGAAGCTTTACAACTCTATAATTAGTTCAACTAGTAGTCGAGGTGAACGAACTCTTGACTTATTCTCTAGGTATTGGAAATTTCCAAATGAAAGAAAGGTATGAGAAAATCGTGAATAACAATATCGATCAGAGGCGTCATATTGTTAAAAAAAAAACGTCGTTTGTGAGAGTCGAACCTATTATCTAGAGAATAAGCGTCGTCATTCATTTATTCTTATTACTAATTGATTAACTCTATCTTTAACACGTGATAATTCAAACACTTTAACTTATTACATCATAAAAAAATACATACATAGTTTACCGCACAAATTATTTTAACTGATTTGTTACAATTTTAAAGAATTTTTATCATCTCTCAAAATTTAAGAAAATATTTGAACCGATGTTAACTATTCATTAAAATATTATGCAAAAGAGTTAGGGTAAATATGTTGACTCCTTTTCTCAAGTCTAAGTTGGAGCCAAGAATGTCCTTAAATTTAAATAATTGTTGCATAAAGTTACTCACGTGTGCACATGTGCAAGCCTACATACAAGTTAGAGAGATACCCAATTGCAATTATTAAGGAAAAATAATAATAATTTGATTGGTGAAAGTTGAAGGAAAGGGTACTCAATTTCTGGCAAGAAATTAAAAAAGCACAAGAGAACAAAATAGAGGCCCTCGTGCAAACTGGATGTCTCAATGTACATCACAAAATTTGATTTGATTTAATTGTAAATAAAAAAATAAAAAAATAAATAAAATAGAAGAATATAATAAAAAGAAAAAGGCATAAACTAGTACATGTGTGCGTGTGGGTAGACATTCCTCTATCTCTCTCCAACCCAATTATTAGACAACTTTTCTTCCACCTAACGTGCGTCTATGTATCCTATCTGTAGTTATGTCAATCTTTTATCATCCACCTTAATTCCTATCATATGTATATATATTCATACCTTCTTGTATTGCTTTTTTTTTTTTTTTGTACGTTATAAGTGTGGATTTCATCTTCAATGATTAAAATTAATTTTAAGTATAAGTAAATTAAATATAAAATATTTATATTTGAATACATTTGAATAAAGTAAATTTAATA
>JBBPBO010000003.1:2952958-2998128 GCA_037974295.1 Cicer cuneatum | reverse complement strand
TCATTTAATTATTTTTTTCATTTCTTTACTAGAATTATTTATGAACTTTAATTTATCATTAATAAAAAATAATATTTTTTATTCAATTATTTATTTCTGTAGAGTTTTATTTTTATCAATATAAAATTAAAATTAGTTTATGGTAATTTTTAACAAAATCATACCATTTATAAGAATATTTGGTCAAACAATTTTTAGAAAAAAAAAATAACTTCTACACAAAAAAAAATCTAAAATCACCAAGAACATTTGACATATATTTAACATTAAATTTAAAATATGAATAATCCGTGTTACATATAACTTGTCAAACACATCGTTAAATTGATCATGTTAGAAATTATTCATTGTTAATATAAGCGAATGTTAATAAACATTTTTGCAGATAGATGTAATTGAAGATTTTATATTTTACATTATTTTTAACCATATAAAGTTAAGTTTAAAGTTTTAGTCTTGTAATTTTGTTGACTTTTGAAATGTTTATGTGTATGTTAGCTTCCAACATATATTCAATTTAACTATACTATTATTATTTTAGTATTTAAATTAATTTTATTTTTCTGTAAAAAATCTTCAAAAAAAGTTAGGCGAAACACAACCTAAACAAGGGTATGAATTTTTTATGTATAAATTATTGTACACTGCAGGGTCTTTTTTGTTAACTTCTTCACTTCCCTTAAATCCTTCATTAAAAAGCCAACCACCCTTTATTTTATTTTTCCTTCTTTCAATCTCTTGATTCAATTTTATTCATTATTGTTGTTTCATTTTATTTTTATCACCAAAGCTTTTAATAGAGTACCTTGAAGAGTGTGATTTTATTTTTGTCTCTATGGTAATTATTCTTATATGCAAAGTATAGTTTCAAGGGCCTATATATATGTGTGTGTTTTTGTGCACTCTTTAGGTAACTAAACTTAAGTAGAGTGTACCTTCTTTTCTTTAAGTATTTGTGAGTTGAGTTTTGAGTGAGAGCATCAATGGCTTTTTTCATGGCAATTGTTGGTATATTCTTAGTTCTCTGTTTTTGCTCTGCCCTTTTGAGGTGGAATGAAGTTAGATATAGAAAGAAAGGTTTGCCACCTGGCACTATGGGGTGGCCACTTTTTGGAGAGACAACTGAATTTCTTAAACAAGGTCCAAACTTTATGAAAAACCAAAGAGCAAGGTAACTACTACTTCATTCATATGAGGTTCAATCTTGTTTAGATTGTATTTGTCTCATGAAGTTTTCCTTTGTTCACTTTGCACAAGTTGAAAAAAGTGATTTTTATGCTTCTAGAGAATGGAGTTAGCTTGACTTGTCAATCGTAAATCTAAATATTCACTTGGTTTAGTTCATCCCTTCAATATCACTCTTAATGTGATTATGTTATGGGGTTGTATGATAGGTACTAGGCCTAGCATATTCCATTTCAAGAGAGGAAAATTTTGGGAGTTTAAAATTTTTTGATTTTGTTTTAAATTTGGTATTCGATTTTTTTAAAAATAAAATAACAATAGTAGTTATTAATTATAAAATAAAGACTTTGGTGAAGAACTTGATGTAAGAAGTAAATTGGAGAAGAATTATGTGGAAAAAAATGAAGACAAAAGAAAATATACTAGTAGACTTTAAAAAAAAAAGGGCTAATAGACTTTAATTTAATGGTACTATTCTCTCCTTAAAGAATGATTTATGACATGCACACACATCATACCTATATGAAATATCATTTTCTTATTTAATGATGTTTCTTAAATTAGTCAAACTTTGTATGATGTAAGCAGTGTGAATGCATGTACTTTAAAGTTTTACCTCATTAGAAATCATTTTTATTTTTTTTTTACCTTTTGTAAAATGGCAGGTATGGAAGTTTTTTCAAATCACATATACTTGGTTGTCCTACCATTGTCTCAATGGATCCAGAACTTAATAGATACATCTTAATGAATGAAGCAAAAGGTCTTGTTCCTGGATATCCTCAATCTATGTTAGATATTTTAGGAAAATGTAATATTGCAGCTGTTCATGGCTCCACTCACAAGTACATGAGAGGAGCACTTCTTTCCATTATTAGCCCTACAATGATCAGAGATCAAATTTTGCCAAAAATTGATGAGTTTATGAGTGATTTCCTTAGCAATTGGGATGACAAAATCATCAATATTCAAGAGAAAACTAAAGAGGTTTGTTCTATTATTTTAATAAAAAATTCATAATATAGAGTTAAATATTTTTCAGTCTCTAAATACAAATAAAATACAAATAAAAATTAGTTAAAGAATTTTGAGCGTATGTGATTCAAAATTTAAATTAAATATATTTATTTTATTGGACTCATTTTTATTTATATTTTACGACGAAGTAGTATGTATTTAATATATATAAAATTTTAACCTTTCATGTTTAATCTCTAAAGAATTTTTATTCATTTTTTATTATTATTTTAAAAAGTCTTTTATAAAAAAAATAATGTTTTTAATCTTTAAAAATATTGTAAATAACGACTAAAAATAATAATTTTTTTAGAAACTAAACTTGAAATGCTGTAATTTTGTAAGTGATGAAAAAATATTTAATTCAAAATTTATCATAAATTTATGATTCAACTTTCTAACATAAACTTCTGAAATTTTCAATCATTTGAACAGATGGCCTTCCTCTCATCTCTGAAGCAGATTGCTGGGATTGATATAGAATCAAGCTCATTAGCTGACTCTTTCAAAACAGAGTTTTTTAAGCTAGTTTTAGGAACCATTTCCCTACCTATTAATCTTCCTGGAACAAATTACCACAGAGGATTTCAGGTTTGATCACTGATCCTTTTTCTTATTTTGGTGACACGAACGTGAACATTAGATACGACTATAGTAATAATTTTATATAATTATGTGTGATGTCCGACAACGACACATATGACACACCGAATACGTCTTTAATTTGAAGTTGATGTTATATTAGTTTACATAAAAATTTAGACCATATTATGCTTGAATTACTTTAATTTAATGCTTTTAAAAAGTTAAAATTTGCATCAATTTGGTTAAAAAATATTGTTAAATTTTTTCAAGATTTTGATATAGGACTATTTAACTGTCATGCAGGCAAGGAAGAATATAATAAGCATTTTGAGTAAGCTACTTGAAGAAAGAAGAGAATCAAATGAAACTCACAAAGACATGCTTGGTTTTTTAATGGCAAGAGATGAAAATAGGCACATGCTAAGTGAAGAAGAAATTATTGATTTAGTGATTACACTTATGTATTCTGGTTATGAAACTGTTTCAACCACATCAATGATGGCTGTGAAGTACCTCCATGATCATCCCAAAGCTCTTGAAGAACTTAGAGTGAGTTCAAAATTATATTGTTTCCTTAAATATAATCAAATTTTTTTGGGTACAAGATATAATATTTTTGAGATTTAACATTATGATTTTTTTTTTGAAATCTATGCGATTATAACGCGCCAATTGATGTGATATCAGTTGTGCTTGACTGTAGTTCTCGACAATATTACAAATGTCTATAATTACGGCACAACTGATATTTAAATTCTTGATTACAATGTTTATTTTTATGCTTTCTATTCTAACCATGTGATCTATGGAATTTTTTTTTTAATAGAAAGAGCATTTGGCAATAAAAGAGAGGAAGAAGCCAAATGAACCAATTGATAGCAATGATATCAAATCAATGAGATTTACTCGTGCGGTAAGATTGTATGCTTTTTCAATGACTTAATTAAATTTATTAATTCTTATAATTAATTATTGCTAATTAATTTTTTGTTAAAAATTTTCAGGTGATTTTTGAGACATCTAGATTGGCCACAATAGTAAACGGAGTTCTAAGGAAAACCACTCAAGATATGGAATTAAATGGTATGTTTTATTTGTGGCCCATCTAGTTTATGTTGTGTTTATGGGCTCAAATAAGTTTTTTTTTTTTACTTTAAGGGTTTTATTATTATTTTTTTCTGAGCCAATTCTTTAACATCAATAAAAAAGGAGGATCTTTTCTCACCTCATGTGTGATTTTTTTTTTTAAATGTGGAATAAATAAAATTCTCCCCCAAAAAAGTAAAACTGTAATTTCAAAAATAAAAATATTTTTTTATGAGAAAAAAGTTGTATCCTTCCTTAGGATATTGATAATACATCTGTCAATTTGTACCTCAATTCAACAACCCTACAAAGACAACACTATAAAACAAGTTTTCCAGATAAGAATGTGCCTTTCCCCCAAATTTCTTTATCCTTTTAGCATTAATTTAATTAAATTCTATGCTTAGAGCTGTCAAAAAGAAATTTGAAAAAAAGAAAAAAGAAAAAAGAATGTATGAATTAATTGGGGGACTTAAATAATTCAGTATATTATTGTTATTGTAATTAAAAAATGTTACTAATCTATGTTTTTTTTTTCAGGCTACTTTATTCCTAAAGGGTGGAGAATATATGTATATACAAGAGAGATAAATTATGACCCTTTTCTATATGCTGATCCACTAACATTCAATCCATGGAGGTGGATGGTTAGTACACAAATATTATTATTTATTTTTTTTGCTAAAAATGTTTTATTTAACAATTACAATATTAGCATATATTGATATCCTTCAAATTCAATATGCAGGATAAGAGTTTAGAGTCACAAAACTACTTCTTAATATTTGGTGGTGGCACAAGACTTTGTCCAGGAAAAGAATTGGGAATAACTGAAATTTCAACATTTTTACACTACTTTGTAACTAGATACAGGTGATTAATTTAATATTCAAAATCTACACCTTAATCTAGATTCTCCAAACAAACAAAAAATTATCCATAAATAAATACTAGTTTGTTTTATTTTGAAACTTTATAATATAATTATAGAGATTCTGACATCTTATTATATATTTAATGTTGATTGCAGGTGGGAAGAAGTAGGAGGAGATAAACTAATGAAATTTCCTAGAGTTCAAGCACCAAATGGATTGCACATAAGAGTTTCATCTAACTAGGCAGTGACTTTATGTACAGTAATAATATTAATAATAATATTAATAATAATAATAATAATAATAAAACAATAATAATGTAGCAGATTGTTTTAGGATTGTGTATGATAATGTTTTGACAAATATTAGAATAAAATTCGTTTTTCTTCTTTCTCTAATTTTATTTGTTTAGCTTATTTTCCCCTCAAATAATTTTAATTCAATACTTGTCTTTTTTTACTAGTAGACCAAACCGATAGAGTTGTCCAATTATTTGTTCAATGTGGAGTGAAGCAGATTGGATTATGAGAAAATGGACTACCTCTAATTAATTAACCTCTTTTGTACCCAATAAAAGTTATGCCATCTATATCATTAATAATTAAAATGGTAATACAGTAATATATGTATCCACTTCAACGGATGTATGAGCAATTACAATGGCTTTTCTTCTAGAAAACTCTACCAAAGAGTTTGAAAATATTAAACTCTACCATGGTTTTTTTTTTTACTTCAAAATATGATTTTGTAGAAATGTCCTCACACATCACTAAAATTGGGACTAGTAATGAATAATGGTTCATCGAGATTTTGTGCATCAATTGTTAGATGTATTGTCAATATTTTTTTGCCTACTTTATTAACACGAACCAAAATCTTAAAAATAAAAAATAAAAAGCAAAATAATACAATTAAGTAACCTCACTATTTTTTTTTACTAAGTAACCTCACTATATATATATATATATTAATACTTGTTATGTTACCTTCTTAAAAAAAATTGGCAATATATTCTCATAGTTCTTTAATTTAATTTCAGGTAACAATTCAATTATTTTTATCTTTGATTGCATCATTTTTTAATTTTATGTAACGATTTAATCTTTTATGTCTTAAAAATTCATAACTCTTTCTATCCTTGTCCAAATTAATTTCCTAATCTAAATCTTAAAATACGAGTTCTTTATTTGATGGATTTGATATTGTCGTTAAAGATGAAAATATAAGTTTATTTGAAGATTTGAGTTATGAATTTGATGAAAATATGAATTTTGTTGAAGATGATTAATAATTTTCTAAGTTTTGTTTAAAGATGATGATGAATTTTCTGGATTTCTGTAAAAAAATAATAACATTATTAAAATTTTAAGATATAAAAGATCAAATTATTATTTAAAATTAAATAAAAAATCTAATAATAAAAAGACTGTCATATAAAATTAAAAGATCGCAAAAGATATTTTATCAATAATACCAATATTATTAATAGATGTTTGGTCTAGCGAAAAATACTAATTCTCACAATATGATGAAGCATATTGTTATGTAGGATTTAACGACTCCTTGAATAGGATTGTCAATGATAAAAAGAAACATACTAATATTAATTGTTTGAGAATTTTATATAAGTATTTTATATTTATTATATTGAATAAATATTTGTTATTTACTTTTAAAAATATTTAATAAATATTTAGAGAGTGCAATGGACATATACCGTCAGTACAAAAAAGTTTTACATTAATAATTAACATGAATTATCAATTTTTTCATGTCATAATATTATTTGATGGAATGAATAGTTGTTATTACATATAAATGTAAAATTTACATTGAAAAAAATTTGGTTATAAAATTACTTTGAAGTTAATGTTAAAAATAAGAGTTTTAAAAGTAAAGTTAAAGTTGTTTAGTGATTTTAGTTTTTTTATTTTTTATTTTTTATTTTTTATTTATTTTAGAAGTTACTTTTGAGTTAAAAGTAGTTTGACCAAATATATTTATAAATGATTTGATTTTGTTAAAAAATTACCATAAATGAATAATATATTAAAAGTCAATGATGAATTTTCATAAGTTGTTGTAAATTGAGATCCTTATTTTGGTTTTATTTTTATTTTTATGAAAAGACCTAGATTTAGGTTGTGTTTGGGCTAACTTTTTTATATCATAAAAGTTATTTTGTAGTTAATGTTAAAAATAAGAGCTTTAAAAATAAAATAAAGTTGTTTGTATATTTTTGTTTCTTTTTTATTTTAGAAGTTATTTTTGAGCTAAAATTAGTTTGAGCAAATATTCTTATAAATGGTCTGATTTTGTTAAAAATTACCATAAATGAATAATATATTAAATTAAATTCTAAAAAAGTGATAAATAAAAGTTCATAAATAATTATATTAACAAAATGAAAATGTTTTCTCAAAAACAAAAATGAAAAGGGTTTTTCGAGAATAATTAAAGAGAATTCAAGCTATAATTATAATATTATAATTTATATTTCAAAAATATTATAAATTAAAGAATTATCCCGAATCTTCTTGATAATTTGACCACTTTCTTAAATATGATTATAGTATTACTATTTTTTTTTTGAAATATAGTAACAAAGAATATAATATTATAATTATTTATGATATGTTATAAATGTGTGTGTATTTTTGTAGAGTTTGTTTTTTTTTAATACATAATTGGTTGTTTTTATTGAGACCATTTATAAGAATATTTGGTCAAACAAATTTTAGCTCAAAAATAATTTTATTACCAAAAAAAGTTTGGCTGATAACACAACCTAAATAAGGGTTTGAATTTTTTATGCATAAATTATTATACTCCTCAACTGCATAGGTCTTTTTTGTTAATTTCTTCACTTCCATCAAATGCTTCACAAAATTACCAACCACCCTTTATTTTATTTTTCCGTCTTTCAATCTCTTGATTCAAGGCTTTTAATATAGTACCTTGAAGAGTGTGATTTTATTTTTGTCTCTATGGTAATTATTCTTCGATGCAAAGTATAGCTCAAGGGCCTATATATGTGTATGTGTTTTTGTGCAATCTTTAGATAAACTAAACTTAAAATTTTTTAAGTATTTGTGAGTTGAGTTTTGATTGATAGATAGAATCAATGGCTTTTATCATGGAAATTGTTGGTGTATTCCTTATTCTCTGTTTTTGCTCTATTCTTTTGAGGTGGAATGAAGTTAGGTATAAGAAGAAAGGTTTGCCACCTGGCACAATGGGATGGCCAGTGTTTGGAGAAACAATTGAGTTTCTTAAACAAGGTCCAAACTTCATGAAAAATCAAAGTGCAAGGTGACTAGTTTCAATCAATATTTAGATTCTATTTGTGTAATGAAGTTTTTCTTTGTTTACAAAAATGTGATTTTGAAAAAAGTGTCTTTTATGTTTTTAGATAATTGAGTTGTTTCATGATCGACAATTTAGTGCATATTTGAAGTGGTAGTGAGTTTGACAGAATTATCACGATGTGATACTATGATTTTGGCATAATTTTTATGCAAAATCGTATTAGAAGTGTGATTTTGTCAAACTTATAATAATTCTAAATATTCATGTTGTTTACATCATCCTTTACATGCCAACCTTAATATGATTGTTATTGGATTGCATGATAGTATTAGGTCTAACATACCACGTTTCAAAAAAGGGAAATTTTGAGAATTCAAAAAATAAAAATAAAAAATTACTCAAAATTCAATTTTTTTTTTCTTTCTAAAAGATAACAATAATGGCTATTAAATTATAAGATAATAAAACTTTGTTGGGGACTTGAGGTAAGAAGTAAATTGGAGAAGAATTATGGGGAAAAAAAGGAGAAAAAAATAAAAATATAACTAATAAATTTTAATTTAATGATATGATTGTCTCCTTAAAAAATGACTTATGACATTGTAACACCTCTTTGATATTTCGAGTGATATAGAAATAGATAGTAATTTGATAGATGTTTTATATTTTTGATGTGATAATGGAAAAAATAAGGTGTTGAATAAATGTATACAAATTATATAATTATTGTTATTTCTTATTTAACTATGCTTCTTAAATTAATCAAACTTTGGTTGATGAAGCATGTGTAGTTTACATGGCAATTCAACTCCCGGACACCCATTTGAAATTGTCCTCACTTTAAAAAATAAAATCAAATATAAGTTTTCTCTAAAATTAAAACTCAAGAATTAAAGCAGATTTGGGATGTGTATATCCGCCCAACATTTGTCAAACTAAAAAATTATTACAATTTTCTAAATTTTTATATTCATGTACTTGTTCATTTTATTTAATACTTTTTATATATCATAAATTTTGGTATTCTCTCAACATAAAATATAATTTTACCATTTTTTTATTAGTATCTAAAAAATATTATATTAATTATAATAAATATCAATCTTAAATTTAATATTTTATATATAAAAATAAGGCCGGACGGAAAAATCTAACCCAATCAAGAGTGGGAGTAATACCTCAAATTTCAACTCCGATAAGAAATTGAGGCGGATGCTTTTCTGATTAAGTGAAGTTGGGCAGTGAGGAGGCAAAACACTCCTCAACTCCGATAAGAAATTGAGGCGGATGCTTTTCTGATTAAGTGAAGTTGGGCAGTGAGGAGGCAAAACACTCCTCCAACTCGCGTCGTTGTCATACCTACTTTTAAGTTTTACCTCCCTGATAATAATTTTTTGAGTCACCTCATTAGTAATAATTGTTTAATTATTTATTTATTTTTTAATTTATAAAAATTGCAGGTATGGAAGTTTTTTCAAATCACACTTACTTGGTTCTCCTACCATTGTTTCAATGGATCCAGAACTTAATAGATACATTTTATTGAATGAAGCAAAAGGTCTTATTCCTGGATATCCTGAATCTATGTATAATATTTTAGGAAAAGGTAATATTGGAGCTGTTCATGGCTCCACTCATAAGTACATGAGAGGAGCACTTCTTTATGTTATTAGCCCTACCATGATAAGAGAACAAATTTTGCCAAGAATTGATGAGTTTATGAGTGATTTCCTAAGCAATTTAGATGACCAAATCATAGACATTCAAGAGAAAACTAAAGAGGTATGTACTGTTGTATTAATCAAAATTTCAATATCCACCTGATAATATTTAAGATTAAATATATATTTTTTCCTTATAAAATTACTGCATATAATCTTTAATCTCAATGTAATTTTCATTTACTCTAGATTTTTATTTTAAAAACTTTTTTACAAAATAGAGTTAAATAAATTTTTAATCTTTATAAAATTTCTGCATTTCATTTTTAATCTCTAAAAATATTTCACATTTTTTAGTCATTATAAATATCATTGTTTTCAATTTTAATTTATAACGTAGGGACTAAAATTGAAAAATGTGATATTTGTAGAGACTAAAGAGTGCGACAAAACTTTATATGGACTAAAAGTGAAATACAATTTTATAAGGAATAAAAATTTATTTAACTTTAAAAAATATAAATTAAAAGTAAATAAATTATTTCTAAAGACTAAACTTTAAATGTCGTAATTTTGTAAATCTAAAAATATATTTAACCTAAAATTTATCATAAATTTATAATACAAGTTTCTAACATAAACTTTCAAAAATCTCAATCCTTTGAACAGATGGCCTTCCTCTTATCTCTGAAGCAAATTGCTGGGATTGGTAAATCAAGCTTATTAGCTGACTCTTTAAAGACAGAGTATTTTAAGCTAGTTTTAGGAACCATTTCTCTACCAATTAATCTTCCAGGAACAAATTATCACAGAGGACTTCAGGTTAAATTATTGATCTTTTTTCCATTTTAATCTTTATTACGAGTCACAGACACAAACACGGACACCGTGTTAACATGTAAACACCAAAATTTGAAGTAATTTAATATAATTATATGTGTTGGTATAATGTGGTGTGACGCTATCATGTATTAGACACGGAACATATCTTTAATATGAAATATTTTGTTATTCACATATAAATTTAGACTAGTCTAATTAATATGAAAATGTACTAATTATTTTCATTTAATGTTCTAAAAAAGTTAAAATTTGCATATTTAGTTAAAAAAATTGTTCCCATCTCTCTCTCTCTATATATAAAGACTCGTTGACTAAATTACTATAATTAAGAAAATTAAATGTTGTATTAAATTTTTTGATAATTTAAATTATTTTACTAGTTTACCTTTAAAGAAAGATAATTATTTTATGTTTTTATTGTAGTATATATTATAAATTATAGAAAAAGATGTAACATAAAAGTAAGTTAGTAAATAAATAATTAATTCAGTTAAAAAATTAAAAAAAGGTATAAAATTGACAAGAAAAATCTCAACAGCATCATATATTTCAACTACTACAAAGTAGATTTTGATATAGGACTATTTAACTATATGTCATGCAGGCAAGGAAGAATATGATAAGAATTTTGAGTCAGCTACTTAAGGAAAGGAGAGAATCAAATGAAACTTACAAAGACGTGCTTGATTTTTTGATGGAAAGAGATGAAAATAGACACATACTAAGTGATGAAGAAATCATTGATTTAGTGATTACACTTATGTATTCTGGCTATGAAACTGTTTCAACCACATCAATGATGGCACTCAAGTACCTTCATGACAATCCCAAAGCTCTTGAAGAACTAAGAGTGAGTACAAAATGCCATTGTTTTCTTAAATATCATCATTTTTTTTACTTATATATAATATAATCATATATATAGTTACAAAATCAATATTTCAAATAATCAAGGCATGCGGTGGCAATTTGAAATGCAATATTATAATTGTTTATGTTAGTGCGAGTGTAACACCCGATTGAGGTGGCATTTGACGTATTTGATTAGATCACTATTTAAAAAATTGTTTAGAATTGTTTTTCATTTTCTTTTTCTTTTAAATCATTTAATAGTTAGAATCACATTTTTTAAGAAGTGTGAATAATTTTAATTTTAACTCATCTACTAAGTTATATTTTTGAAACTCTATGTTTTCTATTCTAACTATGTGATCTATGGAATATGTTCCAGAAAGAGCATTTGGACATAAAAGAGAGGAAAAAGCCAAATGAACCAATTGATAGCAATGATATCAAATCAATGAGGTTTACACGAGCGGTAAGATTGTATGTTATTTTTTTTCTTTCTTTTTTTTAAGAGTAAGCTGTAAATAAATTTCTGTTTAATCGTAAGATTTTAAATTCGAATTTGAAATATGATGTTTAGTTTGACAATATTATTATTTATCAATTGAATTAAGATTTACGAATTGCATACCTTTTTAATGACTTAATTAAGTTTAATTCTTCATCTAATAATTGTTGATAATTCTTTTCAATTATTTTATTTACATTTTCAGGTGATATTTGAGACAACTAGATTGGCCACAGTAGTTAATGGGGTTTATAGAAAAACCACTCAAGATATGGAACTAAATGGTATGCTTAGTTTATGGGCTCAAGAAGTTATTAATTTATTTATTTTTACTTTAAGTGCTCTTTTCATTTTCTTGACCACTTTTCTACAACAATTAAAAAAAAGTAAAAAAAAAATGTAATTTCAATAAATAAGAAAAACGAGAAACTTTTCCTAGCACCATAATTACTTCGAATACACATCTGAAAAAAATATTATTTTTTTAGTCGTCCGCTAATACACTTTTAAAATTATGTATGGTTTTTTTAAAACGCGCAAAGTGAAAAAAATTGCTCCTAAAAAAAAATATACATTCATGAACCAAAAAGAAAATAGTTATAATTAAAAATGGATGAATAAATTAGGAGACTTAAATCATTTAGCATATTATCGTTGTAATTAAAAATCATCACTAATCTATGTTTTTATTTTCAGGCTATTTTATTCCCAAAGGATGGAAAATCTATTTGTTTACAAGGGAGATAAATTATGACCCTTTGTTGTATCCTGATCCACTAACATTTAATCCATGGAGGTGGATGGTTAGTACAAAAAAAAATAAAATTGAAATCAACTATTTTAATGCATCATTAAAATAGTTGATTTCAATTTTATTTTTTTAAGAAAAAGTTTATTTCATAATTACATTAGCATATATTGATATATCCTTCAAATTTTCAAATTTAATATACAGGATAAGAGTCTAGAGTCACATAACTATTTCTTAATATTTGGACGTGGCACAAGACTTTGTCCAGGAAAAGAGTTGGGAGTCAATGAAATTTCAACTTTCTTGCACCACTTTGTGACTAAATACAGGTAATTAATTTACTATCAAAATATTCACCTTAAAATACTAATAATGTGTTTGGTTGAAAGCTATTAGATCAATATTAATCACACTTATCTACATCTTAATCTAATCTAATGTTGGTTCTGAAATCTTATTATATATTTAATTAATGTTGATTGCAGGTGGGAAGAAGTAGGAGAAAATAAACTAGTGAAATTTCCTAGAGTTCAAGCACCAAATGGACTGCGCATAAGAATTTCATCTAACTAGGGGTGACTTTATTTAATAATAATCATAATAATAATAATAATAATGATGAGATGTAGCAAACTGTAGTAGGGGATCTGTGTATGATATTAATATCTGAATAAAAATAGTGTATGACTATTTCTGGGATAGAATTGTCTCTGACAACAAAAAACATATAAATTCATTCAAGAAAAACATAATAATATTAATTGTATTAGTATTTTATATTTATTACATTGGAAAAATATTTATTATTTACTTTTTAAAAAAATTAAAAATAATAAAATATTTATTATTTAACTCCTTGAGTATATAGAATATGGGTCAGAGACAGAGAGCTTCTCTGTTTTAAAATGCTTCTTGCATCCAGATTGGCCCGTGGAGCCCGAAACACTTTGGGCTGAGATTTCGAGCCTCCCTTGGAAGTATGGAGTTTAGAATCTTAAATAAATTGCTTTGACTAAAACATAAAGAATTATATACAAATAGTTTAGAAAACGCATTTAATTGCAAATTATGTAAAATAAATAAATTGTGGTTGATATGAATGAATAAAGTAGTTAGTTGTAACTACTTTTCTTAATTACTCATGAATTGTAACTAAATAGGATATAAGCTTAGTTATCAAAAGCTAAAGGGCAGAATAAGGCATATAGCAGTTTTGTAGATTGTGCAGAAAACTAACAGCAAAGATGTGTAATAACTACTATAATTATTTCATTGTATTAGTGATAATTCGAAGTCGGATCTAGTCCCGCAGACATAGGAGTTTAACTTTAAATTGTGTTAACAATTGTGTGTGTTCATTTTAGCATTACAAACTTTAATTCTGTTTGTTCAAGTTGCTGACAATCTAAAACCAAGAACGTTCTTGGATGTGTGTCTGATCAATCTTCGTTTATACTTTGATCTCAATTAAAAGTAAACCACAACAAGTAAACATCAACACTTCACAATATGATGACAAACTTATTATATGAAATTGCACATTTGTAAGGCCAATTATTATTAGTGACAAAAAAAATATATAATTTGAATATAATTTGTATGCATTCTTAATGTTTTTCTTTTTTTACAAATACAACAACGTAGATATTTATGAAGATATTTTTGGAATTAATATAACAAAGTGACATTTTCATGCGATTTGATATGCAATTGCAGTAGTAACTCATTTAAAACTTGAAAAAGAAGTAAGTAAAGATGCAATGGATGCAACCTATTCTAGAAGGATGATAGGTTCATCGAGGTACTTATGTAGCACAAGACTTGATGTAACTTGTAGTGTTGATTTGATTAGCATGTTTATGGAAAGCTCTAAGTTCCTCACATGGAGGGTTGACAGAAAGATCAAGCCATTAAAGTATGGACTTTATATCTCAGAAAATAAATTTACTTAACAAAGAAAAAAATGTCTCCAAAATAAATAATTTATAATATTATTACTTATGCTACAAATCTACTTTTAGTTATATGTTAGCTTCATTGATAAAGTACTCAATCTTTCGTTGAGGAGTCAAATCGAAACTACGTCATTATTATTATTTTTTTATAATTTAAAGGATATAATTAAAAAAATTGATAGAAAATAAAAAATTAATTTTGCTGTATGTTTTAAAAATCATAAATAATGACTACATTAAATCTTTTTTGTGATATATACGTGGAACTAATAAATTTTTGATTTTTTTTATGAGATCTATAATTTTTATATTATTATTTTACATTTGAAAAATGTCTTATTTTTATACTAAAAACACCTCTTTTTTAAAGAGCGTTTTAGACTTTCAAATTTATTGAGCCTGATGATAAGAAAACGGTGAAATATGTGAAGAAACGCTATATTGTCACATTCAATTTCCTAAATTTTGTTGTGTTAATTGTGGAGTCCACCCGATGTGGGAGTAATGTATTCCTTATTTATATTTCTATTTGTGTTACTATCAATAAAATGTGTGCATTATTATGCAATTAACAAAATTTTCATCTTCTTCAACTCACTTTCAACCGACAAAATGTAGTGTGTGATCTAAGTTCCAACAACGTTTTGGTGAAACAAAAGGTGGTGAAATTCAAGTCTAATGTATGCAACTTGTTGTTGTTTCTCTTGATCATTGCTCACCCAACAAATGAATTTACTCTGATGAAGTGTTCTTGTAAAAACAGAAAAAATAGAAATTGCAGAATTTTATGAAAAAACCAGTAAAATTGCTTAATGAATACACAAAATTGTTAATCTAGTTCAGAGTTAAAACTCTTACGTCAAAGAGACTGAATTCGACTTAAAAAGATCACTAATATGAGATAAAAGTTTACCAGCTTTTTTTCTTTCTTGCATTTCTCTTGCACATTTTTGTTTTTCAACTATTTTTTTACATCAGAATTAATTAGAACTTATATACACAAATTAGTTACATTACAGAGTAATAGAAAGATAGTTATAAGTAACTTGTAACTAACTAAAATAGCTAGAAGTCAGTTTACTTGTTTCGCAGGCAGTCAATATTAGATAAATTCACTTCTACATTTAAAATTAATTAATATAAAAAGTTTGGGTAAGCTTCCCCATTGAATTGGATTGAAGAGTCCTTAAAAAAATGAAAAAATAATGGAGTTTAACATTTTAAATGGTTCTTTGGTGTATTTGACTTTAAGTATCTTTGAATATAGTTAAAGGGTTATCAACCAACTATCATACATTAAGACACATAATGACTAATTTGCCTTCTCATATTCGATCCCAATGCAAGAACTAGTGATGCTTTGATCCTTCATTTATTCACTTTTCCTTATAAAGAAAGGAAGTTAAGGGATTCATAGAACTTGTGACCGAATAATTAATTATGATGATCCTAATATTTTGAAGTTATGGTCATTTGCTAATTCCATACGCTATTGTCCACCATTTCCCCTACATGTAAAGACTCAAAAGTTTGAATCTAAAAGCAATATTAATTGCATGTACAATTAATTATTGATACATAAACGTTGGAATAGTGTGAATTTGGAGTAAAAAAATTATAGATACAAAAATATTGAAATAGTGTATTGGAAAAAACTCAAATTTCATATAGATTAAGAATAAAGTCTTTAATTATTATTTAGATATTCATTTTTTACATTACAAGGCAATTTTTTTTAATTTTAAACAAAATTAAGACGAAATTTAGTTCTTTTGTGTGTGTGTTTTTTTTATTATCAATTTTTACTTTTTTGAACTGTCATTATCACCAATCTTGATTCAAGATATTGATCGTGTACACGATAATACATCAGAAATATGTAAATTTAAGATTGAATGTGCCAATTATTGTAAGATGGAAAATACAAATTGAATTCAAATATGTTCTGCACCTTTTATGTCAATAAAAAAAAAGGCAAAATAAAAAAATTAGCATGAAGTTAATTGATGGTAATTAATTTTGATGTTAATAAAGTATTTGTAAGTGAACAATTAGTTCTCAACTTGCCTTAAAAAATAATATAATAATTAGTCTCTAAACTTTTAACAAAACTTGTTTAATGTGCAAATATATAAGTCTAAAACAAATTGAAACAAAACAAAAAGTCTAAAAATTCTTATAAAAGTTTCGACTAGATGATATTAAAAAAAATAAGAGGAACAACTCTTAAACGCAATTTTATGGTATATGTATGAGCCATATGAGCCAATTTAAACGTTTGCAACCAAAATCTCATTTTTTTAGTGTATTTTTGAAAGTGTAGTTTTCATCTTACCCACGATCATGTGACCATGAAAGTACTTCCACTTTTGATACATAACTATTTTTTATCTTTAAAAAAAATATTTTTTATCTTCAAAATTAAAAGAAACTATTAGTTTCAATGTTTACTAATTAAACCAAAAATTTATTTTGAAATTAACAACATAATTCATAAATAAAATTTTAGAAAAACATTTTTCGCATAAGAACATGACCTCAACCGTGTTTCAACTCACCATCTACAACACTCTTATAGAACATATTGACTAAATTGATCAATGATCTTTAATTTTAAAAATTAATTTGTCATTATATAAATTTGAATGATCAAATTGCATAATTTAATACTATTTCATTAGACAATTAAAAATCTTGAATGTAGAGTTCATTAACTAAAATATATCTCTCTCTTATATTTTTTATCGAGTAAACTAACAAAAATGTAATTATGTCATCATTTGTCTTGTGTAATTTGTTAAATATGACTAATAATAACCTACATTTTCGTTGATCAAAGAAATAAAATAAACACATTAAATTTAAATACCAATTTTGAAAATGTATAATAAGTGAGCCGATCAAATTTAGAAGAAATTTTTTTTATACATTAAACTTTTTGGATCAAATTTTTATATTTAAATTAAATGAATGGAAATTGTTTAGGACCCAATATTAAATCTCAACCCAATAAACACAAATACTCTTAACAAAATGCAAATAAAATATGAACCATACTCTGTATGTTACTTCATTGTTTCATGGTGTATCTAGAACATGAAATTGGTCTCATTTTTCCATCCACAAAAGTTACCAAATCTCAGGGCAACACCACACAACCTTTGAACAATTCATAGTTACCTTAAAATTTCCGACACATAACACTTTTTAACCCACACTAGTGCCGATAACTTAGGCACATGCACATGTTACAATACTATTCTCACCCTCTTATATTACTTCACACACCCCTCTCTCTTTCCTTTCAAAAACAAACTCTTTCTCTCAATTCTCATTCACTTTCACAAAAACTTTTCTCTCTTATTTTTTTTTTTCTCTCTTTAATTTTGCTGAATTATGGCTGAAACTTCTCCTCCATTGAAAGATGAACTTGACATTGTTATTCCTACTATAAGGAACCTTGATTTTTTGGAAATGTGGAGACCATATTTTGAGCCTTATCATTTGATCATTGTTCAAGATGGTGACCCTTCAAAAACTATTAAGGTTCCACCTGGTTTTGATTATGAACTTTATAATAGGAATGATATTAATAAGCTTCTTGGTCCTAGGGCTTCTTGTATTTCATTCAAAGATTCCGCTTGTCGTTGCTTTGGTTACATGGTTTCTAAGAAAAAGTATATCTTCACCATTGATGATGATTGTTTTGTAAGTTTTTCAATCTTCTTTTTCCTCTTTTTATTTATTTATTTATTTGGGGTGACTTTGTTTTCTCAATGTTTATAGAGAGATCTTTGATGTAATTTCTGTTGCTAGAAAAAGTTGAAATAACATGAAAATTTAGAGGTAAAAAAGACAAAATTTGTAAATTTCTCATTTCGTCTTAGAGATATTAGATTTGATGATCAATTATTTTTTGTCTCTAATTTCTGCCGTTATTTTAATTTTTATGTAGTAGATATATGCCTTCATGTTTCATGTCTCCTTGTCATGATTTTGTTTGTACATTGCACATTCTAGATTACCTTTAGATTTTGGATCTTGTGTTTGTAATTTATGTGTCAATACTGCTAGTCTTTTTTTAAAAATGTGTAACTTATACTTTTTTTGTTATGCATGTATTAGATTTGGAAATATTTTAGACATTGTCTTTGAAAATTGGTTTAATGTTCACAATTTTGTGTTAATCTTCAAGGATGTGAATATTTTATGCATTTTGTCTTTCATTTGTTTGACTGGTGAATTGAGGGCGAGCCTTGGTGTAACGGTAAGGTTGCCTTGTGACCATAGGTCGTAGGTTCAAATATTGTAAACAACATTTGCGCATGTTAGAGTGAGGTTGGTTGTGTACATCTACGCTATCCAAACTCACTTGGTGGGAGCTTCTTCCATTAGTTTTCGTTTATCTTTTTGACTCATGAATCAATCATTATTGATTTAGATTTGTAACTTATACGAAGCATCGACACTTTAGATTGAAATGGTATATGTTGTCTAATACTGACAAATGCATTTATACTCAATCACTTTGTTTCTTAAATTATTATCAGTGATATATATGTACTTGTATCAACATTTCATAGTTTCTTAGATCGAATTTGTAGATAAAATAATGATATCAGATATCAGGATCCTCGTGACTGTCTTTATAGTACAATCAATTGTTGACCATTAGATTAAGAGAGGAAATTTTTCCCTCCTAATTTAACAGTTTACAACTGACTGCACCATGTAGAGGATTCAATTACTAAAATTATATAGACTAATCATTTGCAGCTTACGGTGGAATTCAGATTGAATCATATCTGCTTTTTTCTGTGGCTTAGGTTGCAAATGATCCATCTGGAAAACAAATCAATGCACTTGAGCAACATATTAAGAACCTTTTGTGTCCATCAACTCCATTGTTTTTCAATACTCTGTATGATCCTTTTAGAGAAGGCGCAGATTTTGTCCGCGGATATCCGTTTAGTCTTCGAGAAGGCGTTCCAACCGCAATTTCTCATGGACTATGGCTCAACATTCCTGATTATGATGCTCCTACACAGCTTGTCAAGCCTCGTGAGAAGAACACTAGGTATGTATAATAACGATTTGGATTTTCTTCGATAATAATATGACGCAGTTACACGCAGTAATCAATCTTGTATATATTTTCAATAAAGGTATGTGGACACTGTTTTGACTATACCAAAAGGAACATTATTTCCAATGTGTGGAATGAATTTGGCATTTGATCGTGATCTGATTGGACCAGCAATGTATTTTGGTCTTATGGGAGATGGTCAGCCAATTGGACGTTATGATGATATGTGGGCTGGCTGGTGCTGCAAGGTTCTTTTCTTTTTCCTCTTTTTCTATCTTACAATTCTTTCTATTGTTTATAAATTTGCATCACAAACAACTTAATAATCTTTCAGGTGATATGTGATCATTTGGGGCTAGGAATCAAGACAGGTCTGTCTCCCTTATATCTTCCATAGCAAAGCAAGTAATCCATTTGTTAACCTAAGGAAAGAATACAAAGGCATATTTTGGCAAGAAGACATCATTCCATTTTTCCAAAACCTTGTTCTTCCAAAAGAATGCACCACTGTTCAAAAATGTTACATTGAAATGTCCAAACAAGTCAAAGAAAAACTTTCAAAGATTGACCCTTATTTTGACAAGCTAGCTGATGCTATGGTCACTTGGATTGAAGCTTGGGATGAACTTAATCCAGCTAGTAAATCTTAAGCCAATGGATATTATTGATCTTGAATTTGAGATATTTTTATATACATTGTAATTTTTTTTTTTTGAAGTATTATTGTTTTTAATGTTGCTGTTGTTGTGAGTTAGAATTTGCAGCATTGTTTAGCTGTAATTCTATTTTTTAAACTTTGTTATGGTCTGAGGTTAGAATTACAATAAAGTACAATGATCTTAGGTCATTGTTTACTTGTGATTTTTGTTCTAAGAGTACTAGAGAACACTATTGTTGGAATTTGTATCATTTTGGAAGCATTGAGTTTTTATGTGAAGCATATGTTGTCATAGGAAGAATATTAGTGTATGGTTCATTTTGTCTTTGTGATTTTGTTTTAGTCCCTGCAAAATTTAATTATATTAAAATTGGATTTTGTAAAATTCAATTAAGAAACTGTTCCGATTTCAAATCACATTTCTTAGATATTATCTTCTTAAAGTCTTGTGCATAAGGCATCACGGTTGTCTTTAGTAAAAGGTGCCTCAAGGTTTTGTCCTAGAAAAAGGCACATTAGAGTCTGACAAATGTGAGTATTTGTTTACAAAGTTAGCATTTATTTTGAAACAATGTGACACTAAGGGGCTTAAGAGTCTCTAAGCCCTCGAGAGTGGCATAAGTTCAACCCCTACATGGCACTGGCACCCAAATGTTCTAACCTCAAGCCACATATTCTGAAGTATTGTCTATTTGATCTCATGTATGTAAGGCCTGGGACTAAGGGGTATGTCACCAAGCTACGTATTGTTCGATTAATAAAAGGTATTTTGGTAGATAGAGAAGTGTGAATATTTATTTATAAAACTACCCTTAGCCTCATCCATTCACAAGCATTATAAGACTATTTTTGTATAATGTAAAAGAAATTAATCGAGAACAAGAACAATATTTTGGAAAATTGTGATTTTCTTAATCTAATTTATGATATATTATTGTAGCTGCAGTACAAATATCTATGTCCTTTTTAAGATTTGAAAACTTAATATCTAGCATTGATTTTATTTGAAGAATTTTAGTACATGAGCAGAATCTAGCAAGCTGTAATTTTGGAATTCCATTGGATGGACAACATTTTTTGTTGGTTGTTACCCTTTCAACTTTGTAATTACTTGTGTCCTATAATACCAAACTCTCTGAATCAGTTTGCAGTGATAATTACTGTCACATTGGGACCTCTGTGTGTCACATACTATTACTATATATTGATTGTGCAGTGGTAATTACTAGTTCTTGTACTCTTGTCTGTGTTTTTGGGATGCATCTGAGTCACTTAGTTATTCAATGTGAGTTAATTTATTATTTCACCTCTCACCGACGGATTTGGATTTGGAGCATGATATTGCGACTCAAGACACAAAATGGTAGATAGATAGACAAATACATTTTGAGAATAAGACTATGGTGAAAAAGATAGTGATGTTTTTTTTATAATACAGATACAACGATGCTGAAAACATTTAAAAACAATTGGATAAATAATTTAATCAAATGTGAATTGATTTTAAGTGCTCATTAAATTCTGACAAAAAAAATGTGCTTATTAATTTATCTACAAATGTGCTTATTATTCTTCGAAAATGAAAAACCTCAGAAAATTGAAATCCTGTGGTCCCATATTTAAAACAAGATATTAATCACCACAATACAATTTCTAAAACAGTGTCAAATTTTGGACAGTCTTCATCAACCTGCATTCTCAAATTTGTTGGCCATAAAAATGTTATTATTTTTCCAATGTGTACATATAGTACTCAAAAATATAAATAAATAATAAAACATAAATTAATGGCCAAGTTTGTAAGTAGTACTTTATTTAATTCTACTATTTTTTTATTTTACTTTTTGCATAAAATCATGGTTTCCATGCAAGTCAAAAGTTGAAACACAACTATATCAAACACCAAAACAAAATGAAATTTTAAAAATAAAATAAAATATTATTCAACACAATACAATTACCAAATCCCCAAAAAAATGTCAAATTTAAATATCTATTAATGCTAAGTGCCTTAATCATGCCACAACATTTTACTTAATTGGTTTATTGAGCAATAAGGCACATTATCTAGAAGATATCTTAGCTCAGCTCACTCTTATATGCAAAATTTTGTGAAAACAAATAGGCTTTCAAATTTCAATTGTAACAAAAATGTAGAAAATTTGATTTCAAGAGTCTCATTTTATGAGCTAAGAAGTGGTGTTATTATCTTCTTCAGTCTTTGGCTTCTTACTTTTAGGTTCTTCATTATTATCGTCTTCATGGTTGTTAAGAACTCCATTAATTGCTTCTTGACCTAATAGTGAGACGTGTTTGCTAGTGATTGTCCGTCCCGCCCTTAATTTCGGACCCCAATGTCTTTCAGGATTTGGAAGAAACCTAGCAACTTTCTTTGCTTGTGCCTTGCTAAGAGACGCTACGGCTCGAGCGAAATTAGCCTGAAAAGGACAACAACACGAAAAAGTTGACTACACTAGATCATAGGCCGGGCCAATTGCTGAAATCAAAACAAGAAAAGCATATAAGCTCCACATTAACTCTATATAAGCTATTCCTATAATTTGTATTGGGACCTGTTTGGATTGACTTATTTGAACTTACTTATTAGCGTAAGCACTTGCGAGACAATGTAGAAGAGTATATAAAAACAGCTTATGATATGTCCATAAGTTGTTTTCAGCTTATTTTCATAAGCTCTCCAAAATAACTAGTGAAAAAAGCTTATAACTTATTTTTCTTTTGTTATAGGAATAGCTTATTCATAAATACTTATATGATAAACATTTATTTATAGCTATAAAAACTTAATTAAACTATTTATCAAAACAAAATCTTTTGAGAGCTTGTGAAAATGAACTTGAACTCAAAACAACTTATAGACACATCATATATTATTTTTATAAGCTCTCCCAAACACTCATAGAAATGTGTATATCATAAGATGAACTACCATAATCTCTCCAAACACGACCTTAACATTTTATGGTTTTATTTAAAATACATTTAACAATTTATTGCAAGATTTCTAGTTGTATTGCTTCACGATCAAATAGCTTACCCAACCAAACAATTTTAAAAGGGTAAGCTTTTGAGGGCCGCGGGGAAGGGGAAATAGCCCTACATTATTTTGCATAACGGTTTAAATATACCTGAAGAACAGGTTCCTTTGCAAGTATTATACTTCCGGGTTGATCTGCTGGCTGAGCTTTCACAGGATGATTTTTTACCTATAGTGAAGAGAGAGTAAGTAAAAATGCAAATCAATAGTTATCTTTCCCAAAATACCCTAGAACCATGATATGAAAATAAACCGGAAAATTAGGAACAAACAGTGTCAACCCATGAAGCACTAACACAAACAGCAGACACAACACTATCATATAGACACCAGTAATCATTTGAAAAAATAGAAGTGATTGAATGCAACCACATGTGTCGGTGTTGCACACTGCAACACTGACACATGTCGGACACCAAATTCACCTTCAATCTGGTGTATCACTGAACTTGTATGAGATTACCAAAAAGAGGGTTTAACGTGTCAGTGCTACATAGGTGCCAATACATAAAAACATGCCTTAAACAACATGTAATCTCCTTACCCAGCAGCGCATAATATCCCAAATGACATCCAGGGGTGCATCTGACTTAAGCCCCAATGGATTAACATGAGTTCCAGAGATACGATATCCAGCATTGATCACAGCAGAACGGAAAATAATTGCAGATGGAGAAGTGCATTTAAGGGTTGCACAAAGGTTGTGAAGACTCAAAAACAAGGGAACATCTGGCAATTCCTGCAACAACAAAAAATACATTCAATGAACCACTTATTAGAAATGTGACAGGTTTATTAGTTAAGGAGTTACAGTTAGAGCTTATGTCCATAAGCTCTCCAAGATAGCTTTTGAAAACAGCTTTTAGAAAAGAATTTGACTTTATTTTATTTTAGTTTTCGTTATAGAAATAGCTTAAAAATAAGCTTTTATGCTATAAGCGCTTAATTAAGTTGTTTACCCAAACAAGACCTAAACTAAAACAATAACACCTATTTAAACAAGACTCCTTAATCCAAAACCAAAAGAAGTCAAGAAACAAATCATGATAATAAGTAATAATTAAATAATTTCGAAACTTATCCTAACAAATATTCCAAGATAAGAAACTAAGCTTATAAGATAAACCAAGATGTTCTAGCATACTATCAAGATACAATATGATATCTTTTCTTATATTGTAATGAGAGTTTATCATTATTTCTTTTAAATAAAATATACCATATAAAATTGTGAGCTTTGTGTTAAAAAATAGACCCTACAAAAACACACATACCTCGGATATTGTAGTCAATACAGCTGATATGCGATCATAAGCAGGATAGCTGGCTTTCATACGTTTCACGTCTGCTAGAATGGAAGCTACCCATTCTTGGTCATGTATAGGAGCAGACCAAATAGGACCACCCATGTTGAACTTTTTTCCACAATCAGTGCATTCTTGAGGAACAACGGGACCGTAACCAGGCAAATATCTGACGCTGGTATTCTGAGAAAGTAAAAATGAAAATAAGGTCTCCACTAAAGCTATCACTAATATTTATAGTCAATCAAAGTAAAGCAACACTTAAACATGGTATGTAATTATTCAACTATGGTATGTAATTCTTGTAGATAATATTTTAAGTATTAACATGAATAACTACTACAAAATTGATACTAATATTCATATCAATGATTGTAAATTAGTTCTGCAAAAACAAAAGCTGTACAGCAGATTGAGTGGATGGTGCACAACCGAGAACACAAACAATGGCATGCCGATAAACACAAAACAGGGTCAACATTGTCATATGTGAAAAACAAAGATGTTATTTTTTGCACCCAGTTTTCCCCGTGTTTTGATACTGATCTTCTATCATGATCCATTTTCTCAAAAGCTGTTCAGTGTAGCTTTCAATTTAAGTCAAAACAAAATCATTTTTTTATATTTTCATTAATAAAGAAAGCTTAAACAAAATCGAAACTCTTAAAAATGATTTTTTTTTTACTTAAAAACGTTACTTTATCTCAAATAATCTGTAACAAACGGGCTCTTTTAATAATACAGCATTAATAGTAAAAGTAATGCATGCCGGCATCTTCATAAAATCGATCATCCACCACCACAACTCCATATAGATAGGCTTTGTAAGAAAATGACAAGGACACCTATGGATAGTTACGTAAATTTAAACAAATGCCATAACACTTGTTTATTTGAATACAGTGCCTATAACAGACTAGAACATGATACATACCTTGGCAATGGTCCTTCCAATTGGTTGAAGGTGGAAAGAATCGCAACCAGTGCATTGATAAACATATGAAAGCTTTAAGGGAGTGTTTTTCATTGCGCTTGCCGAACTGCAACCAAGTAATTCATCTTTCAGTTGGAAAAAAATATTATATGATGTAATTATTATGGAACCATCATCATTTGAACTATAAGACATGACTGCGAAACTAAAAGGACTTACGTGTATATGCGAACAAAAACACGAAGATAGAAGTCCATTTGAACAGATAGCACAGGAACAATATACCGCTTGTAACGGTTAGCATGACTCTGGATTATATTAAGAATAAAAACAAATGTCACAAGTATACTAAAATATTTAAAGATTGAAAATTCAATAAATCTAAAATTCAGCACAATATATATAACACAAGCGTGTGCACGCAGAGACAGAGAAAGAATGATTTTCCAAGTTTAAAGTAGCCAAATCCATATATACCTCAATGGAAGCAAGAACGATCCTCAAGGCCATTTCATGGCAGTATTTCCCTCTCAACGGGTATGATCCATATCTAGTGTAAAGATCAGTTGTTAGAAGGCCAATCCACAAAACAAACAATTGTGAAATGAAAGATCATAGCGAATAAGAGTATTAACATTACTTTGAATAGCAGACCTCCCCATTTCCTCCACATAGTACAGCCATATCTGTTGCAGTACACATCAGAATACCTCCATCAGCAACAGATTGAACAGCTGAATCGAGAAACACAGAAGGAGAACCATATGGATCAAGATCAACCTGGAAAACAGAAAATGTAAAGACCATTAAAAGGTGAATAATCAAGTTGTTAATGAGCTCTAGTGAAGGTTGAATTGATCGGGAGTACCCCAATTCAAACCCTAGCTGAAACAATTTTTTGTCAGACATTACTATCCTTCCGGCCGAACTCAAAATTACTAAGGCCTCTTTCTTATAAGATTGGAGGGTTAAGACCAACAAAAGGTGAATGAAAGTGCATACTAGTAGCAAGCCATCCACTTACCACATCAAATTCTTTAGGGTTAGTTATCATATAGACACGAGCATCAGCAAGATGAGACTCCACTTTCGAAGCTGCAACCGAACCATTGAATTTAATGTTCCTTCTGCAAGCTTCAACAGATGCTGCAAGAAGCAAAAATCAAGAGTAAACATGCAGATGCATAAGCTTAATAATCAAAGATGAAGCACTTATCTCACACAAAAGTAGCAATTATAAGTACCAGCCGCTAAAATGGTGAGCTTACTTTCCATGTTTTAAAACCATGGAATAAAATTCGAAGATAATGTAAACTCAAAAACCCATAAAAGCACCTTGATCATTGTCCACAGCAACAACCTGACCAATCCCTTCTATTTCACGAGCATATCTGAGAGCCCTTAACCCAGAAGCCGACAAGGCCTGCATGCAGACAAGTTAAAGAGCAATTATACACATGACACTAGTTCATTGTCGCGGATCACAGAAAATAACAGTTTGTCCAAATTTCATTGTGCTGCGGTGCTATAGCGTCGCTATTGGCTATTTGACAATACTTTGTACTAAGTAGAGTAAAGCAGAACAATAGCAATTTGTTCAAACTCTGCTACACTATAGCACTGACAACACTACACTAGTTTTGGATCCGAATTGTAGAAAGAAAGAAAATCAGGTATTGAATGGACAATAGTGATGGTGATAAGTTATATAAAGGACGTCTAAAGGGGCAAAGAAAACCTCGAGAACCCTTGGTGGCTTCAGCTCCCTTTGTCCTTTTCCTTCTGAATGATCAATTTTCTCTTCATCGGCACCACATTCTTCGTTGATCTTTACTGAACCTTCCATTGTAGTGCACGATTCTTCGAGAGATATCTCTTCCTCCAATTCACACTTTCCATTTGATTTATGATCTTCCGGTGGAGTTTTGTTATCTCCTTCCTCCACAACCATTTCAGAAGAATCATTTTCAGGTGCTTTTGGTGCCCCTTTTGCTCTCTTGGACAAATTTGCTTCATGCTCTTGCTTCCTTTTCGATATAAATGTCCTCAAAACAGCAATGGATATATCCCTATTATTAACCTGATCATTACAAAAACACAATTAATATAGGATCATTCTACACCAAACAAAAGTAGATTTTTTTTTCTTTCACTCCAACAAAAAAAGTATAATTAACAGATGAATTACATAGAAACACAACAAAACTAAGTGGATAATGATGGTAGCTTATAAAACCTAACCAGAAAACACCTTAATAATTCAATCAAATCATCAATAAACCCCATCTCAATCAATTCATTGAAGTTCCAACAGCACCCCATTATTCAAGTTTCATTTTTGTTTGTTGCCCATCACTTTTTTATAAGGAAGCACCAAAAAAATTATAATAAACAGAGGAATTACATTTCATAGAAATGCAACAAAAGTAATGTTTGGTTCTGCGGTAACAAAAATTGATTTTAAATGAATTGATTCTATTAAATTGATCTTGACTAAAAGTGGATTGAAGGTAAAGTGATTTATGTTTGGATACATTCACGTGAAAGTGAGTTGAATGATAAATCAAAGGCTACAAAACAATTCTAGAGACAAAAGCTACAAATGCTAACTTCAAGTCATAATCAATTCTATTTTAGAACAACCAAACATGTCAAAATCAATTCTTCATGCCCCAAAAGTAAATAATGATTGTATCTGATAAAAACCTAACCAGAAAATCCTTAAAAATTCAATCAACAATCACAACATCATCAATAAACCCCATCTGAATCAGCAATTCATAAAACCTCAAAAACATCACACCCCATTATTCAAGTTTCAGTGTTGTTCACAGCCCGTCATCACAAAACCATCAATAAACCCCATCTCAATCAATTCATAAAACCTCAAGGCTCAAACATCACACCCCATTATTCAAGTTTCAATTTTGTTCACAACCCATTATTTATTCACCATTAACCAAACCTCATCTTAAAAATAATTAACAAAAAAATCAACTAGGGTTTTCATCAAACAATGATTTCAAACCCAATTCCTAAAAAAAAAAAAAGATAAAAAACCATACTTTATTCTTTATCATACCTGTGCTTTATTATAAAAGACTTCATTTTTAGCGTGCATGAGAATCTCAGCTTCTCCTTCCTTAATAATTTTATAATCATTCAGATTTGTAGCCATTGTTTTGCTAATATCATGCAAAAACAAATTATGGGTTAGTTCCTTTTTCTTCTTCTCTTGTTCTTGAGATTCGGCGCAAGTGGAACAACAAAAATTGAAGACAGAAAAAGGGTTTGTTACAAATCTAATTATACTTGTTGCTCTAATAAGCTTGAGTGGCAGTTTCAGAGTTCGAGTTTCTGCAACCAATAACATAAGAGACCGTTTTTATACATAGCGTTTAAATATTCTTATTGAAAACCCTACTATCAATTTTAACGTAATAAGTACTTCAACCTAAAAAAAAAAAACTTCTATTTTTTAACTTTATGGAGAATCGAACTAAATCAAATTTAGTAAAAAGATTATCTCAATTTAATTTAATTTTTTTTCAACCGATTTATTATTAACAAAAATCTAAACAAATACATTTAACGTAAGATTTATTTTTTTTAACATTAATTTTTAATGACTTAATAATTGATTATATTTTATTATTTACCTCTTATTGAACTTTATATATTAATTATGTTTTGGTCATTATCAAACATAGTTCATACTTTGAATTTTTTAATTTTTAATTATTTAATTGAACAATTTTTAAATTGAACAATTTTTTCTTTTTTAATTATTTAATGGTGATTATTAATTTTTTATTTAAAAAAAATAAATATATAATCTAAAGTTTAAGTAAATTGAATCTTTACACTCATAAATATTAATTTTTTTTTTATGTGCGTGTGAGTGCATTTACTCATTATATAATGATATGAATACATGAAATCTTTGTGATTTGATAATTAAAAAAAAAAAACATACTTAATTAATATGACTCGTTTTTCGGTAGTAATTTATTTGTTTCTTCTAAAAAAAGAATGTTAAGACATAAATAAAAGAGGAGTTACACCAGAAATAAATTATTGGGTTGAAGAAATCTTATATTTTATTCAAAATGTAATAAACATGAAATATCTCATTTAAGCATGCTTGATAAAAACAATATATAAAAAAAGACTAAAATCCACAATAAAATAAGAAATTAAATAGAGACAGAAAAGACTAATACGTGAGCAAATAATTTGGAGGTTGCAATTTTATTTTCTTGAACAAGCTTCAATAACAAATTTTGCAACCTACAACATAGAAACCGTTTTTATATAAAATGTTTAACTGAAAACACTACTATAATTTTTTTTTCAATTTTACATTTTCTGAAACATTTCCTTAAACCGTAGCAGTCTAATTACAGTTAACAACTTAACAGCCACCTTAAGTGTCAAATTGTTGAATTGGTTGATTTTTTTATTTTCTAATTTAACCATGGTTTAATTTTTATAAATTTAAGTTCAGTGAATTAATTTGTCATTCATTGTCTAATTTATCAGGTATGTGCCTATTCATTATCTAATTTCAATACTTGATGATAAAAACATATTTAATTAGTATGACTTCTACTTTCTTGCAATAATTTATTAGTTTAGAATAGTTATCCTAATGAGATGATTTATTATGTCATAAATTTTTATTGCATCATAGTGTGAGTCGTGCATTAAAGTAGTGATGATAATTGAAGTTTTGATATCAGATTAAATATACAGCTCACTAGAGATTTAAGATCGTAATAGACATATCTAAAAATAAATGTGACATAAATGATGATTTAGTGACTTAGAAAATTAAACAAATAATTGATATATGGATTCAATTATAAGCTTGAGAGAAAATCTACTCCATAACTTTTTCTCATGTTATTATAGATATGAAAGTGAATGTGTTCACTATGTTATGGACACACTCTCTTAACATAACACACATGTTGCTATTATACGTGAATGTGTCCATAATTGGCAAATTATTTTTTTAATTATTTTTTTATTAAAATTAAACGTCCCAAATAAAAATTATTAGGGTTTTTCTTCATCTTCTACTCATCCAATTATTATGTGTAGTTTGTAAGTGTTGTAAATCTCAAATTAAAGATTTTGATTCTTACTCATAAAAAAATATGCTATTTGTTAAAATTAAAAAAACTCAAATAAAAAGTATTAGGGTTTTTATTCTTTTTCTTTCATATTTATAAGGTGAATTGTTGGTGTGTAGTGTGAGTGTTATAAACCTCAAAGTAATAATTTCAATTTCTACTCGTGAAAAACACATGTTAATTAAATAAATTATATAAAAATATACTTTAATAATGAAAATTTAAAAACTAGATTATGGACCAAAGTTTATATACACATATATATACGTGAAAAAAGTGAATAGAAAATTCAAAAATTAAAAAATCAGCTGTTTTTTTACGACTTTTTTTTTCATTCGTTGAAAAAGGTAGATTATAGTCATTTTTAAGTTTAGAATCGCCTATTTAAACCGTATTTTTTCTCATATTATCTAGATAAGTGGTTTCTACATAATTTTAATTATTTTCATGTTTTATATGTCATTTTATCATTTGAGCACGATGTTATTCTTTTTTCATCTTGGTGTGACGTTATTTGATCTCACGTCTTGTTGCGATGTTTGTTATTCCTATCGACATATTAGCTTTGATCTATTAATCATTCAATCAATGAATTTCATGTCATAAATATTACACATTCAAAGATATGATTATTCTGAGCAATTTAATTTGATTATATTTGTATGCATTTTGTCATTTTAATTTAAGCAATTTTGAATTTGTATTATTTTCAATCGATTTATTTTACTAATCTGAAAGAATGAATATTATTTTTCAATTAAAAAATAAAAAGTTGGGTTATGGTTCACCTCAAATTGCATATAACACCTCCATAATTTTGAGAGTAACTTTTAACCCCTCTCATGTTTTTAAAAAACTACCATCTCGTTCAGAAGTACAGATTTCAAGACCAAAAAATATGTTTTGTCCAAACGTGCACATCCAAAGGATTAAAAAAATATATTTTATGGATGTGTACTTCTAAAGTATATGTAGGTTGGTTAAAACAAACTCCATAAGATTATATTGTGTTGGGCTTTTTTTGTTCAAATAGTTGAGGCCATCAATTATTTTCTGACAATAGTTGGGCTAGCGAGGGAATGCAGTTTGCACCCCCCAAATTATACTCATACACATTTCCCCTCCAACTATTCTTTTTTTTTCTCTATCAATTATTATCCATAAACTTTTTTCCATAATTTGTAGTCATTTACCTCATTTTCCAAGCAATCGTGTTTCTCTACTAGACCCCCATAATTTGTAGAAGTTTAATTTGCATCTAATCTAATATATAGTGTTGTTAGTGAGGGTAGTTGTGTAAGCTAGCAAAGGCTTTAAAAATAATTAAATAACATTGAGAGAAGTTTAAGGTTTTGTTTGGCAAAAATAGTGGAGAAGTTAGCTCATAGTCGATCGATGTTAGCTCATAGGAGATGAGTTTAAGGTTTTTAGTCGATCAATTGAAGTATTTAGTAAATTTTGAATTAGTTGAAAAGTATAAAATGATGTAAAAAATCAATTTTTAATTAATATTTAAATATTTTTCAATTGAGACAATGAGTGTAATTGGGGATAGATGGAAGAAAAAATAAAATGCTATAAACTATAAGTTCAAACGCTATTTTAAGTAGTTTATCGAAAAATGCTATAAGCATGGAAAAACTCTATAAGTTCGTGAGAAGAAACAATTACTAAACATAGCTATTAACTTAAAGGTTATAAACTATCCATTATAAACTTTTATTTATTTATTGGTAAACATACCTTAAGTCTCTATATAACATTTAGTAAGAGGAATGGTTGATTAAGCTTGAAGAAGCTATGAAAATAACACTTGTGATATTTGGTAAAATAGTGGATAATCTAATATCTTGATTTTTTGTATTAAATCTAATTCATCTTTACAATTTCAGTTTGTAAAGTTCGATTGATAGACTCTAATACCATTTTATTTTTGTATATTGGTATATATCATCCTTACAAAATTGACTTGTAAAGTGAACAATGTCACTCTTTTTATACTTTCATAAAACTCTATCTTTAATTATTACTACAATTAGTTTGACTAATATCAGTGTTTGATCAAGAAGATCCTTCGTTATACTAATAGCTTTCTTAGAAGCTTTGGTCTATAAACTTTCTTGAAAATTGCATTTGCATTCACAGTGTTTTCTATATAACTAAGTCTAGATTCTTAAAAACACTCGAGGAAAATCACATTCTCTTAATCATATAATAATGATAAATTATTCACGAAACTTGTCAAATAATGTAAGGATGAATGTTCATCCAGTTTATTTTTTTGACTTTTTATCGAATCCTAATTTTTGATAGTGTAAAATACACTATCAAATTATAGCTTCTGATAGTATATTTTGGGGTGGAGAAACAAAACACATAAGACAAAAGAACATTCACCTAATATAAGAGTCAAGTTTGTCCGAACAAGATCCATCCAATGTGCCTTAGGCCTCCAATATTTTTAGGCCTTTTACTTATTTATTTATATAATAATAGTAGGAGTATTTTATTTTATTTAATATTGTAAAATTAGTTAGAATGTTAAAATATTTTTAATTTTGTAATTTGTATTTAAAGGTCTTATTATTAGTATTGAACAAATTCACGAGTAATCAATGACTCTCAAAATGAAATTTATCTTATTGACAAAAAAAATATATATTTATGCACCAATTTACTTTATTTACCTTCTAGGTTGTTCGGTTTATGGTTATGGGGTGTTGCCTTATACAATTTGACGGTGATAATAGAAGATGCTCGATTGTTTTTAAGTTTTAATCCAGTTAATAAGTGTCGATATTATTAGGTTGAATGTTATATTTCATATTCGATTTCGAGATTACACAGTTGTGAATTTCTGGTTGTACAATTATTATATTTTGGTATGTAGAAGAGATAGTAAATATCACCATAAACTCACACACAACTGCGATATCTCAATTCAAATCAAAACAAAACGTCCAACCTACCAATATCAATGACTGTGAACTAGGACTTAAAAGGACAATAAACAACTTTTATTTCATTTATATTATTTAAGATATCGTCATTTTGTATTTTCCACATCGAAGTCATAGAAAACCGCTATTAATAAATGTGAGATTTGCATCGGTTGTATTATTCCAAAAAAGATCATTTGTTTGTATAGATGTATATGTTTAGATCTTCTACGACTATTGTATGGTGCAACAACTATAATAATTATTAAATTTATACTTTTTCCCTCTAAATTACAACTCTTGCACCATGTACGGCTCTTGACGGACCTTGTCCATAGTTGTATAAAAAAATTCTAAGATAAAAAATGGAGTTTGATTTCTTTTAATGATGCTATAGACAAAAAGTATTAATTGTATTGAAATTTTTTTGTTAAAAACACAAAGTGAATTCTCTCTTTTAAACAAACTTTCTATAAGCATGTGTTAGAGTTTAAATTCCTAACCGCTTATTTAAAATCATACTTCTCTTATCAATATTTGAATTATGTGTAGTCACAACTTTTTAACTGAAGACATTCACACATTTTAATCGTTTTATTAGGATTAAATAGTCTAAATTTTAATCTCAAATTATAATTTAAAAAAAAAAATTCTATTTTAAAATCTTAGACAATCGATCTTAATAACGACAAAAAATATATATAATTACGTACAGCCACACTGCTGCTAATTCAGATCTCCTTAGCACCAGAATTCTTGAACCAACCACATGTTGGTAGTGAAGAGGCTATATAGATTATAGAACAAATGGCAAATCACTACAAGTTATTGGATACTTGAGATATTTTCCTATTGAAGCATTCAATTAAATTTTGAAGCCGTTAATGTGTCATTTTTTGATTAGAAAAGAACTCACTACCTGTCCCTACGTTGCTTGCTTCCTTCAAACTCTTTTCAGTGACAAAGAGCAAGCAAGACCATAAACTTTATGTTCCCAAATTCGGTTGGTACGTTTCAGAAAAGACCAAATATGGTACATAAATAATAGACCAAATTGTGGTCACATGGTGATAATAATTCAACATTTTTTTTCTTCTAATAATTCCATGATATTAGTCACTTTTGAGATACATAAGCTGTATAAATTTTCATATAGAAGTTAATATTGATAATAACTTAAAGTAGCTATTTGATCCCTTCATATAACTAATATCCATCTCAATTTTTTCAGTTAATACCCCTTCATAAATTTAATATCTATTTTTTAAAATATTTAATTCATACACATTTTCGCTATATATATATATATATATATATATATATATATATATATATATATTTTATACAAAAAATTTAGAGTAAAAGAATTATATGTAAGTTAAATGTTGAGAAGATATGAGACACCAACGAAGATTGAATCTGTAACTTGTCATATTTAATACATATTTTTCTACCGCTAGACCAAATCATTTGAGTTAGATTTTTTTATACTATTAATCAAATATAATTGTCTGATTGTTAAAATATTTGACTTTATTCATAATTATTTCTGAAATCATATATGGCCGAGTATAATATGTACCCAGTCTAAATAATCATTAAGATGTTCTTGAATCATCTTAGATAACCTTTAAGATGTTCATGAACCTTTAATTTCTATAAATTTTTTTTGCATTCTATCAAGTGATTAGTTCTTTGATCAAAAGAGCTTTTCATCCCCTTCAAACACAACAGTTGAAGTGTTATGTTCACTCTTTACACATCCCTTCTGTTCTATTCAATAGCTGTTGCTTTAAGATGTGGAAACTTAAACTGAAATCTTAAATATAAGATAGTGATATATATCAATATAAATGTGTAGTTTTCTAACAACCATTAGGTGAATGAGACATAATTTAAACCAAAAAAAAATCCCTACAAAACTCTTTTTCTACAATACTAATACACATTCAAAAGATTTTTTTCATTGAGCTAAAGATATTGAATCATTGTTGAATTTTTTGTAATATCAAACATAATATTCAACAATGAGGCTTGTTATTTTAGCTCTTTGTGTTCTTGTTCTATTCTCTTATTCAGGTGAGATACAAAGTTTCTATTTATTTAGTTTCATTTGCATATACATACTAATACTAATATATTATTATATTATTTTTTTATTTTTTATGTTTTGTTATCATAGTTGCTTATGATCCATTGGATCCAAATGGAAACATAACAATCAAATGGGATGTTATGTCTTGGACACCAGATGGATATGTGGTAAGTTACAAACTTCATTGTAACTTTTTTTTTTATATATTTTCTAAGCCAATTAAAATTTCAACATATATAGTTAGAGAATTATTTGGTTCTTAACATACTTTGAAAAAGTTAAATGAATTATATGATTCTTAAGAACAAGCCCTTACAAAGTTCATAGATACTTTCTTTTGAAAAAGTTAAATGAGATAGTTTTCAAAAGACTCATAACTATTATTTTAGAGTTTTGAGGCTCTTGCTACAGTATGATGCAGTAGCTATAAGAACAATTAGATTTAGAGTTGAAAAAAATGTTCTTTATATCTGCTGCACCATACTATAGCTGTGGAGGATTTTAGTCTAAATATCGCGCATCTCATTTCAACTTATCTTTTCGCGAAGTGTTTATTGAAAAGTTTAAACCTACTAACCATGAATCCGATCTAGTATGTCATGTAACGAAATCTCCTATTTGCGCCTATGAATTATTTTTTTAACAGGCGACGGTAACGATCAACAATTTCCAAATGTTTCGACACATCATGAATCCGGGATGGACTTTAGGATGGACATGGGCCAAAAAAGAAGTTATATGGTCAATGATAGGAGCTCAAACAACAGAACAAGGTGATTGTTCAAAGTTCAAAGGCAACATACCTCATTGCTGCAAGAAAATTCCAACAGTTGTAGACTTGTTACCTGGTGTACCTTACAATCAACAATTCTCAAACTGTTGTAAAGGTGGAGTTGTTTCAGCATGGGGACAAGATCCTACACAATCTATATCAGCATTTCAAGTTAGTGTAGGACAAGCTGGTACTTCTAACAGAACAGTTAAACTTCCAAAGAATTTCACTCTTTTGGCTCCTGGACCTGGATATACTTGTGGACCTGCTAAGGTTGTTCCTTCTACGAATTTCCTTACGCCGGATAAGCGTCGCAAGACTCAAGCATTGAGTAAGTTCTCCAACTAGACAATATTTGATTAGGGATGTTAATTTGCATCTGTAAGTAGGGATTCATGTAGGGACTATCCTATTCGAAGTCCTACAAAGAAAGACATAAGAGAAAGTCCCTCCGAAAATAATTCAGGGACAGAATCGTCCCTGAACTAAGTATGTTATATGTTATATTTATATGCGGATATACATATTGTTATCACAAAACTCACAATATTGCCTTAATATTTCATTTGTTTGATGGTTAAGTTTTGAATTTTTTTTAGTATTCATTTGATTGAAAATAATAGAAATTTGGTTATTTTTTAATGTTGATGGACACTCACATGGATCGTGGTGATCCGAAAACTCCCCGAGGTGGGAGGTGGCAGGGACGGTCGGCGGGGAAGTACTCTCCGTCCCTGTCCAGTTGACATCCCCAATCTAATTCCAATTTCCTCGTCATTTTCCAGATCAATAAAAAAGATGTCTGATAAAACCAAAAACTTACAAGCATAACAACTAATATATTAATATTTGTCTATTAAAACAAATAACAATTTTCAAAGTTTTCTTTGTTGTTTAATTTTTATGCAGTGACATGGAATGTTACGTGCACATACTCACAATTTCTAGCAAGAAAAAATCCAAGTTGTTGTGTATCTTTGTCATCATTCTATAATGAAACCATTACTCCTTGTCCCTCTTGTGCATGTGGCTGCCAAAACAAGAAGACTTGTGTCAAGTAAGTCTTACATTGCAAAACAATTTTTTTATGACCATGAAACATTCAAAGAAAATAATTGAGGGAATCAGCATTTCGGTACTTGAAATCGTAAGAATCGTGTAGTTTAATCCGTCAAATAACGAAATATCAAATTAGTCTCTTAAATTTTTAATAAAAATTTATCAATTTAGTTTCTCTTTCAAAATATCTCCACAGTAAATATTCATCAAAATCAACGAAAGATCTCCATATTGACTTGAATATTCACTTGATGCATCAAGACTGGAATAGAATGACGGATGTTTTTTAATTTAAGAGACTAAACTGCTATTTTGTAAATTTGAGAGACTAAATTGATGGATTCTTATAATTTCAAGGACTAAATGCTGATTAACTTGAAAATATTTTCAAATTATTTTATGATTGTTGATTTGTTTATTTATGCAGGAGTGACTCAAAAATTCTGAGTATGGTAGGGGTTCACACTCCAAAGAAAGACAATGAACCATTGATGCAATGCACTCATCATATGTGTCCAATTAGGGTTCATTGGCATGTGAAGGTCAACTATAAAGACTATTGGAGAGTCAAGATTGCTGTGACAAATTTCAATTACAGGATGAATTACTCTCTTTGGAGTCTTGCTATTCAGCATCCAAATCTTAACAATGTCACTCAAGTTTTCAGCTTTAATTACAAGCCACTTCTTCCCTATGAGTCCATAAGTAAGTTTCACCATATAAATTTCAAGTTTTTATTAGGTTTTTATTAGGTTTATATCATTTTTTCTTTTAGTTTTTGTTAATTTTGTATTTTTTTGTCTTTGCAAATATACTGCACTTTGTTTTTGGTTCTTGTTATTTTGTTTTAGTTCTTGCAAAATTTGTTTATATTTGAATTGGTTCTGTAATACGTAGAATATTTGATTTTAGTCTCTCCAATATAAGTTACATAAGGACTAAAATAAATTTTACATATTACAAGGATCAATTCCAATATGAACAAGTTTTGTAAGGATTAAAACAAAACGACAAAGATCAAAAACAAAATATGGTATATTAAGAAGGACGGTGAACAAACACAAATTACAAAAACTAAAAAGCAAAAAACTAATGTTTTAAAAACCGGATCGTAATCGAACTGATTAAACCTCCAGCTATGGTTTAACCAAAAGACTGATAAAAAATTTGAAGAAAAAAAAATGAAATAAGAAAACAAATCGATTGAACCAATCACAGTTCAACTGTGTTTTAACCGACTTATAACTAACTAGGGTTAAATCAATCAGCAGACTAACCAGTTCTCGGTTCAACTATTTAAACTAGACGCTTCGGTTCTGAAGACACTAAAACAAATAGTATATTTATACATATTTAAACTTTTTTATTGTAATTCATTAACTTCAAGAAGTATCATTCAAGCATGTTGTTATGCATGCAGATGACACTGGAATGTTTTATGGAATGAAATACTTCAATGATCTACTAATGGAAGCTGGACCAGCTGGAAATATTCAATCAGAAGTCCTTCTTCAAAAAGACAGAGAAACATTCACATTCAAACAAGGATGGGCATTTCCTCACAAGGTTTACTTTAATGGTGATGAATGCATGTTACCTCCACCTGATACCTACCCTTTTCTACCTAATTCTTCCCCTAAAAGCTTAATTACATTCAAGTCACTCATCTTCTCATTGATTTTTCTGTTAGTAGTTTGGTGAATTGGTGTGTGAAGTCTTATTAGAATTGTTATATGAAAATTTTGAAGTTATGTATATCTTTATAGAGATATAATGTGACAATAGATATGAAGAGTTCATGTCATTCTTTGAAAACACCAAGCCAAACTCAAAGGTTGTGTAAATCCCAACAATAATTTTGTCTGAAACATCAAATCAAGATAATGTTATTGCAATTCCCAAAACATAATTCACCTCTTTATGTTTAAATTGGCTTATTTAAGTTCATTTATTGTTATAAATACTTTTGAGTCTCTTTGGGAGAATTTGTGAAAACAGTTTTTATATCGCTTAGAAAAATAACTTATAGTTTATATGAGAATAATTTGACTAAATTTATCTTGTGTTATGGACATAACTTTTACACAAACACTTACATAATAAATATTTATGTTGTAAGTATTAAGTTCTAATTTGAATTTGTTTATTTGAGTTCGTTTACTGACATAAATATTTATGAAGTTGTTTAGAAAAGATTACGAAAACAACTTATGACATATTTAGAATTTCTTTTCAGATAATTTCCATAAGCTTTTCAAGATAATTTATAAAAATAGATTATAACTTATATAAAAATAGTTTCATTTTATTTTATGTTTTGCTATAAAAATAATTTATACATAAATACTTATCCTATTAATGTTTAATTAAATTATTTATCCACAAAGAATTAAGTTGTTTGTCTAATTTATGCTCCTTTGGACATTATAAATAACAATAACCAAAACATTTTCTAGTTAGTTAGCTACATGGATCATGTGGAACCGCAATCCATTTAAATCCAAATCCATATTTATCACTTAGGATGAATAATATTAAAAAGAAACCTAATTCCAAAACCCTAATCATGTCCAATACATACATGATTCATTAAATCTATTATTCTGTTTGTGTTTCTCAATATAACTCTTATAATTACAGTACAGCACCAAATACACTTAAGGATCCAAAACCATTAAATACATCATTACATTAGAACAAATAACAGTAACAATACAAGTAGCAAATTCAACTCATATGCCCAAAACTAAGAAACAAATCATTGGGCAAATGAGCTATTCTTGAATTGTCAATCGATGTCATACTCCGGCTTGGTTCGAGTTCCAAATTGCAAAATCGAGTCAAAACTGTACGGAATGAAAATTTTAGATGGCCGAGTCGAGCGTACCATGGATAGGAACCTTAGGCATATGCATGAAGTATGAAGGTAACTGAGAAGGCGATCATCAAAGCAAGGAAGGAAACTTGTTGTTTGGAAGCGGAATTTGGTGACCATGGATAAGCATCCGGAGGTGGCATCACGCAGTTGTCACCATTGAAATAGACCTTCCGAGGAAAGGCCCAACCTTTATCGAAAGTAAAAGTTGATTTATCCTTTCGGAAAAGTAGCTCAGATTGTGCATTACCGAGAGGACCGGCTTGCATGAGAAAATCATTGTAGAATTTAACTCCCCAAAGCATTGCTGTATCATCTGTTAAAATAAACACAAGATGGATTCATATGGATTGAGTTCAATTTTGTATTGAATCGTAATTCGTAAGATACTGATAACCATGGTGAGTATACTACTAATAACTAACTACACTTGATCTAAAACTATACACTATATTCAATCAAGTAAAAGATCCATCAATTAGTATTTTATGTCAATAATAAGATAGCGAATCCATGAAAGATCCTACACACTTACTTATTGTTCCGTATGGAGATATTGATTCGTAGTTGAAACTGAAAAGTTGCGTCAGATTGTCAAAGTTCGGGTGTTGAATGACCAAGTTCCAATCTGAGTAATTCATCCTGTAATTGAAATTAGTAACAGTGACTTTCACGCGCCAATACTCCTTGTAGTTAAGCTTAACGTGCCAGTGAACTCGGATCGGACACATATGACTAGTACATCGAACCAAAGGTGTAATATCATTCTTTCCGGAGCTCGAAACAACCGAGGCCAAATGCGGCGCACTTGGACTGTAACCATACAAAAAGAAAAATAATGTGAGTGAATAATATTAATTTATGTTTAAAAGGAAATCATAGTGTCAAAGAGTGATGAAATTTTACTCTACACAGCTCCCTGATTGAAGTGAGTTTCCTTGGCAACCACAAGAACATGTCGGGCACGGAACAACAGTTTCGTTATAGAAAGCCGAGAGTGAAACACAGCAAGTCGGAGTTTTCTGAGCTAGAAATTGTGAATATGTGCATGTCACATTCCATGTCACTGCAACAAAACCAAAGTAATGTTAAGCTCTAAGCAAATCATATAATCTCTAGCTCTGTGCTGTAAAATAGTGGCTATAATATAGTACAATTTGGACAAACCACTATTGTTCTGCGAAATGCGATTTAGTTCAAAGTATTAATAAATAATGGATATAAAGGCGCGTCATCGCATAACATAATTTGACAATACTACTGATACGAAGTAGAAACTTGGGGAGGAAAGAAATTAGATAATTATGAAAGATGATTAACTTACTAAGTGCTTGAGTCACTCTCCTTTTGTCAGGTGTTCTGAATTTAGTAGGTTTCACAATTTTTGCCGGTCCACATGTATAACCTGGTCCCGGTGCTTTCAGGGTGAAATTTTGTGGCAGTTTGACGGTTTTGTTAGTGGTGCCGGAGCTACCGACGCTGACTTGAAATGCTGAAACAGCATTTGTTGGACCCTGTGCATGTGAGCTGAGCACACCGCCTCTGCAGCAATTTGCGATTTGTTGATTATAAGGTGCACCGGGAAGTAAATCGACAACCGTTGGATCTTTTTTACAACAATGTGGGGGAGGGCCAGATTTAAATCTTGAACAATCTCCTTGTTCAGTGGTCTGCCCTCCTATTATGTTCCATATTACCTCCTTCTTTGCCCATGTCCACCCTAATGACCATCCGGGCGGCGATATATGACGATATTGTTGATAGTTGTTCAACGTAACAACAGCCTGTCAATTTGATTGTTTCTTAGACATCAAAATTAAGTAATAGAAAAAAAATAATCTCAATCCATTCAAAATGGATATTGTTACTATTATTAATAGGAGTCAGTGTTATCAATGGTGAATGGCGGACCAAGTTGGCCATGGTGGTTGTCAAAAAATTTGCCACCGCAATCCGCCATGGCCGATATTTGACAAATGACAACTTTGATAGGAGATTAATAATTTGGCCCTGTTTGGATTAAAAGCTGAATTAAATGCTTATATGTGCTTTATGCATAAGTTATTTCTATAATACAAGGTAAAGTAAAGTCAAATTGTTTTCATATATGCGACAAGCTTTTTTATAAGTTATCCTTGAGAGCTTATAAAAATAAACTAAAAACAGTTTATGGACATGTCATAAGTTGTTTCCATAACTTATCTACCAAACAGTTTCCCAAGTGTTTATGTCAATAGATAAATTTATATATGTCACCCAAACAGACTCTTAGACATTGACACATGTCTAATCATATATTTCAATATATTGTCATAGTGTAAACAAGTTTAATAAATTAATATACTAATGATGTAGTGAGATGGTAAAGTACAATTTGATATTTGTGTAAAGCTTATTTACACTAAAAGAATGTACTCACAACATAACCATCTTGTGCCCAGCTAATAATATCCCATTTGATTGTGATATTTCCATTTGGGTCAAGTGGATCATAAGCTTCTGAAACAACAACCACAAAATTCGAAGAAATTAAGTGAAATATAATAAGAACTAAAGTTGGGCAGTGAAACAAAATGATCATGTTCTGTTCCAAAAAAAAAGTTATTAATCATGTTGAGACAGATACAAATACTAGAACAATATTGATACTCACACGTAGATACTCATAATAATTTAAGAAAATGAAAGTGAAATATAATAAGAACTAAAGTTGGGCAGTGAAACAAAATGATCATGTTCTGTTCCAAAAAAAAAAATTATTAATCATGTTGACACATATACAAACACTAGAAACAATATTGACACTGACACATAAATACTGATAATAATTTAAGAAAATGAAAGTGACTGAAAATGTAACTGCATGTATCTTTGTCAGACACTACTATGTATTTGACACTGTACACTTCGAAGTGTTGGTGGTACATAGCTAGAATCTTATCATTGTAATAGTATATTAGATGTATTATTATATTCAATTTACAGCTGAAAGTCATTGTTATCAGAAAAACCACCGATCAATAAGACAAATAATCATAATATCAATTTTACAACCAAAATTTTGTAAACAAGCATGAAAAAATCATTAAAAAACAAACGAAGCTGAACACCATGTTTCCTCCTAAAAACATTGAATCAACACCAGAAGCTAATAGAAGGTAAAATATCCAAATTTTCGATAAAAATCACTACCAAGATTTTAAATCGTAGAGGAAGCTGAGGTTAAGTCACATTTGTGATCCTTGACACTACAAAGAATCACCGGTAAATAATGTTGATACAACCCCAATCATGGTGACCTTAGGCAGGGTATTAAATAAAATTCGGCGAGTGCGATCTGGGTCATCGTGACATAACGATTTTTTATGTTGTCAAAACCACAATGTCGCCACAATTGAGGTCGCATTTGACTGCAATTCTCTCCAATATCAAGGATTTGTGATGCAATCACTATTTAAAACACTATTATTATTTTCATATCGGTGGCACTAAACAATGTCAAATTCTTACCACTAAATTGACACTTCGGGGACATTAAAACCCTAACCTAAGGGTCATGGAGACATAAAAAATCATGTGGGGCATCCCTAACAATGGCCACATAGACATCAAAAACCTTCACATCGCAATCACAATCACAATTAACCCTTTTTTCAAAAAAAAAACCCTCATTCACCACATTTTTGTAACAACTTGAAAAAAGAACAAAACCACCCATCAATCTCAATCAAACAAAAAATAAAGTTCATACACCATTGACAATTTTTCAAACAAAATAAAATCACATAATTGCAATGCTAACAAAAAAAAAAGGTGACAAGGTTTTAACACCCAAAAATTTAAAAACAGGACAAACCCCCAATGAACCAAAAACACAAAAGAAATAAAAAGTTCAAAACTTTAATAACAACAAAAAAATCAGCATGGCATAAATTAACGCAAGAAAAAAAAAAGTACCTGTTGAAGTGTAAAACAACGTGAACAAGAGGAAGAGAAGAATGCATGGACAAGATTTAAGGAAAGGGAGAAACATAATTTTTTATATTTGTTTTTGTCTCTCACACAGAATTTCCGAATTGTTGTCTGATAATAAGAACACTATAAGTGAAATGAAAAACAAATACAGAAATAAATAAAAAGGACATAGGAGAGAGAAAATGTTAGAGAGAGAAAGAGAAGTACGCGGGTAAGGTGAGTCAGAGTGTATTGTTGTGTACAGTTGGCATGTGATGAAAGTGGTATGTGAATTTGCTGTGCAACAAAATCCATAGTATGGAACTTATTACTTGGGTTGGCTAAATTCCAGAAATTTCAATTTCACCCAACTTCATAGTTTCAATTTCAATTCCAATTCCTATGTGTGTAATAATAGAGTCACAACTCTATTTGAAAAATTGGATATGTATTAAAGTTTAATCGTACTGCAATATTATATGATATTGAAGAGTTTTTAAATTAAATATAATTATTAAATGTTTCGATATTATTAATTATTATTAGTTGTTAATGTAAAACAAGTTTAAAGAGATAATATAGCACCCGTGGTCCCTTAACTTAATTTCAGTTAACGTTTTAGTCCTTTATCTTTTTTTTTTTTTTCTCGATTTGGTCCTTTATTTTAATTTTAAGTA
>JBBPBO010000003.1:2933894-2952864 GCA_037974295.1 Cicer cuneatum | reverse complement strand
CAATGTTATCTTTTTTTTTTTTATAAAAATTCAAAAAAATCATCAAAATTTTCAACCAAAACCCATAAAATTATTTGTATTATTCAATATAATACAAATTTCATCAAATTCAAAACTCAAATCTTCAAATAAACTCATATTTCCATTTCTAACAATATCAAATAAAGAATGAAATTTGATGAAATTTTTGTATGGGTTTATTTGAAGATTTGAGTTACGAATTTGATGAAATTTGTATTATATTAAAGAATATAATTAATTTTATAGGTTTTGGTTGAAAATTTTGATGAGTTTTTTGAATTTTTGTAAAAAAAAAGGATAATATTGTTAACATTTTAAAACATAAAGTATCAAATTGTTACTTAAAATTAAAATAAAGGACCAAATCGGGAAAAAAAAAAGATAAAGGACTAAAACGTTAACTGAAATTAAGTTAAGGGATCACGGGTGCTATTTAGCCGATAATATACCTCCTTTAAATCTTATGGATTATCAGTGTAGATTAGTTTCACACATCTATAAGAATCTTGTAGTATGCTAAATCATCTAACTTTCGTAAAGATATTTTAAATTTGGTAGTGTGATATTGTAAAATGATTGTTTTTCATCGATGAAATGATAAAAGTGTAAAATTATTTTAACATATATGTGTATTTCCAATAAACTCATAACGTTGTAGGTTTAATTTCATTTTTTATCATCTAATTGTATCTAAATATTATTTTTGTCATAATCTATTAGTTCTCAAAACAAAATAAGCAATAATACGAAGTTTGATCAAGAGATAAATAAAATTTTGTCAAAGATTACAATCAAAATTTAACTTCAAATACTTCAAATGAATTTGATCTTTGTTGAAACTTATTAATTATTTGATTTATATATATATATATATATAAACGTAGAGAGTTTTTATAACGAGAGAAATGAATCTTAGTAATTGATCAAATAGTTAAAATTAAAATAAAAAGTCATATAAATTTTATAAATGATTATGTAACACTTTTAATCATAACTACTTAAATATAATTATTAAAATTTAATCATCTCATTTTTCGTATTAAAATTCATCTCACTTAATGAATCTTAATGTGAATTTTACTCAATCTTTGAAAACAACAACAACACTTTGACCAAAATTACTTTGCTCACTTGGAAGTGCTGCATCTCTTTCTATCATGAAGGACAAATGGTTCCACCATCTAAAAAATTAGTTGGTTGTTACCATTCTCCATGACAAATATATACATTACTTCTTGAATGCAATTTTGAAAAATGTGGCAGTGGCACTGTGATTTTGATACTACTAGTTGCAGTTTTTACATAGACGTGAAGTTTTGCTACGAAGTTTAATGTTTCCAAACACACTATTAATCTAACTAAATTACATTTCTTTTCGTAGTTGTATAAATTCATTTCTTTTCGTAGTTGTATAAATTCATTTCTTTCGGTCCTCTTCAACATGTTTGCAATGCTTGTGGTGAAGTACAATAAAGGTAAAATTAAAATAAAAATGAAGAAATTTGTTTTTTTATTTTTAAAAATTACTTAACATTTAATGTAAATTGCTTTTAAAAAAAAGATATTTTTTCTATATAAACAAAAAATACATACAGCACGATTAATATTACAAACATACGGGTAAGCGTCTAAAGAAATGGTAAACACTTTTAATTTTTAAATTAAAAGAATAACATATAAAACTATATACTATAACTATTTTATTGCTTTCCTTTTCTATTTAAAATAAATAAATTAAAAAATTACTTTTTCCTTTTAAAATTATTTATCCCAAACATAAAAGATTCATGAATGTAAGAAACATCTGGCTTATTATGGAATACTCCACAAACATATTTCACCTAATTAATTCTGAAAAACGATAAAGTATAAACACGCACAATAACAACAATGACCCTATTATTTCCAAGCACCCACTTGAGGATATACACCACTAATTAAAAAATCACACTATTACAAGCTTCATAGGTGCTCCAAAAGTTTGTCAAATAACACGAGCTTTTCTTTTATCTCTTTTAACACTCCTATGCAACACACAAAGTGATTGGACATGTAATAATGGAGCTAAATTATTATCTTTTGTTAGTATACTTTGTTCCACACATCAAGTCGTGGTACTTGATCATTCTGATTGGCCTCAAGACAACAAACTTTAAACATCTTTTACTGAATATCCATTTTCACCAACTACGTTTATTTCAAATTACTAAAAAAATAATATTTTATAGTATTGACATATGCATATTAACTTTCATACTATTGTCAAATATTAAAAATTTAAAACCTTCAATCAAGGTTTGAATGGGGTGGAGACTATTAGCTTGGAGTAAGTATTGACATAAGATCATTCATCATAATCATAAATAAAAAATAGGATATAATTGTAAAAATCAGTTGACAGTAACTATGGAATCTAAAATGAAATTCTTACAAAGGAGACGTTCTGATAGAGTCACATAGCATAAGTTAGTCTGCAGAGATATAAAGTATTGATAACTTCATATTCATTAATCTATTTATATTTTTTTTACTTTTTTCTTCAAAAGTGTCACGGCTACATTGTTGGATGATGCATTATCAACTGTTATTGATGACACATTCCGAATCTCCCAATCCTTTAAAATTTATTCTATTTTATTACATATGTTTTCATCCTTGTGGTTACGGACAATTGTGAAGCTAATTATCTTTCTTTTTTTTATAATTTCATTAAATATCTACAATGTTGTAATGATCAACTAATTAAGGTTTTGGATTAATGTCCAATAGTCAGTAGTAAGGGTCACCCTATTGCAATAAGAGTTAAAGAAAATTTTCAACTTTAGTTTTTCATCTAAATACAACTGAAAACTATCTCTACCTATTGTATACCTAAATGGGATGGTAAATTGAGGCTGCAATGTCTTACACAAGTATTTAAATTATTCATTTTCTAGTGCCTTTAATGGTTGTTCATCTAACACCATGTAAATGGACAATGCCCTATGACAAGGCTTGAAAGTTAAATTTACTGCTTGTTGGAACTAAACCATATCCCTCATCAGTTAAATATGTAAGAATTGTTTAGTTGGAGTCATTTGACCCAACATGTGATTTTTGGCATATTTTTCAAGATGTTTGTTCGTGTTAGTGGTACCAGAGTCATGGGGTCATACAAATACCTCTAATGACGCTACAATATCAACTTCACAATCAAGCACTTTGTTTAAGTTTTTCCAGCAGTTCGATGACCGTCTACGACCACTAGCATTAGGTTTCCCCTTCATTTTTACTTTGACTATTTGCCAATTCAAGTCTAGCAACTTCAGTTGTCACTACCGCACCAGTTTCATTATTGTTGACATTTTAAGTAATAAGTACATTTGGACAAGGCTGGTTTATAACTAAAATAATGAACGAGGCTCAATCAATTACAATTATCAACCACATTAAAAGTTTAATAATTAAGAGGCTTTAATTTATTACTTAACAGCTTGTATTAATATTTTAAGAGGTTGTAACAAAATTTAAGTTGTTGAAATAATATTTAAGGGGTTGTAATTTATTATTTAAGGGCTTGAATTAATATTTAAAGGGATGTAATAATATCTAAGGGCATGTAATTTATTATATAGCGATTGTATTAATGTTTACGAGGTAGTTATTAAGTAAAAGAGTTGAAGTAAAAAAAAAAGCGTGAGTATATATACTCCTCCTCCTATTTTGAGAGCCGAGAAAAGTGCTTATTTTGGCTCCAAAAAAATTAGCTAGAGTAATCAAATCAATACCATATTCTTCTTTCTTTCAATTCTTCTTCAATGGCTGCTCCAGAAATTAACTGGGATAGGTATTATTTAATTTATTATGTTTCTTCCGATTTACTTTTCTTTCTGAAAATCTTTTCTTTTATTAATTCAACTTTCTTTTCTATAGTTTTTACTGTCATATTTGTTTCTTGTATGAATTAATGAAATGAAAGAAAAATTACCCAAAAAAAAATGAAATGAAGAAATTTACTAATTAGTGGTAATTAGGTTGACAAGACTTTTAAGCTGAAAATGTAGTCACAACTCACAAGTATTGATTTTTTTGGTAAATGAGAATTCTTTTCTTTTTTGTTCAAGATTTATTCAAGATTCAAGGTTGAATCATGAATGGTGCTGTTTGTATAATTATTGCATTCATTTCACTACGGTGGCTAAGTGTGAAGGTTCTACATTGCAGTTGTAGTTGCAATTGTGGTTATGCTTTAAGCTTTAATTTGCGGTAAAATGCATGCAAATGCAGCTGCTATTGCGGTTGTGATGCCATTGTGAAGACCTCTAAATTTTATACTGTGGCTGAAATTACCGTTGCAGACCAGTGGCTATATTAACAGCACTTTCTGTAATTTTCCATAATAACAAAGATAATGACATAATTGTAGTCGCTATCACAATTATAATTTCAAAGATTAATTGAAATAGTCAAGTTTTTTTGGGTGTAATTTTAGATGCTTCCCTTCTCTTTTTTTTTTATGTATGTATTCTTATATGTTCAAATCATCTTTGAAAGCTAGATCTTGGTAGGATTTTAAGATAATTTGCATTGGGTTGTTATGAATAATTTTTGTAGCGCCCATAATGAACTTAGCATTGTGAAGCTCCTTATCCAGTTGTCCTTATTAAGTTCACTTGTTTGTTTTTATAGGTTAGACAAAACAAAACTTTATGTAGTGGGAACTGGACTTTTTACAGGTATTACTGTGGCACTTTATCCTGTCTCTGTTGTGAAGACTAGGATGCAGGTTGCTTCAAAGGATACTGTGGAGAGAAGTGCATTTTCTGTTGTGAAAGGATTACTTAAGACAGATGGAATTCCCGGTTTGTATAAAGGATTTGGCACGGTCGTCACTGGAGCGATTCCTGCCAGAATCATATTTCTCACTGCCTTAGAGACCACAAAGGTGGCTTCCTTCAAGATGCTTGAACCGTTTAAACTATCTGAAACTACCAAGGCTGCTATAGCGAATGGCATTGCAGGCATGTCGTCATCGATTTTGTCACAAGCAGTGTTTATTCCGATTGACGTGGTACGATAATTTAATCGTGTTACCTGAGCTGCTGAGCATTACTGCCTTTATTTTTCTTTGAAAGTTGATTTTGTTTTTTTTTTGGACTCACTGATGGTTGTGTATGATACTTATAATATGGATATTTGTGGTACTGTTAAATATATATAATTCAGAAATCCATCTTAGAATAGCTAAAAAATATTGTTTAATACTGTTATTGTATTTTAGATGATTTCTAGAATTGGTTTGTGTTTCATTATATTTAATGGTGCATTTTGTTGAATGATATTCAGGTTAGCCAAAAGTTGATGGTTCAAGGGTTCTCAGGCCACGCCGAGTATAGTGGGGGTTTGGACGTTGCTCGTAAGTTGATAAGGTCTGACGGAATCAGGGGATTATATAGAGGGTTTGGTCTATCTGTTATGACTTATTCGCCATCAAACGCTGTATGGTGGGCAAGCTATGGCTCAAGTCAACGCTTCTTATGGAGGTGAGACATGGTAATGAATATTCTTTAGCATTAAATTTAGGTCACTTTTGTATCACCTTTTACTTTAGTTTATATATTGTATTTGTATTAATTATCAAATGATTAGACAAACAATATCTGTAGAGATTCCATCTATTGAACCTGGTATATTTTTCTTTTAATGTCGTTAGTACTTAGTAGCATATGTGTGTTGACAGAGCCTATATAACTTTGTACTTCATTAACCAGTTCGGTTGATCAATTATATGTCTCATTGTAGCATAGATTTCCAAAGTAGCTTATGCATCTGATTTTGATGGTTAGCCTGGCCAAATCATGTGATGAATTACACTGCTTGAAATATATGAATTTGCATCTGTGGTGAACTGAGGAAAGTTGAAAAATTAAACAATTTTGACTGAGAAAAACCTATCAAAAGTTTGAACATTGACAGAGCAATATCCAAACCTATAAAAAAAAAAGCATTGACAGAGCAATAAATTTCAGTACATCACATGCATACTAATAGTTGCTTTGGCAGATTCGTAGAAAATGATGTCAAATCTGAGAAAAGTACTCCTAGTCTGCCAAAGATTGTTTTAGTTCAGGCAACCGGGGGAATTATTGCTGGTGCTACTGCGTCGTGCATCACAACACCATTGGATACAATCAAGATACGGTTACAGGTATTCATCATAGCTTTGTTTACAATGTTTCTTTCTTATGCTTAAGTTCACTGCGTCGTGCATCACTGTTTTCAACCGACTCGTTTTTTTCTGACTCAATGTTTTGCACCACAGGTGTTGGGACATGGAAAGAAAAGCTCTGTTAAACAAGTTGTTAAAGATCTGATCAGTGAGGATGGTTGGAAAGGTGTATACAGAGGATTGGGTCCAAGATTTTTCAGCATGTCAGCATGGGGTACTTCAATGATATTGGCTTATGAATATCTCAGTAAGAACTCTTGTTCTCTGAATAATATTGTTTGCATATTCATGTTAAGTTTATTCAAATAGTGAAATAAATATTTAATCTAAATTGTCATTGCTCATTTTAATAGTATTTTCATTGTTTCTTCGCGCAGAGCGCCTTTGTTCAAAAGATGAAGAAGCAGCTGGCCAGAAATCTGGTATTGTCTCAGTTGACGGATAGTGGATATGCACAGAATAGCTTATGCTCCTAAAACTTGAAAACTGGATTTGCTGCTGAACTTTAAGCAAGCAGCAGCTTTTCTAAGTTTCTAACTGATTTTTCAGGAAATAGTCATTGGATGAATAGATAAAGAATTTTTTTTTCCTGCCAGAAAAATATTATTTTCATTTTTTTTAGATAATTACATTGGATTAGGTGTATTCTTTTCAAAGATTGTAGATAATGTACAATGGGAGGAATGAGATTTTACATACATACACACACACACAAAAACTAATCATGCTTGCCTTTCTTTTCCCCTTTAATATAGTAATTTCTTATTTTCATCTAACTAGGTTTTTATTGATAATAAACCTTGTACATATAATATTAATAAATATTTATAGAGGAAATAGCTTCACAACAAGAACAAGTTGATGAAAGAAGCTATTTGAAATTCTTGTGATTATTGATTATGGATGTAAATGAGTTGAACTACTTGTAAATTGTTTAGAGATTTTTTTTTTTGACAAGGTAAATTGTTTAGACTTGACTTGTTAAATGTTCAGTCATGTTCATTTCTTTGATTAAATAAATAAATCCAACCTTTTCAACAACAAAAATCAAAACTTAATATTAAACTCGATTAATTAAATGAATTAAGCTCAAGTCTTACAAGCTTGACAATAATAGTTTGTGAATATTTTGTGTGTGTATATATATATATATAGAAATGCTTAATCTTAAGCATTTAAGTCCTTTCTTTTTTGTTTCATACAAATAAAAAATTAATTTTGAAATTTGAACTAAAATAAATTAGCATCAATAAATATCTGTGTAATTTTCAAAAGTTAGCAAAATAATGTGCATTTTGGTTTGTTTGAGTCTTGTAATTTTTCAAATGATCTTCCAATGAAATCCATTAGCATAAATAAAAAAACCATTTCTCTTCAAAATCTTTTCCTGCTTGGAGCTTTAAATGGCCACCCAAGAAGCTATAAGCTTTATATCTTATGTATTGTGAAAATGTAATGTTCATCAAATTGCCTTTTTCACCCTCAGCTATCAATTATCAATAATCCAACAATGTCAATTCGTTTTGGAAAAACCACATTTCATTAATATTTGATTTTTTGTATAAGCAAATGTTAATTGTTAGAATATTATATTAATAGTAATGATTTGAATTGTCGGACCCCGTATATAGATGCATTCAATTGTCAATATATATATTATAATTCAATATGCTAAAAAGCCATCTGCAATCTTACTCCTGCAGAGAAAAGAAAGGTTGAGCAGTGGCATTCTTATGGACCAAGAATACTACATTCCATTCACTACAAACACATTAAATTTAATTAAATTTAAATTATCCTTCATATTAGTTAGTGTTACGGTTAAGTGCAGCTATTTACTTTGATATAATAAACCAACAGTCATGCTAAGAAAGGATCAGGAATCAACTAGCTTAAGTGGTTTAAAAAACAACAAAAATAAATATTATTATTCAAAAGCTCAAAACAGTGAAACAAAAGCTACTAATAGCCAAACAAGAGCATATATTTCATACATAACTCAGTAAGTGTAACAGACAACACATACATGATATATATTTTGGTTACTTTTTGACTGACAGAACAATATAATCCAAAATTTGTATTCACCGAAAATCAAAATCTCATAATTAATATGCCAAAAATTTGCGGCGAAGTAGCCATTATCCCTACAATGTAATTTCTGTGAAAAATGACACTCAAATACCCTTAATCATTCCCATTTGGAATTCATTTGACCAGGAACGTTCTCATCATTGTCATCCTCATCACGATCTTCATTCGCACTATCATTATCATCTTCGTCATCATAAACTTCCTCCTCGCTTTCTTCATCATTATCATGTTTACCATCACGAATTTCACTATCATCATGTTTCCCAACAACTCCATTCTTTTTGGCGTAATCTTCAAGGGATGAATTTGGAAATAATTGTCCTACTTTGTTATCATTTGTATCGGTCAGCGTATCTTTTGAAGTCTTAGATTTGCCTTTGTTCATCTGATAGTGGATAGTGAAAGTAGAGAGAATGATCAGCAGCATGCACGTTTACATAACAGGACATGCCAAAGTATGAAAATACAAGTAGTTATGTGTCCAATACCGACAAAACACCAACACAAGTAGTTACATTTAGTTATTCCATTTTCCCAAATTATTACGGGTGTCGATGTCATATGCATGGATGTGTTAGTACTTCATAGCTTAAAGTATCACTATAAACTAAAAAAAAAATTATGTGATTACATGTATATATGCAACAGTATTCAAGAGTTGCATATGCATCAACAACAGTCGAAAGGCGAAACACTTCATAAACAGGTATTGTTTAACAAATTCAACTTGGGTGAAATGATTTTCAGGTAAACACACAAATAAATAAATAGTCATGTTTTATTTCAAACTTTATCATGATTAGATTGAACAAGTTAGGATAAAAGACTGGATATGCTGTAAAAAAAAACGAATAGCTTTTGGTTTTAGTATCTTACAGCACGCAATAAGGATCTCCTATCTCTCTCCCGAGAGTTCTTAATGGCCTGCAACAAAAATACCAGTATTATTTCAAGTATCTACTATGAAGAGGCGAATAAGTTTAAAATTCAGAAGGTACAAAAAAGAGCAACAAAAGTAGATGGAAAAGGGGGATGTGAAACAAAAAGAAACCTCCTCCAGCATCTTTTGCTCAGCCTCAACTTCTGAAACGTCCCTACAAGAAACAAAATTTCACATCAACAAATGTTCGTCTTTTCGTAAGTTTCGTAACAGATTCATCTTTTCTTGGTTTGAATATTTAGGTCAGGAAATGCTAACAAATGTTCATTTTGCACAAAACTTTATGTTACAAACAAACTGAATTGGTGAATATTTCATGTTTCATCAAATGTGAAAGACAAACCTTCCAACTGTACGGTCCACATGGCAACAACACTTTGCGCAAACACCATGCTCCTTAGCACAACCTACGCTAACATAAAAGCCAATCTGTAAAATACACATAATCACAAAGCAAATTCCATTTTCAGTTTTTCACTAACTTCATCTAGATTGAACACTTCGAGTTTAATAACTACACACCCACCTTAAATCCTAAACAAATTTTATGTAGACATCAAATCATATTTCATCATCTTACAACACCATCATATTACTATTTGTTCAAAATCTTTCTGTTTACAGTTTAAACCCTCTCACTATTGTTTAAAAATCTCCTAAAAGCACTTTTCACAAATATATATATTCCATAACACTAACCAAAACACAGATTATGGTAAGCTTGACGAACAGCACGCTTAGAACATCTTTGACTGCAACACAAAGGGCAACCAAATTATCAACCAATTGCCACAAAAATGTGGAACAAATAAAAACATTATCTATATTATTAATTTGGATATAAAAAAGAAATGATAGATAAATACCATTTGGCAGGTTCAAGAAGAGCCTTGTATTTTCCATAACGTCGTTTCCAATCAATCTGTTCCTTACAACGAGGGCAAACTCCAGTTATCTCAGATAAAGGTCTAAATCTACCTCCAACCTCCTGTATTGTGTCATGTGAGTGATTATATATTATTATATATTTGTAACATTATACTTATTATAAATAAAAAATGAAGAAGAAGAAGAAGAAAGAGTAGAATACAGTTTCATTGATCTTGACACCAGCGTTAGGTTTCCAAGCAATCTTGTTCTGATGTTTGGGTGGCCCAGTTCTCTTATTGCCGCTGCTCATCTTCACTGCTTCTATTCCTTCACACTATTGCAGGGCATACATATAATATCAGACTTAAAAAACTATGATGTTTTCTGGAACACTAATCACTTTCAATATTTCAAAAACCAGACCAGAGACCAAACCAGTAAAAGTTTCGGGTCACAGTTCAATTGATTAAACCATTGTTAAACTGGTCAACTGGATAATAAATTTAGTGATAAAATAACAAGGTCATGCTTAAAAAATGAGAAGACATACCTCTGTTTGCTATCACAATGCTCTAAAAAAATTTGCAAAAAAGTAGGTTGGAATCTGAATAAAATCAGAAACCCTAAATAATATTTACAAAAGCAGAAACCCTAAAGAAATGATAAATAAAAATCAGAAACCCTAAAAACACGATTAAACAAAAGCAGAACCCTAAAAACGATTAAAAAATGTAAGTTTGAGCTTAATCGATAAAGCACGGACAGAAAGACGATTAAGTAATTAAAACCCTAAAAAAGATTAAACAACAGAAATGTTTAAACAGAACCCTCACAGTACTTTGAGCTTCAAAAGCAGAAAGAACGATGAGTACCTTGACGTCAGAGATCGTTTTGAAGACGATACGATGGTGGAGGTGAGGCACGGCTGTTGAGTTGGTGAGTGATGACTGAAACCGACGAGAACTCTATTTGGGTTTTGGATTGATAAATCTATATTTTTATTTTTGTGATTTTGGCATCATTCATTTTGGTTCAGATTCAATTTAGACGCATTACAAATTTCAATTTTAATTAATAATTCATGTGTTGTAATATTAGACTTAAATTTATTAGTAGATTTATTATTCTTGTTTTTATAGTGAATTTGATGCCAACTATAGTGTATATTTTTTTTAATTTTTGAATTATTTTTTGTAGTAATATTTTAAATATTAGAGGAAATTTTTATACAAAATTTTAGAAATGTTTAATAAATGATAAATTAAATATAAATTTTTAAATGTAAAAAACTTAAAAATTCATATTTATTTCATCATATGTCATAAAAATCATTAAAAATTTCAAATGATATACAATAGTTGGTTTAAAATAAAAGACAAAAAATCTAAAGAAAAACTTTTAAGAACTAAAAGTTGATGAAATTATAAAGATTAAAAATAAAATATTGAGATTTTATCTAGATTAAAAACTTACATAAATCACATATTTTTCATGGTATCAAAGGAAGTTCTGATTTTGTGACATGTCTCTTTGCTTCACTACTGCTACCACCGACAGCGACAACACCACCTTTTTCAGTCTTTCAATTTTTTGGCTTCATACAGTCACCTGTCGCCGTCCACTTTGGCTGCCTTTCTAGCAACCAGCCACGATACTTTAGCTGCCTCAAAAGTGTTGTCTTCACTGTGTATTTTTCAAGTGACTTTTTTTTTTCTTTCAAACACATTTATGCTTTACACCAGTTGTCATTGCTATCTTTTTTTTTTTACTCTGTTACAGTTTTGCCAACACTAGTTGCCCCTTTTCTAGTGCGCATCCATAACCAACAAACACCGCCGTGCAATCCTCCCGCGAGCACGACAATGCTTTTCCTGTCGCCAACCAACACTGTGAAGTAGCAATGTCGATTTACAAGAAAAAATAATTTGAATTGTAAATTCGCCATTTTAAAATTCCTGTTAAAAACTTAAGAAAATAACTCAAGATTGATCTTGGTTGTGAAAATAGAAAATGGAGAACGTTATTGGTTTTCACCAGAAAACAGAGAACGTTCTTGGTTAGTTAAAATCAACAGTTCAATTTATCTATTTAACTTGATAATTAAAAGACTGAAAGTAAATAGAGATAAGGGAAGAGATATCACGCAAAGATATATTGTGGTTCAGCCAACTCGGGCTACGTCCAGTCCTCACAACGGTGAGATTTTCCACTAAGTGTTCAAAACAAAGAACCTTCTTGGTTTTACAGCACCTAGCTCAGATCAACTTTGATCTATTACAAACTTCAATCATTTCCACCCATAAAGGAATTTAATCAGGTCACCTATCAACGTTTATAGGATTTTACACTTCACCTTTTAACCTTAAAAGGATTTTCTAAACAAACTACTCAAGCTATAAACACCTCTTATAGTCTTGAGTTTACACAATAATGATGTAGAGTGTTTTTACAGAATCTAATTAAATCTCAACTCTTGTTTGTGGTTTATATTCTTTACAAGAGATTTTAGTAAACTAATAACAAAGAATTCATGAATGAATGTTACTGATTTCTTGTGAGACTTTTCAAGTATGAATGTGAGTGATTGGTGATATATCTTGGCACTTGAATGTCTTTGATTTTGGACAGAATTTGAGTATGCTCAACTCGTGTTTGAGATTAGATTCTTGACAAAAGAATTCAGTAGAATGATTCTGATATGAAGAAGAAAAACAGAACTGAATCTTTTGTTTGTGATTGAGAAGCTTTCAAGTATGTAGATGTATGTAAGTGATGTATTGCTTTGTACTTGAAGCTCTTCTTTTTTTCTTGAGCTTTGCCTTCCTTTTATAGGCTTTAGGAAGGTCGATGACAGTCAAAAGAGCCATTGGAAAGTGCTCTGTTGTCATGTGTCAGTTTTGACCAAAGACCAGACTTTATGATTAAAAAATGTTCAAGTCTTTGAACATTCTGCATTCTATTTGAATGGGCTGAGTTCTTCTATTCTTGATCAGAATTCCTTTGTTTAATGATCCTTTGTACTTCAAATATATTTGTTAATATCTTTGATTTGATTTGGAGTTTTGATTATGTCAAAACAGCTTTGGAGAATGATGATGAACTTCTGTAGAATGTTAATGAAAATTTTAGAGATTGATAATCAATCTGGAGTCCTAGTATCTGAACTTTATGGAGATTGATAATTAATCTGGAGGTTCAGTTTTGATCATTTTGGATGTCTTCCTGATCTTTTCTTGGATCTGCTATGATGTTAATATACTTCAAGATCGTTCAACGTTCTTGGCAGTCATGCTGGAGAAGGATGTAACAAGGCTGGAGAATGATGTTCAGTATGCTGGAGAAAGATTGTATCATTTTGGACTGATGTTATCATACTGGAGGATGATGTTTGATCATTATGAAGATAGTTGTTAACATGCTGGAGAATGATAATCATTATGGAGATTGATGATCATTTCTGAAGACTGATGATCGTTCTTGACAGAAGATCATTCTGGACATTCTGATGTTCAAGAACAGACTTGGTTCTTCCTCTGAATGTATTTTCTAGAGGTATTCTCTGATAGTATTTTCTGGAGGTATCCTCTGATATCGTCTTCTGGAGGTATCCTCTGGTGAAGTCTTCTGGAGGTATCCTCTTGTGACGTCTTATGGAGGCATCCTCTGGTGACGTCTTCTGGAGGTATCCTCAGGTATTCTCTGGTGACGTCTTCTAAAGGTATCATATGGAGGTATCCTCTATGACGTCATCATCCTTTATTGACGATCCCCTGGCGATATCATACTCTGGTGACGTGTTGTCCAGAATGTTCTTGGATCTTCAATTTTGATCTTGCTTCTCTCACAATGATCTTGTTTGAGTTTCTTGGTACCTATCTTGATTAATACACTCAAGCACACTTATTAGATACACAAACATGCTTTAGAATCATAATTATAATTCTTAATTAATCTTTGTTTATCATCAAAATTTATTTAAGTTGGGGTTTTGTCTCGACACACTGTACACGCTATCATGCGCATTCGTCTTCTCTATGCGTGGGTCCCACGCGCCTCCGCCAAACCCGTGCGTGAGAGCGCATGCACCTATCTTCGATCACCTTATGCGGATCTTTTCATGATTTGGTGATTTTCCAGCAACCTCTCATCTTTCAACTCCCCATTCTGCATTGTATATGTTGCTAATAGAATTTAGTTTCATGGACAAGGTACCATTTGCTCATACAATCATTTTATTTCCACCAACGATCAACCCAGTGGTGACTCTATTCCCACATATGAATCAAATTAGTTGTGCTTTTTATTCCCACTGACGATCAATCCGATGATGACTCTATTCCCTCATATGAATAATATTAGTGGCGCGTTTTATTCCCATCGATGATCAATCTAGTGGTGACTCTTTCACACATGAATCATTAATGGTGTCAGTCTTCTCTTCTCAAACTAGTCCAACTATTGTCTACCTTAGTTTCATTTTTTTTTTGTGATAAAATGTTTTGATGTAACAAGCTTAATTATCAGTAGTGTGTGTGATCTCGTTAGAGACACAAGAAACACATTTTTCATAATTATTCTCTTTTTATTTAAAAAAAAATATGAAAAAGTACTAAATTTAACTAATAATTAATGAAAAAATTATCTATATACAAATTACAAACTTAAATATGCATTTAATCATTGCAAATACGTATCACTTTGGTTTTAATCCCAATGATTTTTTGTTTATTTATACCCTTGCAAAATTAAACAAAAACTTATTTATGGCTGTGTAAAATGTGTTGATCGGATAATTTTTAATATTCAAAATTAAAAACCATTTCATTGTTTTATTTCAATTTTTAAATAAATAAAATTCTATAAAAAATAAATAAAAACCCATAAAATCACTTTTTTCTCTTCTCATCTCAACCCTATAATCCAAAACCCTCAAGCTACTCAACAATTTTCCCCTTTCTTCATTTCTTAATAAAGAAATCAACAAAAATAAAATTTCAATCAAGAATGGAGATGAATTTTCCAACAACAACAGAAGCTTAATCTAAAGGAGATGAAACTTTTCAACAATGATGAAAGGAAATGCAATTCCTCGACTTTTCTTCCCCTTAGACCCAACCATTCAATCCGAAGCTTAATCTCAAGTTACACACTACTCCACTAATTATTAATTTCTCAACCCAAAACCTTAATTTCATCTCTAACCTATAAGCAAATATAATGGAATCAAAGTTTTAAATGAGTTGACATCTCATAACTATTTTATGATTCTCTAGTTTGTTTGTTGTTGGAAGGCTTTTTTAGTTAACTTGTTTGAGATAAAAATAGAGGGTTTTTTTCCTTATAATACCGCTAAAAATTTATTTAAATACTAAACTACCACTATTTTATTATTAAGTATTAATATATTACTGTTTTCATTTTTTTATTTTTAAAGGTAGTAACTTCATCATGAATTTTTTTTTAAGGAAAGAAGGAAAATTGATTCTTAAAAAAAAATCACGATGAAGAATCGGTGTCTGTAAAACTGACTTTCTATCTTTAAAAAATTAAAAACAGTAGTATATTCATACTTAATTACAAGAGTAGTAGTTTGATATTTAAATAATTTTTTATATATTGATACTTAATTATAAGAGTAGTAGTTTGGTATTTAAATAATTTTTTATTGGTATTATAAAATAAATAAAAAAAGCCACCACCAGCTTGCTCTTGCAACGGTGACATCACTTCATATTAAATCTTTTGTACTTTTCCAACGTTATATCATACTCTTCTTTTTGCTTAATATATCAACCTGAAATTAATTTAAATTAATCAATTCATAAGTTTAGAAAATGATGAGTCGCCGGCATATTAACAATTATAACATACTTGATTTGCAAAGTCGCTCAAACTTGCCTATGATTTATGAATCTTTTAGTAAATGTTCTCATATCTTTACGTGGTTCTCATCCCAGAAATAAATTATTATGTTTAATATTTTTGACTGAATAATGTAAAAATTTATTTTAAATAAAAATATTATTGTTAATTATTATTATAATAGTTTTGACTTGTTTTCTACTATTATGATTTATTTATAGATTTAGTATAATTCCATTATTTTTACTACTATTTTTCTGTCATAATAAATTAACATATCTCCCTATTTATTTATGTTAATTTGATACATTTCGTAAGAGTATGAAAAAACTCATACCGTTTCTTCTCCTTCTTCAATTTTTTAAGTTTTTATTGGTGACATTTGTAAGTTTAGAAGCGCAGCTAAGAGGGGGGTTGAATTAGGTGTTTAGAAATTTTCTTGTTTTTAGAGATTTGATGAATTATTTTTCTGATTTATGATAAGTGAAGTAGAATGTGTATAGTAAATGTAAATGCAGAAAAATAAAGAACACAAACAATTTATCATGGTTTCCCTTATAACCAAGGATACGTCTAATCATCTTGCACACCACAAGAGATTTTCCACTATGTTAGAACCAATACAAGTCTAACTTTAAGACTTCTATTACAAACTCCTAACAATCTCACTAAGATAGCACACCATTATCTTAGTTTACAACACTTGAAGAAAAGTGCACCACTTTTCTTCAATAATAACTTGAATGATTTTTTTTTATAACTTAAGTAAATATACAGTTGACAAGCTTTCATTGTACAATGATAATAATCCAATAGATTTGTACTTCAAGTGCAGCAAGAGAACCTCTCTCAATGATATGAAAATGTAAAACAGAGTACACTTGAAATATGAAGATTTTGACTCTTAACGGATTTAAAGAAAGTTCTGAATTTTTGTGAAAGTTGTGTAGTGATTAAACTCGAGCCTAGGATGTAATTGTTCCTAGAGGTTTGATGAATATATGCAATGTTCCAAAATCATTATGACCTGAAAAATCACATTGATTCACAGTTGCATTCGGCTATAGCCAATGTGTAGTCGAATACACCTCTGTAACGTTCAGATTTATTTCAAAATTTCAACTATGTATTCGAATACGAGTCATTGTAGTCGAATACATTTATGTGAATTTTGCCACTGACTTGATTTGTATTCGGCTACGACACCTTGTAGTCGAATACAAAAATGTCATTTTAGCTACTGACTTGAGTTTGTATTCGGCTACGACATGCTGTAGTCGAATAAAGATGTCCGATTTTTGCTACTGACTTCATCTGTATTCGGCTACACATATATGTAGTCGAATACAACTTTAGCTTTTGTCAAAAACACTTAATTTTAAAACTTTGTTTATGTATTTTGACATTTTGAAAATTCTTTTGATGCATATGCTAAAAGTAGGGTTCTCATGTGCACTTGAAATATAATTTTATTAAATTGCATCATTGTACCTTACACTTTAAGACACTTTGGCACTTTGACACTAGTTGACTTTATTGTTGACTTCATCTTGATCACTTGTCCTGGTCTTTGTCTTCATAAAAAACATAAGTATCTTTTACACATTTTCATTCTCCCCCTTTTTTATGATGCCAAAAACTTTGTTGTTGAAATTTTAAAGAATTTTGATTTCTCCCCTTCAATTCATGATTACTTCCCCTTTGGATTTGAGTTCATGCCATCATGTGTTGAATGTTTTGAAAACCTAAAAAAATTTAACAACAATATATATACCAATCTTTTTCCTCTTTTGACACGATAAAAAAGGAAAAAAAATATAACAAACAAATATGCATTTATACAAGTATCCAAAGTATAACATCACACAAGATAACAAGAGAATAAATCATAAATTAAGAACATGATGTCTATGTCACATAAGCAAATATTACAAACCAGTTGCATAAAGGTTGAAACAAAATAACATTTAAGCAGAATAAAACAAAATAAAATTATAGCAGCCAGAATACATTGGATCATCCTTAAACTTAGGGACGGATGTAGGTATTACCTTAAAATGACCCTTACCCTCTCAAGATTTGAATAGAAAAAAATGTCCTTTAATAATGAGAAATTGATATAAGAAGATTATTTTTAAGGTTAGTTTAAATTTAAACTATATGAGCTTTAGTTATTTGTTTTTATTAGTATTTAACTTAAAGTTGAAAGAACACAATTATTCATTTAAGTTTTATTGTGTTTAAGATCATTTGATTCGACATATTAAATTGAATTAAGTTGCTTGTGAATTTAAATCGAGTCGAGTTCAAATTTAAAAATAAATTTGAGACGAACTCGAATAGAGTTCGAATTTAAAAATAGGTTTGTGAGAAACTTAAATCAATTTTAACCTAAGTTGAGTCGATGTAAACCTAAGTTGAAGTGATTTGACACGTGAAAATATTATGAGGAAAATGGGTACTGTATTATGTTTGGGAGGGTGTAATTTTGTCTTTTACTTTTTTTAAAAACAGTTTTTAATATTTAATTGTGAGACTTAATTATCACTTTTTCTAAATAAAATAGGTCCCACTATGTATCTGTTAAATTAAGATATTTTTTAATGTTAAATATTTAATTATCACGTTAAATGTTTTAAATTAAATAAAGAGTATATTGATAATAATAATATTAAATAAATAAATAATAATTAATTTTTATTTATAATAGCAATTAAAATTTAATATTTTTTTATTAAATTAATAGAGTAGTAATTATTAACCGGGAAATGCTAATAAATGCAACAAAAATATTTATTAAAATACTAAAAATCAATTTTTTTAAAAAAAATTGTACAATCAATTTCTTAAAATGTAAAATTTTAGTATTGTTAACATAATAATTCACTTTTATTTTCTTTTTTACTCATAATATTAATAATAATAATATGTTAACGATCATTATAAAATTTATTGAATATAAGAGTTCAGTGTAT
>JBBPBO010000003.1:2886711-2933290 GCA_037974295.1 Cicer cuneatum | reverse complement strand
TATTGAATTACAGAGCATAAATATCCTTATTCTTATTTTCTATTTTTATAATTTAAAATTTATTTTTGATACTTGTTTTTTTTTCTCTTGTTGACTGCTTATTCTTTTTTAATTTTTTTATGATAACTAAAATATACATGAACATATGACGTTAATTTTCAGAAAAAGATATATATTTAAATTAATGAAAAGACGTGTTTAATGTAAAATAATTACAGAATAGAGTATGATACATGATATTTTGACGTTCACTTCAATAAAAGTATTTTGAAACAAAAAATTTAGTGATAAAATAGGAGTTTACAAACTATATAAAACAGTGACAATTTTTCTTTTTTTATCTATTTTCTTAATTTGTGTTTTTAATTGCAGTAATCACTCCTTATTTAATAATTTGTTTAATTTTTTAAGTATTTTAATTTGATTTTTTTATATTATATTTATGTTTATTTATTTTTATTGCATTCTCTCTCCTCAATTTAGTAATTTATTAAGTTTGTATGACATTAATTTTTTTTATTGTATGTATGCTAAGTTTTATGTTACTAATTAAACAATTGTAATTAAATAATTCATTTGTTTGTGTTCTGATTAATTAAATATCTGATTTGCTTTTAATGTTATGGTTTTTTTATATAGTTTAATATGTTGATTAAAAATAAATTGTTTTTAATATTTTCATGTATAAAAAAATAATTATTTTATAATATTTAAAATGTAATAAACTTAAATACAAAAACAATATTAAACTATATAAAATAAAATTATAAATATTTTAAAATATAAATTATTAAAAAAGATAAATAAAATAAATAAATTTTAAATATTTTTTAGAAATATTAATTTTAAATATTTTAATTTATAATTAAAAAATAAATTGAGTTTTAATATTTTAATACATAAATAAAATTAATAAAAACAATAATAAAATACAAAATATTTTTTTTCAAAGTACAAATATTATTTAAGTGTCATATTATTATTAATAAAAAAAACAAGTGATTTCTTTATATTAGTTCAAATTAATAGTAAAAGAATATGAGAATAATTTGAAATAAGAACAACAAATAAAAATCGACAAAAAAATGGAATCAGATAATAGAAAAGTTTCAAAAGTTTTAGTATAATGGAAAGATAAATATGATATTTATACAATTTAACAAAATCATGCAAAATTTACCAACAAAATAATTCATTAATATTGTATGTTTTTTAAGTCTTGAATAATTTACTGTACAAAATATTTCATTAATATTGTATGTTTTGGAAGTCATAAATAATTTACTCTACGAAATATTTTATTTAAATTGCATGTTTTTGAAGTCATGAATAAATGACCTTGAGGTTGTCGGAGGCCGAACTCCAATATCCAACAATTTCCAACTACCACTATTATTAAATTAATAATAACTAAATTATAATATTGAAATTTTTATTTATAATTTAAAAAGAAATTATTTATTTTTAAATAATAATAATAAAAATAGTATATGAAAAAAAAAAACAAAATAGTGTTTTATGTAAAAAAAGTAATATTTATTTTAATTATGATATTGGTTAATAAGTGTGATTGTTTCAGGTGAGTTAAATGGTATGTGAGATTAGTATTATGAGTTAAATAATTACTTTAAAATATGTTTATTTCAATTTACTGAGTTAAGATTTTCCTAACCAAACAAACTGAGAATTCGATGGAGATGTTATTCTTCTTTAAATGGGTTAACAATTAACATGGGTCAACTGTTGGACGGTTTTACTAAACATGCATTCATTTAAAACTATTGATAGTAATTTTGAACAAAACAAAATATTATAAAACAATAATTTGACTGATAATAAATTGAACTGGTGTCAAATAATTAATTTATAATTAACTATTACATTATAATATAATTGTTAAATGTGGTTATAATTCTTAAATGTTATTTTTAATGGTATAGTTTATCGGAATTTTTATTAGTGTATGAAATCAAATACAATATATCTAAAATTTTATTTTGAAAAGATAATATTAATATTCACCCTCGTGTTAGTTTTTAACAAATCAAGTGCACAATAAACTACTTTATTTATATTTATATAAAAAAATTACTTATATAAAATAGACCTAGCAACGATATAATAATTAATCTTATTACAAATTTTGTTAATTATGGAAAAATAGTTTTATATTACCATTTTTATTATGATATTTTGACTTATGAACTGAAATTAAGTTGTGATTTAAGATAGATATGACTATAAATAACCAAATAAATAAATATATCGAAATTGCATAATCCATTTAAAATAAAAAATACAAAGATAGCATTATAATTGTTCAATAAACGAAAAATAAACGTCGGTGCACAAGTTATACTTCTAACCTGACAAGTCTATCAACTAACTTAACAATTAAGCAACTAAATCGTTCTCAATAATCATTCCAAAAATATATATATAATTTTTCTCAGAATTTCGACAGAGTATCATATGTAATTTCAACGTTTTCAAATTTATAAAATCTCTCTTTACACTTTTAACTGAGTCATATCTCAAAGGGTATAATCAAAATATTTAATACATTTCCCAAATAAACTTTATAGACTCAAAATAGTTGCAAAATATATCACGACTCAACAGACTTTACAAAAAATTGTCCTCGATCAAAGAGGCCTACCAAAAAATATGATCGAGACTTGAATCTACTAACAACATGCTACTCAGCTGCCTGTGAATCTAAAAAAATAAACATGAAGGGATAAGTCACAAAGATTTAGTGAGAAGACAACAACCACCACCAACTAGAAGGGAAACACAAAAGGGCACGAATAATTATTTTATAATCTTGTGGCAATTATATTAAATAATACTACCAAAAAATCTAGATAATTGGCAAATAAAATATACACATATAAAATCATTAAACTTATAATTTAGCCATTCAGGTAGAAATATTAAAAATCCAATTCATAGAGAAGTGAAATCAAAATGAGCAACCTTAAAATCATCATAGAAGATCAAACAAGTAAAAATACAAATTATTAAAAATCAATAGGCGGCTTCATTTCATTGATAGTCGTTTCCTCCTAAGGGTGACATTTCTCTTAGGGGTAACTTCATCTAACGGATAGCTCTCTCCTCTCAATCCTCAATCCTTCAACGCATCATTACGCATCAATTAGAGTGCTTACGTTGATAGTCTTCTCCTCCTACGAATAACATCTCATAAGGGTGGCTTCATCTAACCGGTAACTCTCCCTAATCAAAACGATATAACTAGGTGCACATACCGCCGTTAACGATTTCATAATTATAACAACGATCTTCAAATCACGCTTAAAAATCATTTCTCATTTCATCATAACTCATGGAAAACATATTCAACTGTATATCAATTCAATATTTAAATGCTTTATACCTCATACATAAATCAAACTAATAACATATTATATAACAAAGACTATTAAAATAAATAAATGATGAAATTGAAAAAAATTCAAAGGTTGTGTTCCTCAAATTTTAAATAAATACTTCAAAATAGAAAATGAGTAAAATAATAATTGTAGCAAAAATAAAAATATGACAATGACCGTCATCTACTCACAACTATGAAGAATCGACTAAGTTTGTTCTCCAACAACTCTCAGTAGCAGGTAGGACCCCAACTGACAAATCTGAGTATAAAAAATATTCTCAAGGCCTTAGAAAAATTATTCTAAGGTTTAGCTAACTCTAGGAAACTATAAAAATCCTTTAAATCTACTCTAAACACAAAAATAAGATTTTTAACCAAAACTACATTTTTTAGAGATTCATACTAGCATTAGAGTTATGTATTTACCTCAAAGAGTCTCAATGAACGCCTTTCAAAGAATGGTTGCTCTTCTTCTTCCTTACTCACTAACCCTAACCCCCAAAATTCCAACTAAGAGCATTTGTAGAAGTATGAAAAATTATGTGTTTGGAGATGTTAAATTCATTTTAAGAATTGATAGTTTTATGTGTGCAATTTGTATTGTGAAATGAGAAGGAGCAAGGAAAAAAAAAAGAAGAAAAAACAAAAATAATAAGGAGAGGGGAGGATTGTGTTTCTCTCGAGAGAGATAGAGAAGAAGGAGAAAAAGTGAAATGAAAAATAAAGTGAAGTGGAGTCGGAGATAATTTGATTTTATTTATTTATTAATATTATTATTATATTTCTTTTTTCTTTCTTTTTTAAATGAAACGATTTGTTTCAAATACAAACTTCAATTCTTAGAAAAGATACAGTGATTTAAGAATTGAAATAGTTTTAAAGACCGAAACACATATACTGCGTCAAACTTCTCAACCTCACTCGTTCCCATAAATTAGTTTAGGTTTTAGTTCAATCTTATCTAATTAGTTATCTAATTAGTCGAGATATGACAAATATTATTACTTTTTATATTGAATAATTTTTTTAATTATTTAAATTAAACAATTATTATTATCTAAATTAATCAAATATATAAATACATATTAGTAAAAGAATTATATAGTTTTTCAAAAAACATATTCGAGAGTTTGATCTTAACTAATTGGTCGAGATGTAACATACCTATTGATTCTAAAATTAGTTTAGATAAATTAGCATAGAGTTTAGGTTCGATTTTAACTAATTAGTCGAGACATGACGTACTTAGTGAATCAAAAATAGTTTAGGGTTCAAGATCAATCTATCTAATAAGTCAAGATATGATGTACCTAGTGAATTTAAATTTGTTTAGGGTTTATGTTCGATCTTATCTAATAATTGTTGAGATATGTTGTACCTAATAAATTTAAATTTGTTTAGGGTTTAGGTTCGATCTTAATTAATGAGTTGAGATACAACATACCTAGCGAATCTAAATTAATTTAAGATTTAGGTTTAATCTTATTTAATTAGTCGAGATAAAACAAATATTATTACTTTTTATATAAAAACAAATATTTTAATTATTATTCAAATTAAACAAATGTTATTATTTAAAATAATATAATAATTATTATTATTTAAATTTAACATAACGATAAAAATAGTAATATTGTCTAAACATATTCTGTAACAAAATTTAATTTAATAAAGTACAAATTTCAAGATATTTCTTGAGCATTAATAAAAAAGAAAGGTCATTTCTTGATCAATAACATATTTCTTCAACATAGTTGGTTTTCCACACAATTCTTTCCCCCTTCACATATTTTTGAGACATTTAATTATTCTTCCACGATTAATTTTGATTCTTCCTAGGTTATTTCTCATCATTTGATAGTCCACAGTTCAAAAGGCACATCCAAAATTAGGTGCTCGAACATGTAGTCAGTAAACCATAAATCAATATCCAAGACACATGTAGATAATTTGTACATAATTGAGTCCTTCCACCTTCTTTACACAGTTGTAGTCTTAAACATAAATAATTTTTGAGACAATTATTTGATCTTCCACATTCTTATTCTAATTAAATTAAAAAGGATTGAATGATATAACTACTAGCTAGAAAAATAACATTATTTCAAGTAAAAGAATCTGCACCAACAACACCATTATCGTGATACACAACTATGGCTGGAAACTCTACTCCAAGAAAACATTGCATCCCACGTGGTAATGCAAAAAAATAAAAAATGATGGACTGTTGCTTTTGATATTCCTCAAGTAAGTAAATACATAAAAAAAAAATGTTACTTTGTTACTCAAACGGATTATGTTACCAAGGTTGGTGTATGTTACTTTGTTACAAAAAAAAATGTCACAACACCTTACTAACATTATTAACATTATGTTTTTAAATTATTGCAAATTTTTATTTGTTTTGCTTTTGTTCTCAATTAATGTTTTTATCTTCTAATTGTTACCGAAGTTTGTACGATGTTGCAAGTATTATTTGTTGAGGAAATTATAACTCATGACTCTTTTCATTGTTGGTATTTAAACGATTTTTATTTTAAAACGGATGAAGTATTAATTATTTCCTTTACCTTAATCTCTGCCCATCACCATTATTTTGTTACTGCAATTTAGATTAACTTTATTCTTTGAAACTTTTATAGAAATTGTTTCCGGTAACATAATTGATTGGTGAATGCTTATTGTATTGTCGCTCAGTAAGGCTTGATGGTTTCTTAAATCTTAACAGGTTTTTATTTATTTATTATGAAACATTTGGGAAATAAATTTGATAGTTATCTGTGTTCATAACTTTATTTGTGATATTTCTTGATTCTTCCGGTTTTAAATATAAATAAAAATATGTCAAAAAATTGATATATATGTTTTAATTTTTTTATATTAGAGTACCACAACTATTGTTCATATTTGTCACATTTTTGTTTATGTCAATTACTACTTTTGTCACTATTACAAACAAAAAGTGAATCAAATATTGATCATTATTATAAATAAAATTCACTATTTTTAAATCATCAAATGCTTGTGTTCTATATATAAAAAGAAAATTAGATTAATAAAAATTGATGTATTTAGTTTAAAATTTGAACTAAATACATCCAATTTTATTAACTCTTATTTCTCTTATACATAAGATCGGAAGTAGTATTATTTTTTTTTTGTGTTAAATAAGATGATAAATATCACTATAAATAACTTATACAACTGTGAGGTCATGAGTTAACATTCAACCTATAAGTTGAACTAGGACTTAATCGCATTATTCTTAGTATATCATTTATTTAATTCAAAAACTTTAATGTGTATAGTTGAATATTTTACATTAAAATTGACAATTTAGTATATTTGACTTATGTTTTTTTATTTATTATATTTTTCACTTATATTCTCTTTTCATTTAAAATTCTTCATTATACCCTACATTGAAACTTAATTATATACCAAAATATCATACTTTCTTTGATCTTCAAGAGGTTGCATCTTGCGATGCGACCATGTGTTGCCATTTAATTTTTTATTTATAGCAAATGGTTAATTATTAATTTAATAAATAAAAAATAATAAAACTAATTAAAAAAAATCAAATTATATTAATAAAATCAAACAAAATACATTTAATGGAAAAAAATACATCAAAGTTAATGCGGTTGAATAGATGTGTCAAAACAAATAACTTTGATGTATTTTTTTTTCATTATATGTATATTAATTGTTTGATTTTATTAATATAATTTAGTTTTTTTAATTATTTTTTATTATTAAATTAAAAATTAATTATATATATATATATTAAAATTAAATGGCAACACAAGATGCAATCTCCTGTAAAAGGAAAAAAAAAAAATTAGGTGGTCACATATCTGTTTTGCGACCTCTTTAAAGTCAAAAGAAATAGGTTATTTTAGTATATAAGTTTTAATATAGAGTATAATACATAATTTTGAATGAAAAGAAGATATAATTGAAAAAATATCGTATGTTATTACATGAAATCTAAAATATTAATTATATTTAATTAAATTTTTTAATAATCATAAAATACAACCCCTTGTCTCTAATTTTAAGCATTATTTGAGAAAAAAATTTATCTTAAAATATAAAGACTCTTTCAATTTACTAGGTGTATTTATTATTATTTATTCAATTATATCCCCTACAAATACAACTAATTTATTTGAAAAATGAGAAGTTAAATTAAATACATTCATATATATATATATATTTTATGAACAACAAAACAAAAATGATGCCGGAGTTTTCCTACAAGACAACAAAAGCTAGGTTTCTAAATTAAAAAAGGAAGAACAATAAAAACTATTTAGAAAACATTAAAAACAAAATTTCTTTATTCATTGGGTTATTTTAGAATATCTCAACGAGACTGCACACATAGTAGTAATAATGGATATTGAAATAAAAGACCTAAACACTAAAAAGCTCAATTAAATAACAATTGAAATAAAAGTTTAACTAATATAAATTCAACATCTAACTATAAAATTTAAATTATCTAATTGTATGTTCTATCAAATGACACATTAAATTCATTATATATATATATATATATTTTTTTTTGTCTATATTTTATATATAAAAAGTACAACAAAATTTATAATTAAAGAAGGAGATAGTAATTGTTTGGACATTTTTTATATAATAGGGTTGATGCTGATTCTAGACAATGAAAAAGGAGGATACAGTTGTTAACTCATTCAACCACTCAACTTAAGTAAGGACCTTCACTAATTACTACTTTGCCCTACACCAACTAATTTTCATACCCATTATGAATGATTCCATTTTCACAATTATGTCACATAAGTGTCTCTATCACATTTAATAGGTGTCTCTATCACATTTAAGCCTTTCATTTAACTCTCTCAAGTCTAAACCAACAAGTTTACTCAAATGAAAAGTAATATTTTTTGACTTGTCACTAACACTAACGGTTAGTCCTCCCAAATGATATTACTTTTCAATAATTAATTAATTTAATTAATTTATATATATTAAAAAATAATATTATTTTTATTAAATTATTTTTATTAAGTATTAATGTATTATTTATGTTCATAATAATAAAATATATTATATTAAAAATGATCTAAGTACTATTAATTAAAAAACATATTTTAAAGATGGTTAAAGGAATAAAGATTCCTCTTCAACTACTGCATGCATGGATTAAAGGGACAATCCAATTTAGATGGTTTGGTTAAAATCCCTCAGCTGATAGGCGGGTCTAATTTTTCTAATTCACATATTATAAAAATAATTAAAGATCAATTTAGCAATCATTAAACAAAAATAGATAATATTAATTTTATTATTGACACCTACACAATATTAGCAAGGTAGAAACAACAAAAACAATAAATATACATACACCTATGGGTCAATTAAGATGTTTTATGCTCGTAGAATATTTGGAGAGATGCTCTATGGATTCATTTGTACGTCTGTTTGTTTAAAAATTTTTGCAAAAATGATTTTTATAATATTTTAATTTTTTATTTTAAAAATAAAATTTCAAATAAAGTATTGACTTTAATAGTTTATCTTAATATATCATTTTAAATATTTCATGTATTTGTTATATTTTTTTATAATAAAATTTTAAAAAAATGATTAAGATAAAAATTTATTTTGAGAAGTTTTTAATAAAAATTATTTTTAAAAAATATATTTTTTTAAAAAATATTACTTTTATCATATTAAAATCTTTGATAATAAATATCTAAGTCATTAAATGTCAAATATATTTTTTAATTAATAACAAGTAAGTTTAAAACAACTTCTATTATTTTTAAATAAATTAACATAAAAATTATTTTTAAAAATATAAAAACAAAATACACCGTCGGTCTAACAATACCTAACAAATCTGCAAAAGAAATTATGTCAAAGGATCTTTTTTAATTTTTGATATAATATTAATTATTTTATTTGAGTTTTTTGTTTATTTATTGAAGCCCTAACAATATCACAATATTATAATATTAATATTTATCAGTTGAACTATAACTTAAGGACAACTCTTATTAACTATAAATATGAAGTAATTTATCTCTTCCACAATATTCGACACTTTTACAAAAATAATATGTTCCAAGAATTATGAAACTTTTAGTTTCTAATACAATTTTAACTTCTTTTATTTTTCAATTGTAACCTTGAATGTTTTTTTTCTTCAATTATAACCTTTATTTAATATTATGTATATCATTAGTAATTTATCATTCTCTCACTTTACATTGATAATAATTAAATACACGAATAAATAATAAATATAATTTAATAAAATTATTATTTTCTCTTTTAAAATGTCTCACATTATTGTTCTTTGTTGAATATTTTATTCTTTCCACCTTTATTGCTGCCATTGTCTTTCTTGGTGTCATTACCATTGTTAAAGCTTTCACCATTGCTCTCTTGCTTCTGATTTTTCGACTTCCTTTTCCTTTCTTGTTCTTCAAGCTATTTGTGAATTTTGCTTGAAGAGTCTATTCAATAGCTCTCTGAGTCTCTTTCTTTTATTCTCAATTAATGAGCCCCAGCTAATCCCTGCACTTTTGCAACCTTCTTGTTCTTAAGATTCTTTGATTTTTCCATAGAAATCACCACATGCTCAAAGTTCTCAGTCAACATCCTCAAAACCTTCAATAATCATCAATTGACTGAAAATTTGACTGAGAACTTTGACTATGTATTTTTTTATTAATTAACGTAAGCTTTTGATTTAGTAGTGTATTCTACTGACTGACTCATAAGCTCATCGACAAACTTACAAGCTAGCTTATTAATTTGGAAGCTCACCAATAAGTTGACTTCGCCACAACAAAAACAACTTTGAATATATGGACTCTAGTTGGTTGGATCCTTGTGCATCAAGTGTTTTTTTTTAGATCCACTTTCTTATACACCTTTTCAGATCTAATTTATCACAAAATATGTATTTTTAAAAGAACATCTTCTATATGTATATATTTTTAAATCCTCATATATATGTTAATTGAACTTGAAATTTATTATTATTATTATTATTGTTATAAATTTTGTTAAGATAAATTTTTTTTGACAATATGTTGTAAGATATAGATAATAAGCTAATGCTTGCAATTTTTCATTTATTCAAACTACAAAAGAAAAGTTTTCTCCCAAACACAAATAGCAAGAAACATATTAAAAAAAATTCTACTTCTCTCAAACTAGTAGCAAAGTTTCAAATTTTAAATGGATTCAAGTCCTTGAACAAAAAGAGTAGAAAAATCTTCCATCTCTCGATTACTCAAAGCCAATCCAATCTCAATTCCACCATTGTCATCATTTCTTTCAGAAAGAGAAAATGCTCCTGTTTTATCAATTGAAGTCATATCCACTTTTTTAGGTTTTCCAAATCCAAAATCCATACTATAAACTTCAAACCTTGGTGATCCAGCAACAGAGTAAATTATACTCTCAATTCCACTAAGCATATTAGAAATCCAATTTTCAGCTCCATTTAACAGTTCTTCATCTTTCACCTTATTTAAACCTTCATTAATCCCGTCCAAAGCAACAAAAAATCCATTTTTTCCAACTAAGTTCTTTGTCTCAAAATCAATCTTTTGTCCTGCAATACAATTTCCAAAATACATAGGAGAAATTGGAGGGTCCAATCTTGTTCTACAATCAACACTAAATATGAAAGTCACTTTATCAACCTTTGGTTGTTCTGCTTTTGCTAAACACGACAATATATAAGCACATGTAACTGAAAAAGTTGACAAATTAACCTTAATTTTCATCTCATTTTGTGCATGTTCCTTAAGCTTTTGAATATTTGAAGGTGTTAATTCAAACAAACTTTTAACTTGATCATTTTTCATTCTACTAGAAAAATCCCACACCTTTAAACTTCTATTATTTGGTCCACCATGCTTCATCCATGCATCCGCATATGCTTCACTGATTCCATTATCTTGTATCACTGATTTATCCAAAACAGGTGTTAGTTCTTTAGGTAATGATAAAGATGATAATGTTGATTGTGAATTTTGCTCAGAGATAGGTTGAGATGAAAGTAAAGTCTGGATAAGGTTGGAACATATATAGGCCCATGATTTCATAAAAATGGTTGAGGATTTTCCATCTAAAGCAGCATGATGAGTGGTAATTCCAATGCAAAAACCAAAGTTTGGAAACAAAGTGACTTGAATTGAAATCAAAGAAGCCTTTTCATGAGAAGTTTTCAAAACGGGTAGCAAGTGATATCTTTGTGAAGCATCACAATGATTGGAAGATAGATCTTTGAAACTTGCTTTGGATTCAACAACAGTGAAGGAAACAGAATCACCAAGAACATAGTTGATTATTGGTTTTGAAGAATCATTAGGCCAAATAATGTTACCAGCAAGAGGGAGAAAATGTTGAAGTGTGAGTGAAAGTGAGTTTTTGAGATTAGGAAGAACAAAGTCATAGAAAAAAGTGGTTGTGTTTGTGAGTTCATAGAAGAAGATTCTTTCAACTGGTGGAAATCTTAACCATAAAATATCAAAGAAAGTTAGTGGAAGTGAGGTTTGAGATTGAAAAGGTTTTGCTGTTTCATCAATTGGTTCAATATTGCAAACTTCAACAATTTTGAATGATTCTTGTTGTGCCATGGCCTATCTAGTTTGTCAAGGAGAAAGAAAGATAAGTGTGTAGCAAAGCAAACCATTGGCCAAAAGATACTATATAGGCAAAATTAAATTCAAATACTTTATTTTTATTTTTATGGGTAAACTTTCATTTTAGTTTTTTTAAAACGTTGATGTTGTTATTTTGATATATGATTCAGAAGAAAAAAATCTAAATTAATTTTTAAATTATTAAAATATCAGTTAATTTAATATCAAAATATTATATCTGTTATGAGCTATGAAATTGTAACTTTAAAAGATTTCATGACAATAACTAGTAAATTGTATATTTTAAAAATTATTTTAATGATTGGATGAATAATTTGAATTTTTTTTAAGTCAGATAATAAAATAACAGCGTCTTATACTTTTAAGAACGAAAATAATATTTTATTTTATTTAGTTTTAACACTTTTTTTTTTTATCTTTTTATCTAATTAATTATTTATTTTTTAAAATATGTACAAGGTTAACTTTTTTAAAAAGATATCGAGGTAGCAAACTATATAAAATTATTGTTAGTAAATTTTATTTTTTAAAATATTTTTTAATTAAAAAAATTAAAAGAAGAAAAAATATCTTCGTCACTTTTGTCTTCCGCCTTATCTTCGTCATCTTCCACGTGTTTTAATACCAGATGTGATCCAGTTGTATGAAATAAGGATGTCACGTGTAATATTGTTTATCACATATAAATATATAAAGATTTGATGAATTCAATATATTATTTTGTGAATAATATAATTATTTATTCTCTCAACCAATCGAAAGTAAATGAAATGTAAGATTTGAAATACTATAGCTGCCGACAATGAATGACTTTATTTAGAAAAGAAAACAATAAACATCTTACAGCAATTGCATAATACAACAACATAGAAACCCTTAAATTTAATATTTAATAAGAATAAGAAAAATATCTCTTTAGATTTCATTAAATGTGACGATATAAATTAGAAATGTCTTATCACTATTCCATCGTGTCACTTTTATAATGTACCGACAATGACGTAGATTAAATTTCTACAGCTGACAGATGTAGAGACTTGTCTCTTCAGTAAATAATTGAGTAAATCTTTATATAAAAATAATTTTTAACTTTAAAAACAATCAAATTTATTGTATAATTATTACGTGTCAAGCTAATATATGAGTATTGCAGGTATTGATCAGTGATAGTTTATGAATCATGTCTCCACCAATGCACGGCACACAATACTCACCCGTCATTCAAGAATCATATGAAGGCGCGTATTTTTAATCCTCTTATCTATCTTTTATATATATATATATATAATTCAATGGCTAACACTATCATCATCTTATTTCAATCTTAGCATATTATATTTTTCGAGAGTTAAACGTATGTTTATATAGTAGAAATTATACTAAATATTTCTTAATTTAATTTTAGTTAACATTTTTTTATTTAGTTTTTTATTTTAATCTTAAGTAATAATTTAATTTTATATGTTTTAAAATGTCAACAATATTATTTTTTTTATATAAAAATTTAAAAAATTCATCAAAATTTTCAACCAAAACTCATAAAATTAATTATATTCTTTAATATAATACAAATTTCATCAAATTCGTAACCTAAATCTTCAAATAAATTCATATTTTCATTCTTTATTTGATGTTGTTAGAGATAGAAATATGAATTTATATGAAGATTTAAGTTTCAAATTTGATGAAATTTGTATTATATTGAAGAATATAAATAATTTTATGGGTTTTAGTTGAAAATTTTGATGAATTTTATGAAGTTTTGTAAAAAAAAAAAAAGGATAACATTGTTGACATTTTAAAACATAAAAGATCAAATTGTCATTTAAAATTAAACTAAAGGATTAAATCATAAAAAGTAAAAAAAAAATAAAACACTTCAACGTTAACTAAAATTAAGTTAGAGTATCACATGTGCTATTTAGCTTAGAAATTAAAATTTTCACTTTCTATTATTTTCTATTTTACTTTTTATATTTTATCATATTTTATTATTTTTAACTTTCTCATCTATGATACTTTTTCACTTATCTTATTTTATATTTAATCACTTTTTATTCTCTTCACTTTCCTCGTTTCTCTAAGTTTTATATATTTAATTATTTATAAATTTTTTTTCAATTATCTTTCCTAAATTTTCATAATTTTATTATTTTTTTTCACTTTTTTTCTTTCTAATTTCACTTTTAAAATTAAAATTAATTATATTCAATCTTTCACCAACTTTTTCCACCATTTTCCCCCTGTTTTATATATTTTTCAAATCTTATGATGTTTTTCTACTTTTTATTTACTATTTATTTATATAAAAATAATTACTATAATAAAAATATGTATATCATTTGTTCAAATTTCTACATGTTTAATTTGCGGGTTAAGATTGTCAATTTGAAAATAAAATATATAAAATTATTAATCTTAAACATTCTCTTTCAAAGTTACATTATTATTTTTCTTTCTTTTTCAATCATTTCCATATTATTTTTTCTTATATATTTTTTGATAGAATGTATTTTGCTATTTTTAATTCTAACATATATTGTTGTACATGTCTAAAATTATTCAATAATTTTAATTGATGCCTTGGTTTGATATCAGGGAGAGATAAAAAATCACAACCAATTAAAAACATGTAGTTTGGCTTAATTTGAATTTTGCAATAGTTTCTCACCACATACAAATTCGAATCAATTGGATCAATAACAAATTCGTTTTATTTAGTTCAATGTGATTGTCATTTTAAAAAATTTAATAAAAGACAAACTGAATTCATTGCATCAAAATAAAACCCAAAAGTTCATTCGATTGGTTCAAAGAGAAACTAAAAAAAAAATTTATCAAAATAAATGTTCAATTAAATTGTCTTTTAAATATAAATTTAAGAAAGTAATGAAAATCTAAAAAAAATACTTAAATCCTTGATCTTTATTGATTTTATCTTTTTAAATTGATGTATCTTTCAACACCATTGAGTATTTGAGGGTTCACATTTTCCCCTATCTTTCAAGGTTTTTTTTTAAATGAACACTATTTTATTTTCTCTTGCGTCACAATTTCCTTTCTTGTCTATCTTATGAAATGATCTTATTTAAATGATTTTTTTCCAACTTTAATAGTCACAACTTAATTGTGCAGGAAGAATACCAAACATTAAAATTTCGAACATTTCACCTAATAGTTGAAATTTTAGCGTATTTGCAAAATTAAATACTTACATAATGTGCTCCTTATATTTTTCTTTGTCTAATGATCTCAATGAAATATTAACTGTCTAATGAATGCTTGATTTCTCTTTATTGATTTAAAAATACTTTAATTTAAGTAAAGAAAATATGACCAAAAAAAAATATGCCATCTTATTTAACACCTCTAACATTTCTAAGATATCATCCTTTATAATCAAATTACATTTCCGTTTTAGAGAAAACTCACTTTCTAAACTTATTTCTCACTTAAAAAATACTAAATTGTGAGATGATTAGAGTTTGTCCATAGCTCAATCCATTATACTTAAGCAACAATAGTTTAAAGAGAGCAAAAGAAGCAAAATAGCTATTCCAACATTAATATAATTTTTCTTTGACAATAATATTAACTGCTAGTGGTATTTTGTGGTAATGGTGAAATACTAATAATTAATATTGATAAATAATAATTTCTTATAATCGCCGTATGTTTATCACATGTAAAATTATATTCGGTCAAATAGTTGAAGGATTTAATTACACACCATATTAGTAGGTAAGTCAAAAAAATAAACTATAGAATGTGTGTAAGAATTAATTGCAAGCAGTACTTTCAAAGAAATTATCAAATATTGACATTCTATTTCTCTACATAAAAAAACTAAATAATATTTTATTTGGAACTTAAAAATCACCAAAATTAAACTAAATCTATATCATAACCACATGTCAATTCTTAATTGTCAAAAAATCATAAAAAATTTCAGGCATTGATTGACAATTTCATGCACTGGATATTGACTATTTTAAAATCATTGAAAGGCGATTCATAAAAGCCGTGACAATTATTCACCAAAATCATTGAACAGCAAATCATAATGACCACATTAAACCAAATATTTTGACCAAATATACCCTTTTGAATAAAACATACACTTATAGTATATCTATCTTGAATACAAATAAAAATATATATTGCAATCCCACTAAAATAAAATGAAGCTATATAAATCTGGATGCAAAGTTATACATTTTTCTTTTTCTTCAAAATTTTAGACATCAAATATATTGCATGTTCAACCATAAAATAAAATATGGTCACAACAATTTTGTAATAAAAAATACATAAGATTAAGTTTTGAATGAGTTGAGTTTCAAATAGTAAAAATCCATGAAACAAGAGTCATATAAGAGTCATCTCAGACTAATTAAACAAACCAAGCCAGAGTAAAACTTAATTTCAAAATCGAAACCCTTTTGTTAAATGTGACAAACAAAAGTAAAATTTTATATGATATAGAGGACTAAAATGTCAAAAAACTCGATCATTACCCTCAACAAAATACTAACAATTAAAGACAAAGACAGATTTGTGTGCCTCAGATTTGAGCTAGTGTCCGAATATGAGTCTATGCTGATTTCTTAGACACTTTAGAACTTTTTCCTCGATCACATTATTACAAGTTTACAAACTGTATACATAACAGTAACTATTATTATATTTTTGGTTTTTATTTTTTACCCTTAGACTTTTTAGCAACCTCAAACACTATACACATATATAAATGTTCAGTTGCTTCAGCATACACCTTATGAACTAAACATTTTGAAAGTACAAAAATTAGAGGATAGTAACAAAAGACTATATAAAATTAAAGGAAATATACTATGTTCTTTGGAAAATAAACTATATTTTTTATAATGAAAGAAACAATATTATTATGATTGCCATATATAAGATCGTTCGTTGATTATATTTTAAACTTATTTTTGACATAAAAAATAAGTAACATTATCATATTAAGTAATATTAGGAAAAAAATACTAGTAAATATTCTTTAAAAAAATAAAATTCAAATCAGTCTTTTCACCTATTTAAAGATTATTATTATTATTTTGGTAGATAAGATATTATTTTGTTTACCAGACGATATTCTCAACACCCCAACCAATCTTGTTTTGTTTTCTACTATTAGTTGTTTGCTTTATGGAGTTCCATAATTATCACCTTGCCAATATTATGACACTTAAACTCACCAAACAGCAACAGAAGCACTTTGATAGAACAAAGTCACTTAATAATGCATAAACAACTTTTTGAAGTGACATGATCATGTTAGATTAAATTTGCATTATATGAGTTTAATAACAAAATAAGCTACTCTAACAATCGCATACTTCCCTCTAATTTCAAATAAAAGCAAAATTATAGTAAAAAAAATTATCGTATCTAATTAAAAATTGTTGAAAATAAAAAACAAATGGAGTTAGTATGTAAATTGAAAAATAGAAGTCACACATAGAAGAAATTACACATTTTAGTAGTATTTATAAGGTGGATGTATGGTATTTAGAGTGTGCCTCAAGGGGTATTCCAATTTTATAAAGAGGTGAGAATGCATGCAAAAATAATGCACTTTTGCTTGAAAAAAGATATTTAGAGAAAACTACAAACAAAATATAGTATATATAGCAGAAACATATTATTTTTTTTAGGAACAAAAACATATTACTTGATCCTAGTTACATGATTTAATGTATTTAACTTCCTTGTGATTTGACTAAAAAAATTTCCTTGGCATTTCACCTTGGTCATATTATAATAAACATTACTAGATTTGAACCACACCAACATGTTTATTGAAATTTTATTTTAATCTCCAACATTCTTAATTCACTAAATTACACCAATGAATTACAACCAATAAATAGAATACATCTTCCAAAGGGTACTCTAGCTCAGCAGAAACTCTAGATGCTTGCATTATTATAATTATACTTATAATTATAATGTTACAAATTTTGTAAGATAGATAATAAGCCAATGTTTGCAATTTTCATTTATTCATTCAACAAAATAAAAAATATCTCTCTAACACAAATTGCCTGAAACATATTCAAACAATTATACTTTCTCCAAACAAGTACCAAAACCTTGAAAATTATCTTAAAAAAATAATTTTGAAACTTCAAATGGATTGAAGTCCTTGAACAAAAAGGGAAGAAAAAGCTTCCATTTCTTCCTTATTCAAAGCCAATCCAATCTCAATTCCACCATTACCATTCTTACTATCAGAAAGAGAAAAAGCTCTTGTTTTATCAATTGAAGTTATATCAACTTTCTTAGGCTTTCCAAATCCAAAATAAATACCATAAACTTCAAAAAGGGGTGATCCAGCAATAGAATAAATTTTAGTACTTTCATTTCCTTTAAACATATGAGAAAGCCAATTTTTTGCTCCATTCAAAACTTCACCATCTTTAACTCTATTCAAACTTTCATTAATCTCTTCCAAAGCAACAAAAAATCCATCTTCACCAAATAGTTTCTCTGTCTCAAACACTATCTTTTGTCCTGCAACACAATTTCCAAAATACATAGTAGAAATTGGAGGGTCCAATCTTATTCTACAATCAACACTAAATATGAAAATCACTTTATCAACTTTTGGTTTTTCTGCTTTTGCTAAACATGATAACACATAAGCACATGTAACTGAAAAAGATGACAAATTTATAACATTCATTTTTTTCATCTCATTTTTTGCATGTTGCTTAAGCTTTTGAATATTTGAAGGTGTTAACTCAAATATACTTTTCATTGCATCATTTTTCATTGTACAAGGAAAATCCCAAACTTTGAGACTTTTATTGTTTGGTCCATCTTGCTTCATCCAAGCTTCCACAAATGCTTCATCGATTCCACTAGGATCTTGTATCGTTGATCTATCAAGAAAAGGTGTTAGATTTTCAGGTAATGATTGTGATTTTTCAGCAGACTTCGGTTGAGAAATAAGTAAAATCTGATCGAGGTTAGAACATGTATAGGCCCATGATTTCATAAAAGTGGTTGAAGATTTTCCATCTAAAGCAGCATGGTGTGTGGTAATTCCAATGCAAAAACCAAAGTTTGGAAACAAAGTGACTTGAATTGAGATCAAAGAAGCTTTTTCATGAGAAGTTTTCAAAAGGGGTATCAAGTGATATCTTTGCGAAGCATCACAATGATTGGAAGATAGATCTTTGAAACTTGCTTTGGATTCAGCAACAATGAAAGAAACAGAATCACCAACAACATAGTTGATGATTGGTTTTGAAGAATCATTAGGCCAAATAATGTTACCAGCAAGAGGTAGAAAATGATGAAGTGTGAGTGAAAGTGAGTGTTTGAGATTTGGAAGAATGGAATCATAGAAAGAAATGGTTGAGTTTTTTGTGAATTCATAGAAGAAAAGTCTTTCAACTGGTGGAAACCTTAACCATAAAAGATCAAAGAAAGTTAGTGGAAGTGAGGTTTGAGATTGAAATGGTTTTGTTGTTTCATGAATTGGTTCAATGTTACAAACTTCAACAATTTTGAATGATTCTTGTTGTGCCATGTTCTATCTATTTTGTAAAGGAGAAAGTAAGAAAGGTTTATAGCATATAGCAACCATTGTCCAAAGCAATAATATATACTAGAGATTTGCTGAATACAATATTTTATTCTCACTACTTTAATGGAAATTATATAAATGAAATTTAATAATATTAAATAATTTCTCCTAACAATGAATGGTATATTATGATTTATTTAAATATGATTTTTCTTTCTAAAACCTTGCTCTATATATATATAGAGAAAATTTGATTGGAAAACAAATTTGACTTTGAATTTTTAGCGAGTTACGCTATAGAGATTAATTACTATATATGTCTAATTAGAAATATTTAAAGAAAAAAATTATTTCTAAATAAAACTATTCTTTTAATTTATTAGGTATATTTATTTTTTTTGCAAAAAAATATTTTTATGTGGGGGGGGGGATATAGTACAAACTATGAGTCTAGTGAAGTGTACTGGTATTTATTTTAAGCAAACAAAATTATTTCTTTTTCCTTTATTTATTAAATATATATCATTTGGTTATATTTTTTACTTGTAAATTCGCGTCTTTTTCCTGCTATTTCTCTATTTGTTATGTCAGTTTTTTTTAATAGTCATTAACAACAGTGACGATTTTAAAATAAAATTAAATTGATTGAATTTTTGCAACAACAAAAAACTATAGAGATGAAAATAAAATAAAAAACAATGACAAAGACTAAACATATATTTAAGTTTTTTTTTATGGTAATTAGACAAACAAATGTTGATATATAAAATAAAATTTATTTAGACATTTGAACATTTATATATCAATATTTGTTTGTCCGATTACCATAAAAAAATGTTTAAATATATGTTTGGTCTCAATTAGCATTGTTTTATTTTCGTTCCAGTAACTTTTTGTTGCAAATTTGAACTGATTAAAAAGTTAGGTATTGATTTAATGGTAAAAAAGCCAGGTATTAGATCCTCTATAGTGTTATTGAAAGAAGATTTGGACTTAGGCACCATCCTCTTACCTTTAATATTTTTAGGCAAAATACCTCATATAATCGCTTAACTTAATTTCAAGTAACAAGTTAGTTATTTTTTCTTTCCGATTTGGTCATTTATTTAATTTTAAGTAACGATTTGATGATTTATTTCTTAAAATATCAACAACGTTATCATTTTTTTTTACAGAAAATTTATCAAAATCTTCAAATAAAATTCATAAAATTAATCATCATCTTCAACGTAATCTAAATTTTCTTCCAATTCATAACTCAAATCTTCAAATAAACTCATATTTTCATCTCCAACATCGTCAACTTCATCGAATGAAGAATAAAATTTTTAAGATTTAGTATAGGGATTTGATTTGATTTGAAGGAGGAGGAGATATTGTCTTAGTGATTTGGGGATCAAATTTTAGTGTTATTGTGGTTGTTAGAGATAAAGTGTGAATTATTTGAATATTTGAGTTATGAATTTGATAAATATATGAATTTTCTTGAAATTGATAATGAATTTTATTGATTTTATTTAAAATTTTTGATGAATTTTTAGAGTTTCTGTAAAAAAAAATAACATTGTTAATATTTTAAAATATAAATAATCAAATCGTTACTTAAAATTAAATAAATGATCAAATTAAAAAGAAAAAAAATTGAATTGTTATTTGAAATTAAATTGAAGGAATGTGAGAAAATTTTTACTATTTTTTAATAAATAAAGGTTATTATGTTGAATTTATTTATATGGTGAACCAATATAGGCCACCTCTTTGGAAAATTAAATTGTTAGTTATATCTCGATTGGATTTGGTTTTAATAAAGTAGGAGGAGGGTTCTTTATAAAGATAAAAGTATAAATAGAAACGTGGTGTGTATCTTTCTAAAAAAAAAAACCAAGGTGTACAAATAGAAACGTGTGTTTATCATGTAAAAATAATAAAGAAATATATGTAAAAAAATTTCCTTTAAAGTATTAATTTTCTTCTCTTCCAAACAATTTTTTTTAATCATTGTCTTCTTATTAAAGGCAAAATTTCAAAGCTAGAAAATCCGTTTTTGCAACTTACACTTCTACTTCTCGACTAATTTGTTGTTGATTTTTTTATATATACTCGACTAATTTGTTTTAGATACGCATTTCTCAACTATCATCATATATCTTCTCACTTCCTTAAATCTTGATAATTAACCAAATCATAAAATCAATTGTAGTCTCGTTTAGATAATTCGATTAATAAATTAAAAAATATTAAAAAAAAAAAACATTACAAACGATGTCAAATGTTCGATATTCACTAACAAATTAATCGGTAACATGCTTATAAAAAAATAGCACCGATATTATACATATACCAACATAGTATTTATTAGAAAAAAGAGAAGTGGTAAGAGTTATCAATGAAAAAGATATCGTGCGTTCGCAAGAGTTAAATGCATGTACACTAAAGTAGAATTAAAGTTCATTGAGATGTTAATTTGTTCATTTAGATATAAAAGTATACGCTTGTGAAAGATGTAAATTTTTAGAAAAAAATAGTGAAATAGATTTATAAATAAGTATATAAGTCTTGTCAAACTTTAAAAATGATTTAATTTGACCTTAAAAATGGACATTTGATATATAAAAAATCAAACTCATGCAAAACATTTTAAAGTAGATCAAACTCATATCTTGTAAAGTTTAGTTTTGATCTAGTCTATTTGTATCCCTATTTGCGAAGTTACTACAAAGTTAAGTGCATATTTTTTATTTATAAAAAACTTCCTCCAATCTTAAATATAAGTAAAAGTGGATTAAAGAAAATTGATGTATTTCAACTTTTTTTATTTACTTTTATTTATATTTAAGGCCGTAAGAAGTAGCATAAAAAATATTATATAGGAGATATATGTATATTTTTTTTTTTAAATTGATGAGATATTGTATACTAGTATTTAAAAATTGTTTTAAACTCTAACAAGATAGATGTTGATTTTCAAAAGTAAAAAGTTAATAATCATCCTTATTATTATTGTAGTTGATGAATGATTTGATTGATTCCGATTTGAAAAAAAAAATGAAAATATTATATCTCTCGGAAATTAAATGGGAAAATTATTTTTTTGAAATTCAAATTCCCAATGATATATCCCTTCAAATTTGAATGTATTTTTTGAGGATTGATGGTTCTGACACAAACGTGAGTGTTCTATTTAAAGATCAATTTCGTGGTAGTTTTAGGGGACATGCCTCTGGGAAATGCTTAAGTTCGTATGTAGTTTCTCAAGAAAATTACATACAATCTCATTATATATTTTTCTTATTTCTTCTTTCACTAAAAACTTCGTTCTCTCAATTCTCTTTTCCCAAATAGACTCTTTCATTTCCACGTATGAATTTATACAAAAAGTAGATAAAACTTTTTCGGCCTTTTTTGTTCAAGAACTTGAATCCATTTATTTTAAAGTTCAAAACTATATCACTATTTTGAAGGAAGCAAAACTCCACGAAAGTGTTTGAGGAAGTTTGTGTTAGAGAGAAACCCTTTATTTGGTAGTATGAGTAAATGAAAACTTGAAAGCATTAACTTATTATCTATCATACAAATTTTGTAACATAATAATCATAATCGATATAGTAAGCATCTAGTGACTCTGCTCAGCTAGAGTACCCTTAGTAGATCGATCTTCAAACGTAGAACTTTGTCTTATAAATCATATACTAAAATTTGATTATACATAATGATCCGATTAAATACATCTTTAGTATTCAGCAAATTTATCTAAATCACGACTAGCAGCTGCAATTTTGCAAAACTATAAATTTGAACTTTAATAAAATTACCGTGCTTTTGGGTTCATGATTTCAGAGAAAACACTTTCCTTATTAGTATTAAAATAACTATAGCTATGCTCTCCACTAGTAGTAGTTATAGTACTCCCACTCACTTCACTACTCTTATTTAAATCTGAAATCATTGCCACAGAGGTCCCACAACTGAACACGTCATCATTTTCCTCTTTTCTTCCTGCCACGTCATCAATTCCCACAACAACAACCCCACGCTCAAGTTGTTCCGCACTCTCTTGTAACTGCAACGCAAACTCCAACATCCAAACGACGTCGTTCATTGACGGCCTATGCGTTCCATCGTCCAACAAACAACTAACCGCAATCTCACCGAATTTTCTCAAACACTCAGGTGCTATGCTTCCCTTTATTGCAGGGTCCACTATACTCCCGAGGGTCCCACTTTTATAACAATGGCTCGCCCAATCAGTAAGGGACACCTGTTTCTTTTCAGCAGTTCTAATCAGAGGCGGTCGAGCACAGAGTATCTCAAATAAAACCACTCCAAAAGAGTACACGTCAGATTTCTCAGTTAAACGCTGTCGTTTATAATACTCAGGATCTAAATAACCAATGCTCCCTTTAACAACAGTGCTAACATGGGCCTTAGACATACCAATAGGCCCAACTCTCGAAAGCCCAAAGTCAGAAACCTTCGCTACCCATTTATCATCTAACAGAATATTCGTCGTTTTCACGTCACGGTGGATAATAGTGTGTTTCGCTCCTGTATGAAGGTAGTGTAACCCACGCGCCGCACCTATTGAAATCTGCAACCGTTGTTTCCATGATAGTGAGGGATTTTCTGTTTTGTAGAGATGGTCGCGTAACGTTCCACGCGCCATGAAATCGTAGACGATTATCATCTCATTATTCTCGTTGCAGTAACCGATTAAAGAAACGAGATGAAGATGACGAAGCTTCGATAACATGTCAATCTCGTTGATGAATTCATTTTCGCCTTGTTGTGAACCCGGTTTGAGCCGTTTGATAGCAACCGCTGTTAAACCGTTGTCGATGTAGCCTTTGTACACGTGGCCAAATCCTCCAACGCCGACGATGAAGAGTTCGTCGAAGTTGTTGGTGGCGGCGCGAATCTCGAGGAGAGAAAAGTAACGGCATAGATCTGACGGTAGAGATGAGTTTTGAGTGTTGGATGATTTTGTCGTTGCAAACGACAGTGGGCCCCACTTTGAAGTTCGAGAAGACCTTTTTGAATCCTTCGCTGTGGTCGTTGTAGTATTCGTTTCTCTTTTTCTTTTTAAAACAAAGAAAACGACGACAAGGGAAAATAAAACGATGCCGAATATAATTCCCAAAACGACACCAATAATCGTCGTTCCTGTTATGCTTTTGTTGCTCTTTTTCAGTTTCGGATTTTGAATCGGATCTTGAATCGGATCCGGATTAAGTCCAGCTAGGTTCTTTAAACCGACGTTGCTGATCTTGAAAATTTCAAGTCCATTTAAAAACGGGTCACTGAATTTGGTTATTCGAGCGTTATCAACGGGATGCATTTCAATCGAGAGGTTTTCTTTTTTGTTACCCTTATTCGGAATTAAAACGGCGTAGTTTCTTTGCACTGCAAGCCCTTTTTTACTTGAGGTCCAAACCATGACATCAGCGTTTTGATCTGCCATGAGTCCTTGTAAATAGATGTTGAAGACTCTATCGCCTACGTTAGTTATGTTGGGGTTGAGTTCACAGAAGTGGAGCCTGATCATGTAATAAAAGCCAGAATCAACAGGAAATAACCAAGTTAGGTTTGAGAGTGTGTTGAGAGTTCCGTTAGGGCCCATGTCACGTGCTGTTCTGAAGATGTCTTTAGGTGCCACGTAATCAGGATTTACGGTGATGTTCCTACCTAATGTGTCTACTGGGAGAGAATCGCGTGCTGTTTGTGTTCTTAAATAGTCGTCGTCGTTGCCGTTCCATTTTCTGAACAAGCCTGTGTCTTGCTTCGCTGAGATTGCTTGGCCTCCAACTCTGATCCTGTAATCTGTAATTATATATCCATAATTTAAGCTTTTTCAAAAAAATGTATTCATAATTTAAGAACATACTTATATGTACATAATTTAGACAAATAATGTTTAGAAAAAAATAGTAAAACATATATTTCTTAGTCACTTGGTTTTATCCCATTTTTTTCAGATGAGTTTGGGTTTAATCGAGTTACTCAAATATTTTTATTTTATCATAGTCTAATTAGCTACATATTTTTTCTTCTAGATACAATACAAATAAAAATCTGAAACATATATATTCAAGAATTATTTTTAGTAGTATAGTAAAGTATGATTCGACGGATATATATACTAATTTTATTACACTAACCTTCATGAATAACTGGTTATTGGGGGCGGGCTTTTAAAAAAAACTAAAATTAAGTTTTTTTTATAGTTATAGTATTTATTAAGTATCATTCTTCCAAATTTAACCTATTAAATTTTTTACTAAATAAACTTCATCAATATCTTTATATAATTATATTTCAATAATACTATTTAATTGTGTACGACCGTACCTTACTTGGTAGTCAAATAAAAATAAGAATGAGGTTGTCTTTAAATAAAAACTAATATTTCTACAATTTATACACTCAATGGATATGTGTGATCTATGAGAAAATATTGGTAAGTTAACTTGACGATTACCTTTTATAACAAGAAAAATAAAATAAAAAAATCTTGTTGATTACCTGTCTCTAGAGCAACACTGGTTGGAATAGGGTATTGGGTAATGGTGGCCCCCACAAGTGAAAGTCCAGGATCATTAGATGATGTATAATAAAGATCACTAGGCATAGATAAGACTTCAATTCCATTGATGAAAGCATAATTACTAGAGCTTCCTCCACTTGGAAAAAAACTCAAATCAAGTCTTTGATTATCATCATCACCAACATTAATAACATATTCTTTGAATAAAGTATTAACACCTTCAACATCAGCGTTAAGTGAAGCATTAAAATCCTTAAGAAGTGTGAATCCGTTAGATTGAACGGTGAAAAAAGCATCATAACGGTTGAAATTACCGTTATAATTTGAAGGGTAGAAAAAAAGACGGAGAAATTTTGGACCTTTACCAACGGGGAAAGAGTAATTGAATTGTTCACGTGACAAACTTGCGGTTAAATAAGGGATTTTGTTTACTGAAGATGGTAGTTGTTGTGTTGTTGTCGCTGAAATTGGAACAGAAAGTGTTGTCAAAAGTTTTGAGTTTGTGTCACTTGTCCATGTTCTTTCTCCGTCGGTAGTGTTTCCTTTTGTACCACAATTGAGGGTAAAACGGTCACTTGGGTCGTAGGCTTGGAGGTGGAGAAGGGTGAGGGAAAAGTAGAGGAGGGTTGTGATTGTTTTGAAGATGATCAATGATTTCATGTTTTTTATTTTTTTTTTGAGAGAGTTTGTGGTGGAATGATAGAGGATGAATGTGTGGAATTGTGAAGAGTGAAGAAGGGTTTGTTTGTGATGATGATGATAAGAATTTTTGGGTTGAGTTGATTGGTTGTGCTGAGGTAGAGAAGAGGAAAGTTCTTAGTCTTTACTAAAAACTTAAGAAAATAATTGCAACTAGCAAATTAATTATATTTCCTCGTTATATTTAATTTAATATATATTACTTTTCTTCCTTTTATTTTAATTGAAATAAAATTTAATCTATAAATTTTTAACGTGAGGTTTTATTGTCTTAACAAGTTTTAATAGTATGTACTATACAATTTAATTTTGAAATTACATATCATTTTAATTGAAATAAGATATATTATTTTAATTGATATTTTAGAATTATATTTGATAACGTCACATTGTTTTTTTTTATTTTTTTACTATAAAGATAGATTTTGTTGCAACATTGTTTTTTGAGTTTTATTAATCATATGTATATCAATTTTTTTCCTCAAACAATTGTTTATAGCCTTAATCCACAATGTTACTTTAGTAATCGGTATGACACGAAATCAAAAGTAAATTTAAATTGGATTATAGAAAAAAATCGTAAAACTTATAAAATAAAGAGACTAAAATCTTAAATTTAAAATGAAAGACTAAAATATTGTTTTAGTTAAAAAAAAAAAATATATTTAAACTAACCATTTTTTATATATTAATGCGTGAAATCTAACTTTTCATCAATCAATACAAATTAGTTTATATACAAAGTTGTTTTACCCAATTTCTATACTTCATATCAATAAAAAATATAGTTAGAATTCAAAATAAAATTTATATTCAAAAATATTTTTCCTCTAAAATGAGTGGTAGTATTTCTTTGACTTGTTCAGCTTTGAAAAGGAGAACCATAGCATGCTATGTATGCTATTGACTTAGACACAAGAAACAAAAAGGTAACTGTATTTGTTTTGTAATGAATAAATAACTCGCTAATCCACAGCATCTTGTAATGAATTGGAAAAAACATATTCCACAAAAAAGTTTGAATGATTATCTTTTTTAGAACAGCTAATAATACTTTATACGTTTAATTTTACTACTCAATTTTTTATTAGGTAAAATTAATGAGATGTCATATTTTAAAATAGTCTCTCATTGAATAGTAATATTAATTAAGAATTTTACTCAATGGAAGAGTGATTATTAAAGTGAATTTTAAGGGTTTAGGGAAAAACAGGGCGTTCTTAGTTACCTCTTATCTTTCTGCCTTTTGACATAAATGCATAATTAGCATGTTTTTGTGGTGGACAGGGACAAGTGGACAACTTACATTGTTCCTAGAACCGTTAATTAAGTTCTAAAATTTAAAATTCATCTTAAAAAAATTCTCACCAAATCTCTAAATATTTATTTTTTAAAAAATTAACTCATTATTTCATTATTTTTTATAGGCCGAGATAAGGGGGTTTGTGGGACAATGTTTTGTTAATTGAGATTTTTATAAATTTATTTTCTAAAAAAAAAATATCTAAATTCAAAAATTCTAAAACCTTTTTTCTTGTAAAAAATAAAAACAAAAGTTTAAACCAAAAAAGTTTAATCAATTTTTTTCTTGAATGAAAGAAATTTCGAAAAAAAATTAAAAAATTTTATAAATTATTTTCTATCGGAAAAAAATTTATAAATTTTTTTTGTCAGAGAAAATCAATAAATTTATTTCTTGAAAAATAATCAAAAAAGTTTTGTCGAAAATTAATTTTGAAATAAAATTCAAAGATAAATTTAAAAGAATGGACCAATAAACTCCATTTAGCCCGAACATTTTAGCTTTGGAGTTTCCTTTATCTGGGCCATTTTTAACCATGAAATTTTTTCCCCCTCCAACATATAGACTGAGGTCAATAATGAGTGAACTTGTAAAATTGACACATATAATTGTTGCTAGTAAAGGCCACAACCCCCACTTGATTTGGGAATTCTAAAAAAATACTAAATTACATTACATTTAAAACAAACATCACACATGAAGAACAAGAGAAAAATGTATATTACCTCTGCGCTAAATTATGTATACATGAGAAATGCTAGAAAGACTCTTTTTTAACACTCATTGTAACACTCACTTTTTAATTAGGTAAAATTAATATACGTCATACCCTTTGAAAATGAATTTCACATGAGTAGTGAGATTTAGACTTATATGAATTTCATTCAATAAAAGAGTCTTAGAGTGAATATTAAAAAGAGTATTCTAAGGCAATATAAGTTGATAGCTGAAAGACAAGTGAGATTGAGTCTTTAGAGTATATATATATTGCATCTACTACTAAAAATTTATGGGTCCCTCTCCGGTGGTGGGTCACAGAGAAATCCAATGATCATTATATTAAGTTAAGCATAATAATGTAAATGGTTTTAACGCCACTTCTTTACACAAAACCGTAAAACATTATGATGTTTACTTTTTTTATCTTATGTAAAATTCTTACTCACTTAAAATATCAGCAATCTCCTTTCATTATGAATTCATCAATTCATTTGGATATTCCAACAATCTTCCTCTCCATTGTGAATCCATCATCCATCCATTTATTTTATTTAAGATATTCAATTAGACTTAATTGTCTAATTGATTAGAACTAATATAATTGATTAAGCTAAGTAGTCTAATCGATTAGTTCATATTTTTCTAAAAATGCAGAACTTGCTATATATGTATACATTTTAAGCTTCAAAATCAAATCTGATTAGATCAAATTTTATTTCAATTTTGTTAGCATATATTCTAAGCCTACCTTTTTGGGCTCTATCGATACAACTTTTAGGGTCTCCATAATATATTTTAGAAACCCTAAGAATGAAGAGGAGTTTGTGATTATGAAAGGAATTATGAGCATGTAGGGGAAAGTTCTTGGGTATTACCAGAAAGAACTTGAAGATAATTTAAAATAGTAGAAAATTGAGTTGTTTTTGCCAAGATGTTTAAGGTTGATTTTTTTTATTAACTAGTGTAGTCAGGGGTGTTCAAAAAAACCAAAATTTGAACTAAACTGTAGAACTGAACTGAATCGAACCGGTTTTCGAACTGATTTTTTAAAATTGAAACTGAGTCGAACCGGTTTTCAATTCTAAAAAAACCGAACCAAACTGGTTTTTAGTTCAAAAAACTGAACCGAACCGGTCTTTGGTTAAAAAACTAAAACTGAATTTTTTTTACAAATAATTAGAGGTAATTATGTAAAATTTGACTTATAGGAATAAAAAAATTAAAATCAGTTCGGTTCGGTTCAGTTTTTTGAACTGAAAGTTCAGTTCAGTTTTTTAAAACTAAAAACTAATTCGATTCAATTTTCAAACGGTTCAATTCAGTTTTCAAATTTTATCCACTCATAACTATAGTAGTCCGTGTCTTGCACGGAAATACAATGAATTTTAAATATTTTAGTTATATATATATATTGTTTTACAAAAATATAATACAATAAATAAATTATATTTGAAATTGGAATATAATTTACAGAGTTGTTATATATTATGCCACACACAAGATACGTGAAAGATTTCTCAAGTTATCTACACAATATTTTAAATACATAAAATGAATTAAAAATTATCAGTTTTTGAAGTGATACTTCTTGGAGATTCGTTTATAAATAAAAATATTTTTTTATATAATTAAAGAAATTAGTTAAATGCGTTTGATTTTTTTGATTTTATGTATAAAAATAAAATAATAACATTAAAGGTATTAATATATGTTGATATTAATATATGTTGACGTTTGTTTATATTTGAATAAAATAAATATCTGACATTTTTTTATATTAAAATATAGGCACTTTTTTTAATTAATTTATAGACATTTTTTGTTAATAATTAAATTCGGTAGCCGTATAAACTATTGGAAGAAATTTCTATTCCGTTTGATAGCATTTTTAAACATAAATCTTCATAATTTTTTTTTACTAATTAAAAATAAATCTTCATAATTGCCTCATTTGAAAAAAAATCTCTTTTTTTTCTTTGACTAGTTCAACTTGGAAAAGGAGGATCAGTGGATTACAGTGCTGAATAAGACACAAGAAAACAAAAGGTCAATGTTTTTTCTCCATAACAGATAAGAATGAATAAAAAAATAAGACACAAGAAAACGAAAGGTCAATGTTTTTTCTCCATAACAGATAAGAATGAATAAAAAAACTTAGTTTTCTTTTTTATGAAAAAAATTTATATGAATTGAGTATGGAGAACTCATTTGTATTATGACAAATTTTAAAACTTAAATTGACAGAGATATTTATGTATTACTTATCAACGAAATCTTTATATCATTAGTGATAGTTGAATTCATAATTAAGTGTGAGTATAGATCAGATCGATGGATAGAAATTTAATGTATAGTCTAAGTTAGATCAATTTTTTTTAAATAAACAAATTTTAAAGTTTTTGAGAAATCTATTTAGCTAAACTTGTCAAACTACAAACAAAGAAAAAAATCTTTTAAAGCTATCAAACTAGTCTACTTAAATAAATATGAATATTATTTTTTATTACTATTATTATTATATATACTAGATTTTGAATTATAAATTTGCTAACCTTTTAGTAATTTAATCGTAGTACTCTATATTAATTCTTAACATATTTAAATATATTATTATAAATATATAATTAAATATGATGTCATATAAAGTCAAATTCTTTAAAATATTGTGTTAAATCTAAACAAAATTTTTTTCTTTCATTTTATTAATACATTAACTTGTTAATTTAATCAAAGATAAATGTGATTAACATAATTTTAAATAGATTACAAAACATATTAAACTTCATATAAAAATAAGACTCATACAAAAAAAAAAATTCTATAATAAATCACAAACTAAACTTAAACTTTAATTTTTTAGCAAACCAAAGACTTTATAAAACATTAAGTTTCGTAATAAAAATATGTTTGACGGTGATTTGGGCTTTGTCATATGCTAAAATAGCAAGTTGTTGGTATATACTAGTTGAGAATATTTTATTTTTTTTCTTTCTAAAAATCTATTACTAATGTACGCTGCTCCAATTGTGGATGTTTCATTTATAAAATAAATTGGCTATGACCACTTCAACTTTTAATGATTTAAATAAAGATAATTTAAAAAATATATTATTCTATTTATTTTATTTATACATTTTTTTAATATGTATAAATATTCAAATGAATCATTTATTATAAGACAAATAAAATATTATTTTACACTTTATTATCGGCCGTACTTGCTGAAAGGGATTATAACTTTCTAATTAAAGCATACTTGTAAGATAATCGATTAAAGATGAGTAAAGTCTAATTATAGATTCTCTTAAAGACTTTAACTGAATATGAATAATAAAAACCGACTAGAGTATATGTATTGTTTCTAATTAGATTTAAAGTGAACTAATTTTAATCAGTAGTTTGTATCACACAGATATTTTTTAGAATTAAACTCCAATCGGCAATAAACAGATATTTTGGTTTAGAAATTACAATATATAAAATATATAAATAATATTAAATATAATTTATATACATTAATAAAATAAAATATTTTACAACTAAATAAAAAGAAAAATATATAACTATTGTGAATTTAATTTATATATACAATCAATATACACATATTTTGCACATACATGTAATAATTATATATAAATATAAACATTTTCATGTTAAAAATGTATATAAATTAAACTCATAACAAATTATGCATTGCGTCATACTTTTGTCTTGTAATATTTATCTTCTTATTATGACGGAGACAGGTCTGCATCTGTTTTCCCGCTTGTATTCTTTTGGTGTGCCACCATACTTGTTTCAAACATTACACTAACAATAATTGGGTATTATATACTTTTTGAACCATGGACTTTATTCTTACTACTCCATAGCATATTCACACCATTTCGTGGAAACAATATTTTACATTTTCAACAAAATAAAAAATATTTTTTTTCTTCTATTGTACCTAAAAAAATAATTTTAAAATCCAACAGTTGCACAAACATTTTTATGGAGTTGTAATTTTTCTTATAATGATTATATGGGCTTAGTGCTGAAGGAAACTTTCTAAGTTTTAAGGCCCATTTCCCCAAGATAGAATACACTCATATAGGAAGATTGGGTAATTATGCAGCCCATTACTTAGCAAAGTAGGTTTTGTTTAGTGCTAATGAAGTTTGGATTGAAGAAATTCCTCTTCCTATGCTTAAGAATTGTATTTGTTTGAGACTTGAATACTCCTCCTATAGATTGAATGGATCAACACTGTTTATTGTAAAAGTAGGAGTCAGTGTTAGCACAAAATAGCATATATTGGATAAGAAAACAAAAAAATAAGAGAAACATAGAATGTAACACATCATTTTCTTGTAACAACTAACAAGTTGATTGAATGACTAAACAAGTGGAAACCACGTAAGGTTAAATTAAATAAACTTTTTTTTTGAAACATTGAATAAACTTGGTTTGACTTAGAGTTTATGTTTAAGTTATTGGTTCGACGGAGAAAACTATATTATTTTTCTAACAGGCAACACAAATCTAAATTAGTTTTTAAATTTATTGGACATTTAAACACTATAGTTCATCGAATTTATTTTATGATAGTGATTAAAATTGTATAATTAATAAAAAAATAAATTATTTTTATGAATTGTTCGTGCACAAGATTTTTTTTTTTAGTTTTTGTGACTGAACTTTTAATATTAGATGCAATAATGAAAATTTAATAGGGTAATTGCTCACCCTACCCGCCATTTTTGTTCACAATATGTAAAATACACTACCTTAATAAAATAGCGATATTTTAGAGGAGGGAGGGGGTATTTGAGCAACCATCGTACATTAGAGATCAAAATCGGTTGGACCCATCTCAACAAAAAAATTGGTTGTGTTCAAATGCATGTATTGGAGCTGACTATAATAGGCTTGTAAATTTGGAAAGGGTAAACAATAGAGCATTCTACTCGTCACCCCACCTGTACCAGTCACCTCCAATACATATGAAAAATACTATTTTATCCTTTTTACTATATATAAAACCTTGAATTTTTTTACTTATCATTTTTTACTCCCACATATTTGAAAATTTAACAACTATTTTTTCACAATTTTCAAAACTGTGGTTGATTGTCAAACTTTCGATATATAAAGTGAGTTAATAGTCAAAAATTTTATTTAATTTGAAACGAGTTGATTGATAGTCATTTCTTCAAAAGGAAAATACAAGACCAACGACAACCATTGTCAAATAAGCTCAAGACAAATGTATCAGTCCATATTTTTGAATTCAATGTTGTATAATATATGGTACAGGTATGTCAGCAAACTTCTTCAGTTTCAAGCCATGTGTGATCTCCTTCAACGGACCATGATCTTACGAGTAATTAAAAAACATAACAATAAAATTATGTACTAAATTTCATTAGAAAAATATACTAAATATAATATATACCTATTCTCAATTAAAAAGTTAATTAATTAAAATATACCTCTCTTTTCCATATCCTTGGAGCCACATGGTGTTCATACTGTGTCAACGCCGATGTCGCCAATGATCCTCCAGGGAATCCAGGCTGTTGAACTTGCTATTCAACGTTATGCTCATCAGCTTTCCTGTAATCCATCTGTTCAGGCTCTTAAACATCTTGTTAAGACTCCTGAACATCCTCCCCAAGGTCATTAGACCTAAAACCACGTCTAAAACGATGCTGACGAGGTGGACTGTCTGCTTCATTCATTCGTAGATATGATGTTGTGGGTGGAACTCTATCACCTCTGTTGCTGACGATAGTAAGAATAATTTCTCCGTTTGTACCTCTGGTACTAGGCATTATAAAATTAAATTAACATATTAATTATCATATCAATAATTAAAAAAATGGAAATTTTCAAACATTTCGAATGTTTTAAAACCGTCGAAAGTTTCATACTATTTGAAAGTTTTGAAATTCCTGAAATTTTCTTATTTCGATAGTTTTGAAATTTCTTAAAAAATCTAGAAATTACTTTTCACAAAGTTTTAAATATTAAAAAAAAAAAAAACATACTCGTTGGTTTCAGAAGTTTGGAAAGATTCAACAATGTTGGGGTTATGCCAAAATTTCAAAAGTGAGTGAAAAGTGATAAGTAAAAAAAAACATCAAGTTTTTATATATAGTAAAATGGCAGAATAGTATTTTCATGTGTCTTGGGGGTGGCAGGTGTAAGACCCGCATTTTTCTCTATTATTAGTAGTGTGAACTATATTTTTTTTTTCAATAATAGAATCTGGTTGTTATTATTTTATTCTTTATTCAATTATTATTTTTGAAAACTATATATGTGTATGACATGATATATTTAATTTGACTGAATATTATGATTAATTGTGTGAAAGTCATTTTTAAAAAAAGAATACTTCCTTGTGAAGTATTTTTAAAAAAATACTTATAATAATGATACGATTTAACTATTTTTAAAAAACAAAAACAATAAAAATATTTTAGATTAGTTAACTGCCCAAATGTTAGTTAGTGAGAAAAACAATATAAATCTCTAGTTGATTATTAGCTTAAGTTTATTAGATTAATTTATTTCTCCTCAAAATAAAGATATAAATTAAAAATGGACATTGAAAAGATATTGCTATAATTTAGGAAGAGAGATATTGAAATACTCTTAACGAGAATAACAACTTCCCTAACTCTACAAAAGACAACGGCTCCCTTCCATTTACACTCCCTTAGTACCATTTGGGATAAAGAAGAAAAAAAGAGAGAGACTTAGGAGAAGAAAAGGAAAGAGAACATAGGATAGGAAAATTTTGTTCTGGTGGCCAACGTTTGTGCAAGGAACTGGCTCCAATTTTTTTCAAATTTTAGTATGTCATCTCTACTTTTGAAATTGACTTATTAATATAATCTATTAATATTTTTACTTTTTATGGTGATGGATAATTTTGAAGATGAGGTTTGATATTATTATTATTGAGTAAAAATCCTTTTTAGTTTTAAAAGCAAAATTGTGACATGCAATTTATTTTTTTAGAGGTTTTCTTGATTTTCTTATGATAAAAATGTTTATCTATGTCAAACATTAATTTTCATCCCGTAGAAGTCGTTATAAAGACTAAATCGTATTTTAATCAATAGAAATTGCTACAAACTCCATTTTTTATTTGGTTAAAATTTTATGTTGTGATAGTTTGAGTGTTGAAGAGATTTTTAGAAACCTTATTGATATTAAAAATAATAATTTTTCCATAAATAATAAATGTGTTGAAAGTTGTTGTTATAGTTATTTCTTTTTGAAGGTTAAATTTATGATTTTTATGAGACAATTGTGTGGATGTTGTGTTGATTTATAAAATAATTGTATAACTGTTAATTTGTTTTGTAATAATTAAAATTAATTTTGTGTTGAAGTGTCATTAAATTTTATTGTTAAGTTTTTGGAAGTGAATTAAGGAAGTCTTAGGGATCCTTGATGCTTGTTATATTAGAATTTTGGTCCTAAAGAAATATTTGAAAAATCACATTTTTCTTTTATTTTATTGGATTTGCAATGAGGCACTTGCGCCAAATATATACTCAAAATCTCTTTTTATTGTTACTTGTTTGTGTGCTTGTTAACTTGAGAGATTGATATCTTTTAAAAATATAAAGAAATGGTGTGTCTTAAAACCTTAAGCCAACACCAAACCTTGAATAGGAATTAGGGATAGATGAATTTTGACACTAAGTGAGTAGTAAACTAATTTGTGAAGGTGTAACGTTTTTGGAGTAAAGACCATTGTATAGGAATCTTAATAACGGCACTCAGAACGGTAAGGGTATCACTCTATTCGTTTTTCTACTTGAATTATATGTGATATAAATGCATTGTGATGTTTATGTATTGGTCCTGTTTGTGTGTTATCTTCAAAATACGTGTTATATGAATTATATATGTTTATGAGTGATATTATGAGATTAAGCAATTTGCGTATCTTGATTGGTATCGGATAGTTATTCAAGGTGATGACTTTGTGTTTAAACTATGTTGGGGTACTGGACATGAAACTTTGAAGAACATTCATCCAACGGTGGGACATTGTCCATTGGTTGGATTTTTTACTCTACGGGTGGTGATATTCTGGAATCATGCATTGACATATAGTTTAACAAATAGGATTTGTGCATTTTGGTTGATTTATATCTTTGGTGCTTTGTGGTTATAATTGTTAAATGAAGTGTATGATTTAATTATATTTTTTCTATAATATATATATATATACATGTTTATTTGCTCTGTGTTTGTTATTTGGAGATGAACCTTACATTTGATTGGACGTCACATATAGTGTTACTTGAGCGAATAATGTCGCAGTCAACCTAGTAGGAGAAATGTGAAGAAACACACTTGGTGTTAGACATGTCGGGAGAGTTTTCCACAAGCGTCTAAAGTTATGATCAACTAGAATTTATTTTTGGGTAGTAAAACGCCAAGAGTTTTGGCTTTAAGAGTTTCTTTTCTTTAACGTATTAAATTTACTTTTTGTAATTGCGAATACTCTGATTCATTATTTTTGAAAATACAATTGAAAAAATTATTGATTGGTTTTAAAGTAAAGAGTATTTAAGATAATTTATTAAAAAAAAGAATATGTATTTTTACATTTAGAATTTCGTTAATTAATTTATCGAAAAAGTGATATGTTACAGCAGATATATGTGAGGGGTGACAAGTAGAATCCTCGTCAAAATATGACAACAAATTTATGAAAATTATACCCTTCCTATCTATAAAATTGGCCCTCTTACCCAACAACACAAATCATATTAAATAATTTAAAGTCCACAAATATCTTTTAGAATGTGTTTGAATGGAGTTATTAAAAAATCTAGGAAATTTAAAATTTTAAATAATTCAAATGCTTCGATAGCATTGTCTTAATTTATAAAATTTGTTATTTTGATTAAATAATTGTTTATTTAAAGTTTGACTATTTTTATAAATCTCAAAAACTTTAAAGCAAAAATGAAAATTATATTTAGACCAAAATTAAAATTTTGAAACAGTTAAGGGACCATTTTATATATTAATAGATACCGATTTACAATTTTTGAAAAAAATTTAGGACCACTTTATTAAAAAATGAAAAGTTATCGGACTTATAGGACAGATATAAAGAGGGAATTTCAATTACCAGAAGTTTCAATTGAATTCATTATCTTACATCTCATTTTGTTGTTTCAGTTTAGTTTGTTAACTCTTAAAAGTTTCCATCGATACTCTTAGTTTTTTTATTTTTTTATCAGAAATGATCCATTATTTTGTGAAAGTTACACACCAACTTGGTCCCATGTTTTTTCTTCAAAATGATCCTTTATTTTTTAAAAGTTATACCAATCTGAAACATAAAAGAAGTAGACCAAGCAGAAACTAATAAAATAAAGCACAAAAATTATTTTTTCCTCATTTTTTTAAAGATTTTTGTATTTACCAAAATAAAATGAAACAAGTATAAAATGATACGATGAGGATAAAAATTTATTATGAATGCCAATTATGATTATGTTTTTTCCTTGAAAATTTTGAAAAAAAATCAACTAAAATTGGGTACCAAGAACTATATTAAAATGCAATGAATAGAAGAATTTTTGTAAGATTAATTAGGGTGTATCTTAAAAAACAAAGTTCTTAGTAAAAATTATTATTAGTATAAAAAGTAGTACCCCAAACAGAAGGACAATGCATATACTATGTTTGGTGTGGTAGAATGAATACAATTCCTCATCACATGTATTATTATTAGTTTATTACTGACCCCAACCTAAACTGAACCTAACCCAATATTGAATGTGACACATTTTTAATGGACTCATTCAAAAGGCCATGTCAATGTAGTGTCCGAGTCAAGTATAAGCAAATGAGGTAATAATTTTTCTTTAATTATTTTCCCTTCAAGATGACGCAGCATAAAGTATTTATTCAATTATACAGCACCATTTGAAGGGAAGAGCACAATCATCAAATTCGTATCTTAACTTGACAATAGACACATAATTAATTATGAAAATGATCCATGTGGGTGGCGTGCAAATCATATATTATATATTAAAAATTGTGGATTATGGTTTACTAAAACAAGTTATGTATATATTAAAAAGATTAATAATATTTTTTTAAAGTGAATTTATGCTTTAAAAAATATTTTTTTAAACTTTATGCTTTAAAAAGATATATAAGATAATTTTATGCTTTAAAAAATCTTCACATCTTTAAATGAGGTGATTATCAAGAAATTTGGGAGATTTAATTTGATCTTTAAATTATCAAGATAATTAAAATCATGCATGCAAATGAAAAATTGATTTTTATAGTATTTTATTTTTTTGTTATAACTTTTTAAAAAATAAATTTTAAAAATAAAAATAAAAATGAAAATTGGATCAAAGAGTTTATCATAAAATAATATTTGTATTTCATCTATTTTTCACATTTTTTTTGTAATTAAATTTCAAAAAATGATTAAAATGAAAATCTATTTTTGAGAAACTCTTTATAAAAATTATTTTTGAGAGTAATTTTTTTAAAAAAAATATGATTTTTATTATGTTAAAATATCTAATAATGAAATTTTAAGTTATAAAATGCCAAAAATTCTTTTTTTTAATTGATAGTAAATGAGTCAAAAACAACTTATATTATTTTTAAATAAACTCATAATTTTTTTTTAATTAATATAAAGTTAAAATAACTTTTTAAAAAATCTTAAACGAGCATACCCATAATGAAGAAATTAAATCCATTAAAAAGATTTTAAGGGCAATTTACCAAAGAAAGGGAGTTTAGGGACAATGAATTTGATTTATCCTTATCCTAAATCTCGAGTTACCGTCATATGAATAAAAATTAAATGCAAGAGAAGCTTTGCATCTTTTTATTTAATAATAATAAATATATTATAATATTTGTTATCAGAAAAAACATACGATTTCAATCCTTTATAGTATAAATTTGTGAAACAAACTTCTCAAGTATTATAAAATAATAATTAGAGTGATTTAAAAAAAATTATTTTAAATCATAAGGATTTATGCATTTATAAATTTTCATACCATAAATGGATGTAAAGTTGAGTTGTCTTACAAATTGGCGACTCTACAAATCGTGAATTCTTTTTTTGGAAAGAATTGTATTTCAAGGAGAAACAACACAATAGATTGTGAAAGATAAATTATATCATTTTTTTTAATAAAAAATTATTTCACTATATATGTGTACCTATATATATATATATGTGTATAAATAATAATAATAACAATACATAAATGTATTAGTTAGAATATTAATCCTCAAATAAATTTACTAATTTTATTTGATGAAATAGCCAAACCAACGGTGGACCCTCCCTAACCATTATTTTCATGACAGAATTTCTAGATCAATAAAAGTGTCTTTCCAAAATTTCTTTTCCACCAATTCAAACTTATAAAAGTCTCTACTAACTTTTGTGTAAGGTGAAGGGGTAAATTGGGGGTAAAAAAGTCTCTACAGGATTTTATAAATAATATTTATATCTTAAAAATGAAATATACAATTTTAGAAAAAGAAAAATACATAATTTATAATATAAAATATATATCTTTAGTATTCTAACATGGTCCTCTAACTTTTCCCTTTTTAAAAATATTCTAGAGAGCAACCTTAAAAATAATCACTATAGAATCATAATCCAAATGATGTTAGTGTTTATTATTATTATTATTGGTATGAACGGCATAATATTCATCTGACTTTATTGATGATTAATTAATTTTAGTAGAAGAATTTAATTGATCATATTCTCTATTCCTTTCCAATCACATTTTTCTCGTTTATAAGACTTAAATTCAAAACTTGGATGAGAATGTAAATTTAGTTCTACTCATACTAATATAATATTAGATTCAATAATAAAATATCAAATATTTTCTAATCAAATCAAATCAAAATCTTAGTTAACCCTTCCACGACCTATATATTAATTGATATATCTTTCCATTTTTTTAAAAGTTTTTTCTCCTTATTTATATGCTCTCACAACTATAGTCCTTTTCAAAAACTAATTTTCTTAAAACAAGTTCAAAAACCACAATGGCAAGAATAAGTCTATTGTGGTTCATACTTTTGATGATGATATTTTATTTCTTTGTAACTCATGCTTATAAGGGTAACTTACCTCTAACGAAAGTTTATGGTGTCACTCATCATGAAGCAATGCTTGAATTGAATGCATTGAAGGCCTCTTTCACCAAACATGATTCCATTCCTTCACCAACTTCTTCCCTTTCACCTTCTCCTTGTCCTTCTTCTATGCAACCACAGGTAATTCAAAAATTATTTTAATACCTTTTGATACCCTTTTCATCTATGTCATTAGCATGGTTTTAAATAGCTATTGTCATATTGATCATTGATATTATGGACAATCGCAGTCTATAGAGCTTTATTTAAAACTTTGGTCATTGGATAAATTTATATACTTAGTGCATGTTTGAATTCATAAGATGACCTATCGTAGTTTTGAAAAAAGTTATTTTGAATTTTCAATTCTATGTTATTTTGACAAACTCACAACTAATCCAAACATATACACTTAGCCTAAATTTGATATCACGGTTGATATCACATAATCAGATAAGCTATGGTTTTGTAAAAGTTACAATTTTGTAAAATTACACTAACTCATCGTTGCTCTAGCAAATAAACAGAGTGACATCAAATATGCATTTATTCATTTCTTTTCCAATGCAATACTGTGTTAATGAACAATGTTTGATAAATTTTTGAATTTTATGTTAATAGGATACTAATAAGAAACCACATGTGTACCTTGTGACATCTTATGGTGCTGATCCAACAGGACATTCAGATAGTACTGAAGCTATTCTTGCAGCCATAGCTGATGCTGCAAAAGGTCCAAGTAAAGGTTTCTTGATGAAAGACATTATTAACCTTGGTGGTGCTGAGATTAATCTTCAAGGTGGAAACTACTTGATCAGTAAACCTTTGCAGTTTCCAGTGGCTGGAGTTGGAAACATCATAGTATGTTTGCATAATCCATTTTGTTTTCTCCATTAATCAAGTAATTTGATTTTTTTAATAAAAAAAATTGTCATTGAAGTAAAATATGAGCTCATTAATTATCTAGAAAAAAAAACTGTCTCTTCATAAAGTTTGTGGATTATGGTTGGAATATGGATTTAGTGTAGTAGAACTACAAAGTTAGAGCATCTATCTACCGTTCAATTAAGATTAGACAATTTAATTTTTTAATTTTTTTAAATTTAAAATTTGAATTATGTGATCTTTAAGTGATTAATCCCTAACAATTGTATAGTTAGAGGGTGGCGACTGTATCAAATTCAAATCCATAGTTATTGTATACTTTAGTTAGAGTGATTTTTTAGACTTAAGGATATTGTGACTTTGGTATTAGGTATAGCAACCATAGACGTCTTCTGTCCCATAGTGACATATGTAACTACTTTTAATTATTTTTATTTTTTAAAAAATTATTATCATTTTGATGTGTTAATATCAATATGGTATATGATATTTTTAGAGATTTGATATTTTAGTCTAAAAAGAACAAATAAATTTGTTTGAGAAGTGATGGTACCTTTAGAGTATATATGGATTACTGGTGAGTTTTTCAAATTCATAATGACAATATATTATTTTAAACTCTAAAGTATAATTTTTTATTAAAATCCCAATAAGTCAATGTGATTCCGTCAATCCTATTTTAGAGAGACAGACAGAAAAAAAAAATTCTAGAAAAGAGAATTTTTAACAATTCTTACAATAAGAAGTTGCAGCAAATCAAGGCAAGATAATACATTAATTTTTTTAAAAAATTTCTTGAGTCAATATAAGTCATTCAAAAGACATCAAATTTGACATCTAAGTTTGATTTTATTTTGGAATTTTGATTTTTTAACAGATACATGGTGGAACTATAAGAGCCTCAAATAATTTTCCACAAAATGGACATTTAATTGATTTATCAAACTATGGTTCAACTTCACCCTCCTACAATTATGAATACATAACTCTCAAGGATCTCTTTCTAGACTCAAACTTCAAAGGTGGAGGAATTTCAATCAAAAACTCACTAAGAATCAACATAGACAATTGTTACATAACACATTTCAACACAACTGGAATTTTAGTCCAAAGTGGTCATGAAACATACATAAGAAATTGTTTCATTGGACAACACATTACTGCAGGAAGTGACAAAAATGAAAGATGGTTCTCAGGAACTGGAATTAGCATTCAAGGGAATGATAATGCTATCACTGATGTTGTTATTTTCTCTGCTGCTATTGGAATAATGGTTTCTGGTCAAGCCAACACAATTTCTGGTGTACATTGTTATAATAAAGCTAGTGGATTTGGAGGTACTGGAATTTATTTTTTTATTTTTAAATTATTCTTAGAATTATATCAATATAGTCATTCACATTATTTATATTGCAAAATTTAAATCAAATTTGTCTCTTTTGTTTGGATATATTTTCAAATGCATCTCCGAGTCCCGACATTATTTACTTAATTTTAAATTTATTCTTAATATTACTAACTTAATCTCATTTTATTCTCTACAAATACCAATAAAATATTTTAGTTGGTCTTTGAAATTGTAGAGCCGTATTAATATAGTTTCTCATATTATTGATATTTCAAAATAATTCATGTGATTGCAATTTTTTTATCAAATTTGTGGTCCGTTGATATTTATATATATAGGGATTGGAATGAGATTAAGTTGGTAATTTTGGGGATGATTATGAACTTAAATAAATAAAGTTAAAGATGCATTTGATAAACACGAACTTAATTAACATTTTGCAATTCTAAGATCAAAAGACTACGGTGATATATCACTACGAGAATAATTTAGATACTTACTCAAATATTATTAAATAAAGTTTAACACTGATAGTTATTTTATAAAGAAATTAATTTTGATACAATGTCTAACTTTTTATATTGACAATCAAACATAAATCCCCCCTCTTGTATTGCTTTTAAGGTAGAAAAAATTAAAGTCAAATAATCCAACAAATGTGATGTAAAATATTATGAATTAAGTTCTTTTACAAATGTCTTCAAAATAATTTGTATTATGTCCTTGAGTGAACTAACACCTTATGAACAGGTACCGGAATTTATTTGAAACTACCAGGTTTAACACAAACAAGGATTGTAAATTCTTACATGGATTACACAAATATTGTTGCTGAAGATCCAGTTCAACTTCATATCTCAAGTAGTTTCTTCCTTGGTGATGCAAACATTGTTCTAAAATCAATCAAAGGTGTGGTAAATGGTCTCAACATTGTTGACAACATGTTCAGTGGTTCAAATCATGGTGTTGAAATTGTGAAGCTAGACCAATCAATTAGTCATTTTAATCAAATTAATCAAGTTTTTGTTGCTAGAAATGTTGTGAAGGGTATGAATTTAAAGGCCACTTCAGCAATGATATCTATGCATGGAAATGGAACTTCATGGATTGCTGATTTTAACAAAGTTTTGGTTTTTCCTAACCTTATTAAAAATGTTCAATACTCTTTAAGTGCAAGTGGTAACAAATTTCCTAATCATGTTCTTAGGAATGTGTCTCACAATTTTGTTGTGATTGAAACCAATGAGCCAGTGAATGCAAATGTTTTTGTAACAGTGGATCAAGGTAATTCAAAATGAAGATATTTTTTTATGGTGGCATGGCAAGAAATTTGGTATAGTAATTTTTTTTACTTCTTTCTTTGCATAACAATATTATATATAAAGTATACAAAAGAGATTTTAGATTTTATGTTTCAAAGTTATTAGATACATTATAATGTAAGTAGTGGCAAAGGGTTATTAGTCAAATTATTATTTGGTTTACTATGAATTCTTATTTACCATTATTAATTGCTTTGGTTAACCATAATCTATGTAAAATATGTTAGTCAATTTTTTAAGGTATATGTTCTTTTCATTTATGGTCACTTTTATATCTAATATAGAAAATGCTATCTATTCAAACTTAATTCGTTAAACAAGAAAGGACAATAGATTAGTGTCAAATTAAAGATTGGAATGTAACAAGAGAAGTTTCCTCCCTCTAAAGTTTGCCTTTTTTATTTATTATTATTATTAGTTGCTGAATTTGCCTTTCTCCCTAGTTAATCTTGTTAGGTATATTTACCTTCTCCTGTTCTTTGGGCCACATTGATTGGTAGTGAAAGAAATTTAGGCCCATTGATTTCTACACCATGTTGTTGAAGGACCAGAACCATTTGACCAAAAAGTCCTTACTTACATGTGACATTTTTTTATTTATAATTTACTTACATGTGACTTATTACCTTTACTTACATAAGCCATAAACAAAATGTTGAATTAAAACCTTTGCTCACAAACAATGGTTAATGTTGACCGTTTATATATGACTACTATTAAAACACACTGAGAAGATGAATTATTAATAACATTTTTAATACTTGTGGTTGTGGGTCACTATTGGTAATGCGCAACTGTCTTTTAAATAACACACTCGTGACCAACTTAATAATGTTATTAATGGAACAATGATGCTCAATTAAATTGACAAGTAATGGTAAGGCTCTTCAACAAAAACATCTTTACATAAAAATTCTAGCATATTAGGGTAAGTATTTGGATCCTCCCCACCATTCTCTCTAGTTCTACTTTATGGATTGAGATCGATCATTTCAGATTTTAGTTCAATAATTATTTTTTTTAAACAAATTAAAATTTGTTTGAGATCTAAATAATATAGTTATATAGTCATTAATTCCGTAAATGCGTGTAGTGATAAATATAGTTGTTGAATTGATTTTTCTAAGATAAAAAAAATATTAATAAACTATTATTACGTTAAATTTTAGAGTTTAAACTCTTAAATTTCGTACCTAAAACTCATTTGAAGTCATTTAATTAACCAACAGAATAATGTACTTATACATCATTTAGTATTTGAATTGATTATTCAACAATTGACTAAAGAGCACAAAGGTGAAATGCCAAAAAAATTTAAAATCCAAAAGTAAAAAGGAACCACAGCCACTTGAAAAAACCACACTAACAAATTTATTGGCTGCTTCAAGGCAACCCATATCTTAATCTTATCTCTTTATGAGAGCGCCTCACAATCAAGTCCCTACCTATGCACATTGAGTATGCAACCACCATACAATAAACTAAATAATAATAATAAAAAAATCAATAAAGAAAATATCCCACTAACCCATTTCCTTTTCATAATTTTTAAAATAAATAAACAAAAAAATTCATAGTAAATTGAAGAATTTTAGATGAGATGATTTGAATTTCTTTTAACTTAATCATAAATTTTTCAACTTAATAAAAAATTTAAAATTTAAATTCAATTTTTAAAATTCAACAACTTTAAGATCCTTGAAAAAAAGATTTTTTTTGTTCAATATAATCTTATCTGATTAGAAAGATTGATCTCTATAATTGCGTTTACAAAATATATGATTTACACTAAAAAAACTAATGATAACATACAAGACAAGTCAATGCATGTACTTTCCTCACAAAAAAAAAAAAAAACCAATAATGTTAACAGGCTAACATACTCTCTTGTTGTTGGATATATGTAAAAGATTCCTTCATTATTTTATTACAATATAACACAACTTATTGAGGCCATTCA
>JBBPBO010000003.1:2862677-2884263 GCA_037974295.1 Cicer cuneatum | reverse complement strand
CAATTTTTTTCCCAAAAAAAAAAAAATTAAAAAATGTTCGATTTTTTCTAAATCATTTTTACGATATTTTATAAAAAAAAAACAAATTTAAATTTTTTTTTAAAAAAACAATCTTAATTAATTTAAAAAAATTTGGCGCAGTCTAATTTATCATATATATATTTATTTTGTACAGCCCTGGTGGATATGCCTCAACCCAAAAACCAATCAGCTTTATGTATTGATTTCCTTTCTGTTTAATGAAAACTGATACTTGTTAAAAAGTGTTTCTTATAGAACTTCAATTCATTTTTTCATTTAGATTTTCAATTGAAATCACTTTTGCTATGTGGGAAGATAAATTGAAATGACTTTTTCAAGAGTCCAAACACAAACAATAAAATTCAAAACCAGCACTTCTCTCTCAAAGTTTAGAATCACTTGTGAAAAACTAAATATGACCGAGAAGAATCACTTGTTTTCCAATCTTCTGTTCCATCAGTCATCTCCTCTTGGAAGGACATTGATTTTCATCACCACTACAAGCAATGACATAATACAACTATTGTCTTATTGGTTCATCATATACAAGATAAACTATTGTCTTATTCACAATGAAACCATTCTCAAAAACAACAACAACCTCTACCTTGTTTCCAGGTTCCATACTCGATACTACTCTGTACCCCTCCTCATCGTCAAAACAGGTTAATGCTTCTCTCTTATAGAGCTGAATTGTGGCCTTTGTGTAGTTTTTCACCAACACGTTTTTAAGGCCATCTGATGTTATGTTATCTGAAGTTGAAGAATAGACAATGCACATCATTGACTTCAAGTTATGCCCTTTCACTTGAGGAACTTCAAAAATTACAGAAGAACCTTCACAATTGAAGCTTAACCAATTTGGATAACTATCATTGGGGAACAAAAACCTACCACGCCCATCAACAAGCATATTCTGTACAAGAGAATATAGGATCAAAATTTCATTTAACATTATATTAACAATAAAGTACATGGAAGGGAGAATGAGTGAAACCTGTTCAATTTTCTCTTTCAAAATATTGGCAACTTGACAATTCATTCCCATTTGAATGAAAATAGATTTCAAGGAATTTCTTGATACTTTTGATGTAGTTTCAGTTGGTTCCAAATCCTTATAGTTTAGGGCATATAAGGCTTTCAAAATTATGGCTGCATCTTGAGAAAGTTGAAGTTCTGAGCTGCACTCCACCCAAAGACTTCGAAGACTGGGAAGGTATTTGGAAATCAATGATAGTTCGCGGGAACTACTATGTGTAACAAGACATTTTTGAAATTGGGATGGGAGATTATTTGTTGGTGACATCCAAGACTTAATGATCGATGGAAACACATTGCGCGAAAATCCTTCATAGCTACACAGAGAAATATATCCAATGCTTTTTGACCTTACTATCGAAAAAGGCACTCTTTTTATTGCAGTGTTGTTTGCAAGCAGGGTGGTTAAAGATTCCATTTGTTCTATGTCTTCTTCCAATTTGTCAATCATTGAACAGCCAGAAAGAATGAGAGTTTTCAAAGATTTCAACTTATAGATACTTCTTGGAAGGCTTCTAAGGCTAGTACAGTCTTGCAAATTTATATGAAGAACTTTATTGAGATGTCCAATACTTTGGGAAACTTGAGACAACATTGGACAATCTACGAGTATTAGTTGTTCAAGATTAGGCAAGTTTGAAAAGTCTGGAGTTTGTATCAGATAATGAGAATGACTAAGATTGAGAATTTTCAACTTCTCAAGCCTCTGCAAGAACAAAAATGTAACATAGAAAACTTAGGCAAGAATCATAAATAGATAAATGAAAGTAAATTAAATTACTGACAGATGAGAATGAAAATTAAATATTTACACTAAGGCAGTGTCACTTCCATATATAACGTCGCATAAATTATTAAGCCGATGTCTTAGCATTCTGCGCAAAGTTAAAAAAATTGAAATGATAGATAACATTGTAATCTAAAGTCATTTATTGAATAGTCAAGATTAGATTCCTTTCCCTTTTTTTATACTATATCAAAGTTTCTGCACAAGTTTAGGTTGTAACTTTATGTTTTTTTTGTAGTAGTTGAAGGAGCTTTCATGCAACACACTAAATATATGAATAAAACTATTAATAATCTTCTGGAACTTTAATTTTAAGGAAAAAAAAAACTTAAATACAGTCCTCTAGGCACTGTTCCTACTGTTTTACTAGGAAAAATTGTCTGAACTACTTTCTCCTAATTTTAAGGGAATAAGTTTTAGTGACATTTGTATGTATAATTAACAAAGAACAATAGACATTATACCTGTGCTATGGTACTGTATCTAAGCTTTGTTCTAATTTTAATTCAAGCTAACACATTAATGGATAACAATGTTAAATAATTTTACACTTGACATCAATTCAAATTTAAACATGTTTCCTAATTCTGTCTAGTGTTTAGAAAAAATTATGATCATAATTTTGAAATTTAGACCAACTATTATTTGTAAGAAAACTATAATATGTTTCACAATTTGAATATTTGTAAAATGTTTGCTGGTGGAAATTCAAAACTAGAAAGATCGACATAAACAAAGATGAAAATTATGTCGGAATAACCATAGAATAAAGAAGTATAATAAACTTTGAGGTGCAAAAAATCTGAAATCAAAATTAATACCTGAGTCTCTTTCCACAAAAATCTGATATTGCTATTTTCTAATTCAATGGAAACTAAATTTTCTAGATAAAAGCTTGTAGGTATGTATTCTAAAGGAAATCCATTCCATGAAAGCCATCTCAATTTTTTTGAAAGGTACTCAAAATCCCCATCAACTTTTACTTCAGTAAGTTGAAGTAATCTGAGTTTCTTCATCTCCTTAAATGCTTTAGTACTAAAACGTTGTACATTAGCTTTGGGCAACTTCAAAGTCAAACCCTCAACAACCTTTGTTCCCTATAAAATATAATTCACAACCAAATTAAATTTAAAATCACAACAACTAAATTAATTTGTGTTCATGTGATAAACATCAAAACATATTAATGTTAAAAATTTACTCATAAAATATGATTCACAACCAAACTTATCCAAAATAGAAAACAAATGTATAAGAAGTACTTACGGTTTGTTCCAATAGTACATCAATTACATCCTTACTAAACCAAAATCTGCTACGCTCTTCAAGATCCTTTGGTGATTTCTCACGAATGATTTCTCTTCCCATATCTCGCAACAAATCATGCATTCCAAGCTTGTTCCTATCATCAACAGTCACAAGGCTTCGCTCCACAAGGACATTAATTCCAATTTCTGCATAAAGTTCGCAACCGTTTAATATATGTACAACATTATTTCGGGCCATCCCAATGAAAAAACAAGCTATGTCAAGGAATATTTCTTTCTGAAGATCATCTTCTAAACCATCATAGCTTATTCTTAATTTCTTTTGTACTTGATCATTTGGAATTGATTTGAGTTTGTCCAATACACATTTCCACTCAGGTATCCCTCGAGCAAACAAATATGACCCAAGGACTTCGAGAGCTAGCGGCAATCCCCCAGAATACTCGACAACTTTTAAAGATAATTCAGCAAACTCTTTTCTGGGTTTTGCTTGCTTGAATGCATTCCAACTAAAAAGCTCAATTGATTCATTTTCATCCATTTCTTTCATTCTATATACTTGGTCAACTCTATTCCCATTGAGTATTTGCATATCTCTAGTTGTGATAATTATTTTACTCCCCGAACCAAACCATTGACGACTTCCACACAAAGCATGCAATTGATCTAATGTACTCACATCATCAAGAACAACAAGTACTCTTTTATTTCGAAGTCTATCCTTTAATATAATTTTTCCTGCCTCAATGTTTTGTATCTTGGTTTTTGTTTCCTTGCAAGTATCAAAGAGAAGTTGTTGTTGTAAAGACACCTGCCCAACATTTTGTTCCCACATCTCCCTAATATTTGCAAGGAAGCTCCTATAGTTAAAACTGCGGCCAATTTGATTATAAATGGCTTTTGCAATGGTTGTTTTGCCAATGCCACCCATGCCCCACATTCCTAGTAGTATAACATCATTTGATTGTTCAATGTCTAACTGTTGTATCATATCTCGTACACGAAGTCTAACTCCCACTGGATTATTGGCAACAAACAAGTCTGTCTTGTCTAGCAAACCTGTAACTTTTTTAACAATATCCTTGACAGCCTCTTGTTCGTTCCTATTTAAAAATTCAAATAAAGAATTATATATATCATTGAATATAATTATATAGATATAGGTAAATATCAATGTATTTATGTGTCAAAAGTATGAGGAGCTGATAAAAAATATAAAAATGCAAAAAGTTAAAATATAATTCAAGAGAATACTATGCTTTTTCAAAAGGTTTTTTTTTTTGTTAAGATATCATTTTTTTACTTTTGTTTGTGTTATTATTTTAATCTTTGAAATATTTTACATTGGAAATATAGAATATTTGATTTTTTTTTAATAAACAAATGTTATTAGTTAGTCCAACGAGAGAGAATTTGTTAGCTAGATAGATTGAAGTATGAACCATTTCATTAAACTCTTTCAGACACATCTAAATTGTCTAATTGAGATTGAACGTTTCAAAAACAATTAAAATCTAAATTTAAAATGTATACCATTCGGTCTTGATCGGACAATTTAGATTTTCATATGGAATTTTAGTGAAGCTTAATAAATCCAAATTCAAATTCATATAGAACACATTTGTTGGAAAAAATGAATGATTGTTTAATCGAATTACCTGGAATTTTGCACAACAAATCCTGCAAGCCCTGCTGCCTCTTGAAGTGCCCCTATCCATCTCTGTTCCAACGCCAAAATCGGAAAGTCGAATTTTAAGTTTGTCTTTTTTGCATAAAGATTGCAACTCCGTTCGTTATTTGAAAGTCTACTCAACAAACTTAGAAACGCTTTTCCAAATTCACCTGATTGATAACGAACTTCCGATGGATCTACACCGTAGAACACTGGCAAAACAACTTGACCTATGGTTCTTCTACACCTGGTGATTCTCACCAATTCATCGAGACACCATCTTGAATCTCCATAATTTTTTGACAAAACTATAACGGCAATTTGAGATTGTTCGATTGCTCGATTAATTGATGTTGAAATTTGATCTCCTCTTTGAAGCGAATCATCATCTCTAAAAACAGTGATTCCGGCGTTTTGAAGTGAAGCGTAGAGATGTGAAGTAAATGATGCACGAGTATCTTCTCCTCTAAAACTTAGGAACACTTATGGATTCTAGTTGATGTGCGATCATTGGAAGACATGAATGTATGAGATTGCTAGAACACTTTTAATTTGTGATGATTGAGTTAAGAGAATTAAGAATTGTAGAAGAAATGAATTGAAACAACACTTTTGCCCACACTGACCTAATTTTTTTAAAAACTAAAATTTCGAATTTATCCTTCTGTTTTTCCAAAACCTAATTTCCAAACTAATTCATCACTATAATCTTCATTCATCTCTCCCTAAACCTAATTCCCAAACGCCATAATTTTCATCAAAGTCCACACGAAAATCATCAATCTTCTTCAATCATCTTCATCTTCTTCAAACACCTTCAATCATCATCATCTTCAACAACTTCTTCACTATCACATTTTCAACAAGTAAGTACAATGTTGTTGTTGCTGGGTTTTAAAAATTGCAAACCCTTCACGTACAATTTTGCGTTTTTTGAAAACCCGTTCAGGTACGTGAACTCAATTGATGTACGAGGTTTTTTGAAAACTAGTTCACGTACGTGAACTCAATTCACGTAAGAATTTGGGATTTTGAAAACCGTACCCTTCTGGGTTTTTGAAAACCAGTTTACATACGCTTCTGGATTTTTTACTCTAAGTTCACGTACGTGAACTGAATGCACGTAAGGTATGGCAAGTTCACGTACGTGAACTTAAATCATTTAGGGCATGCTGGCTGAGTTCACATATGTGATCTTAATTCACATACGTGATCTTAATTCACATACGGTTCTAAAATTCTTGTAAGATTGTGATTGTTTTGATTTTGATTATGATTTGGTTTTGTAGGAATGATGCGCACTATGTTTATCGACAGGGAGGGTCGTGTTGTACTGAATGATGGTACTTCTAACGAGGAGGGTTGTCGTGTTAGACCAACGGTTTCCGCACGGGCTCACCGTGCTAGACGAGAGCAAAGACGATTACAGCAGGAAGAGACACAACGGGCACAACAGGAAGAGGTAGAACATGCCCAACAGGAATAGGCCCAAGAAGCGCAGGAAGAAGCACATGATGAAGAGGAAGAGGCACATGATGAACCTCCACATGATGATGGATTTCCTGGTGGTCAGGTTGACACGTCAGTCCCGAGGACATTTGCATATCATGTCGCGATTAATCTATAGAATAGCGTGGTAATTTTATAGGTTATTAATTATTTAACTTATATTATAATTATTCGCATACTTTATTTAACTTAAATTATATTTAGTCGCATAATTTATTTAACTTATATTTGTTTAACTTATATTTATTCGCATAATTTATTTCAGGATCACGGGGAGTTAAGAGTATTCAGCAACGGGAAAAAACTAAAAGAAGTTGTCATTGAACATCCAGAGGTTGAGCAACTGGTTAAAACCTCTGGATTATATTCGCTGATAAAATGCAGCTACGAAATGATCGACAAAGGGATCATTTCTGCATTTGTAGAGAGGTGGCATCGTGACACCAACAGCTTCCATCTTCCAATTGGGGAGATGACGATTACTTTAGATGATGTCGCTTCTCTGCTGCACATTCCCATCATCGATGCATTCTTCAGCGTCAATGTATTTAACAAGGATGACGGTGCTGGGATATTGGCTGATCTGCTTGAAGTTAGTCATGATGCTCCGTATGCTGAGTTTAACGTCACACGGACAGCCACTGTGAGGTTCAGTTGGTTGCTTGACGTATACCATCAGCGATGCGGCGAGCAGTAGTGGCATATGGCTGCGAGGGCATATTTGCTATTTTTGGTTGGTTGCACCTTGTTCAGCGACAAGACTGCCTTCGCAGTCAACGTTGCCTATTTAGACTGCTTCAGATATCTAAATGTTTCTAGTGGATATGCTTGTGGTGTTTCCGTTCTTGCCTACTTGTATGACAATCTTCGAGAAGCGAGCATGCATCAGACCAGGACGGTATCAGGGTATCTGACAGTATTACAGGTAAATTCTATTGTTATTTATTTTGTTTAATTTCTATTATTAATTGTTAACTAATGATATGTTATTTTGTATGTTCAGACTTGGGTCTACGAGCATTTCCCTACATTATATGTAGATTGCTGTAGACTCTCTCATAATTATGTGGAGGACAGCCCTAGAGCACTTAGATGGAGGCCAAAGAGGGATAAGGGGTTGGTTGCTCCATTTAGGAAAGCTCTTGATGAGATCGATGCTCATGAGATATGATGGACACCTTATAGAGAGCATCGACTGAAGCGACCATTACAGAGTATTTCGTTATTCAGAGGGTGGATACGTTGGGGTCCGAAGATGTACGCTTACCTACCAGACAGAGTAATGCGTCAATACGGACATGTTCAGACCATTCCTAGTTCACTTTTGGAGATATTAGGTCAGACGACCACTCCAGAGGAAATGGACATTATGTTTACGTAATATGTTGTGCATGTTGTTGACGCTGGCGCAGTTGTACATGGAGCTGCAGACTGTGCAAACGGTTACATGGATTAGTTTCACCAGATTTCACATCCATACGTCATATATAGAGAATCTGTCCATGTAGGTCATTCGGTTGCTGAACCTACTGATGAAGGAATACCTGACGATGGTCTACCTTCTGTTGATTTGATGGTAAATAAATTAACTACTTATCTATTTTTTTAACTTTAATATTTAATTGTGTTTTTAATTTATTTAATGTATTTTAAATGTAGGCTCGAGCAATATAAATTGCGGAAAAAATTCTCGGTCGTAATTTGATATTACCTGATGGCATCGAACTCATCAATGAGTTAATTACAGTGCTAAGGAATCAGAGGGGTGGTGGACGTAGAGATTGGACGTATGTAGTACCATTTACTAGGAGACGTAGAGGGAATTAGGATTATGTACTAATTAGGGTTATGTAGTATCAATATTAATTATCATACAATTGTAAATATTACATTTCAAAATATCATACAATTTTAAATATTAAATTTCATACGTGATATTAAATATTAAATTTCATATGTGATAATTATTAAATATAATACATGATAAATATTAAATTTCATATGTGATAAATATTAAATATAATATGTGATCAATATTAAACGTGATCAATATTAAATTTCATACGTCATCAATATTAATTATTTAGTTTACAATAAAATCATTTATAGTTTGTGGAAATATCTGCAACTAATGTTGCATGCGATTATTGTAAATAAACTCTCATTGTCGTGCTTCTTGAGTGCAATACTTTTTCCACAAATTACTTGTTGGTGGCATAGGAGAATCAGACTTCAAGTAAACCTGTTGAATTTAATAATTTATTAAACTATGAAAAAAAGTTGACAATTGTTAAATTATTAAACTATTTAATAATTTATTAAACTATTAAGACATGCACGAAATGACAATTGTTAACAAATGTTATGACAATTATACAATGATCTGTCGTAGATGTTGGTGGTGGACTTCTTAGAGGAAAAAATGTTTGTGATTGGTTAATTAATAATGCAACGAAAACCAAGTTAAATTTCGAAGCAATCACATAACCAATTTCTGGAAGTGTCATCCAATTATCCGTAGATGCAACTTGTTCAACATATACATTATCTATAAGGTTTTGAACAAAACTAACTCCACCATATATTGTACCGTAATGAGACATGAACTCTTGAAGCTCTACTATACACTGTTGACGAATGAATGCCCAAGAGTTCTCATCCATTCCAAGTAAAGCTGCAACTGCACGATATCCACAATTACCATATGAACCGACGTCAATAATGTTATCTATGAATTTATAAATTTCAACCGGCAACCATTCATTGAAGACAAGAACTCTTGGTTGTTGAACTTTAGAGAATGATGGTCAAGGTGTCAGCTTTTTGACTGATGAATAAGGTTACTGCACTTTAATAGATGACACAGTGCTACATGCATTTGTGTCACTGCATCGAACATTTGCATCCACATACTCCCACCAAGAAGGATCACGCTTGGTTGACTTTTCTCTTTTTGATACCTTACTTTTTCCTTTTTTTGGTGCACCCTTAGTTTTAACCTTGTTAACAGGTGGACACATCGACGTAGTGGATGAATACGCGATCTCTTGTAATTTACCTTTAAGTGAAATTTTGCCAGGTACATCAAGTTCTTCAAAAAATTTCACTATCACGTATATTTCATGTTTCATAGATAACTCTGAAGTTTTATTGGATCCATGATCATGAAAAGTTAATTTACTCCACCAAACATGAATAACTTCTAATGCAATGGAACGTGGGACCATACTATACCTTGCTATTTCATATGCACAAGGTAGACCATGTGTCGTGCTTATCGTGCAACGACATTCAGACTTATCAATACCCACATATTTCACCTGATCATATTTTGCGGCAATGTGATCAATTGCATTTTTGGACACAATACCACACAAATATGCGTACAATCTGTTACTATGTCGGTGCACCTTTTGAATGATGCTCCTTTCAAAGGATGCTATTATCTCATTGTGTTGTAATATAATCATGCTATTGATGATTTCACAAACACTGCATATATCACCAACACTAACTTGTAATATCCGTTTAAAACTCCAGTGTGCCGACTCAACCCTTTGTGTTGTGGTATTCCCAAAATTCATAACTCTATTTGTCCATGCCGCAACAAATCTTTCCTTGTGGGGATCTAACCATTGTTCATGTACATAATAAAAAAATAGAACAGCTACTACAAATTCCTTCAAACATAGCCAACTTCGTGTAGTATTGAGACTCATCATGACTGTATACAAGACATTCCCATGCCTCCATCACTTGCACCTGCTTCTTTTTTGGAAATACGGTCATCTTACACTTCGCTTTCACATTTTTACATACATGAAACAAGCATAATAAATTGACCGCGTTTGGAAAAACATATTCAATCGCGTTCATCAAAGCAAGGTCTCTATCAGTTACAATGACTTCAACTTCTCCACTTGTAATTTGTTCTTTCACCATTTGTAGTGCCCACGCAAAATTATCAGCACACTCAAACTGTAGGTATGCAAATCCCACACAAAATGTCATTTCAGTAGATGTAACACCAATAATCTCAAGTAATGACATTCGATACCTACAAGTCTTATATGTGCTATCAATAACCAATACTATGCTAAAATTATTCACAAGAGTTATAGCGTCTGGATGAGCCCAAAAAATTTCCCCCAACTCATCTGAACCATCTACCTTCCTATATCGATAGATGTATTTTTCGCATTCCATCAATGTCAAAAGATGTTGCATTTCTGTTCTGTTACCTCTAAGTGATGATCGATATGCTTGACGTGCATTGTAAACTTGTTTTATTGTTGTCAAACTTTTAACATTATGATCCTTTAGCGTCATCAATATGTTTCTTGGTTTTACCATGTTCTTCGTGATATCACCAAGTAAATTTTTCTCTTCACGAGACAATCGTCCTAAGAAAGCATGACAAGTCAGTTTTTTGGCCAATTCGTGGTTATGGATACCACATATTACATGCAAATACCATCCCTCTCCAACACTTGATGGTGTTACTCTCAATCTAAATGGGCATTCACATTTTCTAGTACAAGTACTCCTCATCGGTTTAGGATTTTTTTCAAGGTCTATATTTACCGCTTATTTCACAACCAAAAATTAATTTTGTCTTTGTTCTTGGTTGTGCTGTCACAATTTCAGATCTAAAAATGATAACGAAAACTCCATTTTCCTTTCCAACATTTCTAACCCATTTTAATAAATCATTTCTCCTGTCAAACATCATGTCAATGGTAAACACATCAGTCAAATCAATCATAACCGGTTCAACTCCTTCATTCATGGCATCTTCAATTACGGGTTCCACACCATCATTCATTGCATCAAAATCATCATACATTTCATCAAAATCACGTTCCAAACCATCTTGAATTTCCTCGAAATATTCCAAACCCTCATACATTTCGTCACTATGGTATCCCCCTTGATCCATTTACATGTATCCAAAAAATAACATATAAAAATTTCAGTAATATACAGTAATTCTACTTGATTTGAGTTCAGGTAAACTCCCGTGAACTCAGTTCACGTATTTGTCACAAAACTCCCCTTTACGTGAACTCATTTCACGTATTCACAAAATTGTCACAAAAATGTTTGTTACATGAACTGAGTTCACGTGAACTCAGTTCACGTACACATTAAAATAGTAGCGTAAATGTATTGTATGTGAACTCAATTATGTACGTGTACGTGAATTTAGTTCACGTACCTTGGCTTCAAATGAGTTCATGTAAACATACTGTGAACATGTAAACTCCATTCTTTACGCAATCTCAGTTCACGTACGTTTACGTGAACTCAATTCACTTACTTTCTTCAAATTCTTAATATTTGATACGTACGTAAACTCAGTTCACGTACGATCACAATGTACGTGAACTGAGTTCACGTAATATTTCCATATTTCAAAAAAAAAAATTAACGCAAATACAGAACAACAACCTTACCTTCTTTGGACACCTTAACAACAATGAGAATATGAGATTAATGAGTTGTAAGCTATGAGTGAATGTTGTGAGTTTTGAATGATAATGAGTTATGGTGGGTGAGTTATGAATGATTTTTAGGTTATATGAGTTTTGGGTTTAAAATGGTGAAGAAGGGGAAGAAGATGTTTCAAATTTTTTCTGGAAAAACAGAAGGGTATGTTCAGAATTTTGGTTTTAAAAAAAATTAGGTGGGTGTGGGCAGCAATATGGGGGGTGTAGGTAGAAAATGTGTTGAAAAAATCAACTTCTATTATTACTTGTTGTACAACCAAGTGAGCCTGCACTAAGCTTTTATATCAAACAGTTTGTGTGGTTACATCAAACTAATTCTTAACTTTCTTAACTACCTCTAACCTCGTCTAACTAGTTTTAACTTCCTCTAATTGTCATTTATGAAATACATATTCAACACTCTCCCTAATTCAAAATGATTTTAACGTTGTTACTCCATGTTTGCTCCTCGTCTCTTTCTTTAGATAATGTTAGCTCTATTTCTGCAGGGATGCTTGTGGCATTGCAGTCTTACATGTTAAACCTCTTTAATACATTAGTAGCATATCTTTTCTGGTGCATGAATACTCCATTCTCAATGGTAAAAAATCCCAATTCCAAGGAGGTAGAACAATATTCCCAGATATGTCATATTAAATTCTTCTTTCATTCTGACCTTGAATTGATGAATTTCTGTTTCATCACAGTCAGTTACTAACAAATCATTAACATAGAGACATAGTAGCAGTGTAGGTAGTGCTGCTGCCCTTTTGACATAGACTCCATGCTCATTCACACATTTTTCAAACTGTTGTTCCAGGAGGAATTTGTAAGTCCTCTTGTTCCATGCCCTAGGAGCTTGCTTCAGTCCATATAATGCTTTTCTTAGCCTGTATACATTGTCTTCTTTGCCTTTTATCTCATATCCTGGTGGCTATCTCACATAGACTTCTTCTTCCAATGGTCCATTAAGTAATGTTGACTTCGTATCTAGTTGATGCATGGACCAGCCTTTGTAACTGGCCATTGGCTCTACAAGCCTTACAGTCTCAATTCTGGCCACTGGTGCACATACTTTATCATAGTCCAGTCCAGGTCTTTGTAGGAATCCTTTTGCTACAAGTCTGACTTTGTACTTGGCAATCTCACCATTAGGCTTCATTTTGATTTTTGTAAACCCACTTCACATCAATTGGTCTTCTGTGCATTGGTAAAATCATCAGCTCCCAAGTCTTGTTCATTTCTATGGCATTGAACTCCTCTTCCATTGCTAGTCTCTAGTTTGGATCACTTAGGGCCTCATCATCACTGGCTAGTTTTAATTTAGCTAGTAATGCAAAATGTATCAACTCTCCATCTGTATTGATTGCTAAATCAGATGCTACTTCAAAGTGATTTAATCTTACTGAAGGTTGTCTGGCTCTACCAGATCGTCTCACTGGTTCTAGAGTTGGCTGTGCTGCTGGTCCTGGCATCTGATCATCATCCAGATCAACTATTACTGCACTGCTTGAGCTGGCTGTGGCACCTATCTTCCAGTCTCATCCTTTAGACTCATCCACCAGTATGCCTCTACTTATAACTACTCTCTCTTTGTTTGGATCGTAGAGTTTATAAGCCCCAGTTGAGTCATATCCCAACAACACCATCTGCTCAGCCCTGTCATCCAACTTTCTTTTGTTTTGAGCAGGCACATGTCGAAAACATAGTGAACCAAACACCCTTAGATGACTCACATTTGGCCTCCTTCCAGACCAGGCTTCTTCAGGTGTCTTTGTATAAAGTCTTTTGGTTAGGCACCTATTCAATATGTAGACAACAATTGACACAACTTCTCCCCAAAACTTGTGAGGCATTTTATTTCCCTTTAGCATGTTCCTTGCCATGTTTAAGATGATTATGCTCCTCATATCTGCAGCCCTATTGTGTTGTGGTGTATATGGTGCAGTCACTTCATGTATCATTCTCTCTTTTTCACAAAACTCATGAGATTTGTATTCACCTCTTCCATCTGTCCTAATCACTTTAAGATCACAACCACTTTGTTTTTCTGCCATAAGTTTGAAGCCTTTAAACACATCAAGCACTTCACATTTTCTTTTAATTAGATTGATCTAGGTTTTTCTTGTGAAATCATCAATGAATGATACAAAATAATTGTTGCCTCCTATTAACATTTCTTTAAATGGACCACAAACATCAGAATAGATTACCTCCATCTTCTTTGAGGATCTAGTTGGCACTTCAGATTTGAATGAATTCCTGTGTTGCTTGGCCTGGCAGCATTCCTCACATATCTCCTTTGGTATTTGGATTTCAGGAGTTCCTTGCACCATGTCCCTGCCCTGCAACATTTGAAGACTCCTAAAATTCAAATGACTAAACCTTTGATGCCATAACCAATTTTCACTTCTGACTTAGCAGCCAAACACTAATTTTCACTGATTTGAATTTCAATCTTGAATGTTCTGTTCTTTGAGAGTGGTGCCTTCAAAATCAGTCTCTTTGAACTATCAATATCTTCATTTGCCCATGCTCCATCTTCATTGAATCCTTTTTCCCGTAGTTGCCCAACACCCAACAGATTATTCTTCATGTTTGGTACATATAGCACATCACATATGAAGGATTGTTTGTCACCTCTTCTTTGAATCAGCACCTTGCCAACTCCTTCAACAATCACTATGCTATTATCAACAAACTTGATCTCCCTCTTCACCTTCTCATCAATGCTGACAAACCACTCCTTATGCCTATCATATGATTGGAGCAGCTTGTGTCAAGATAGCATAATTTTGGACAGTCATCGTCTGAGTTCGTGTCAAGATAGCATATGAAGGATTCTATGTGTTAATGTCCTCAACATCTTCTCCATAATCGCTGCCTCATTCATCACTTCACCATTAGTTCTCATTTGGTAGGTGATTGCCTATACACGATTAAAATAATCAGCCACACTCTCATCCTCCTCCGTCTGTAACAATTCATATCGCCTTCTTAGCATATCAAGTTTCACTTTCTTAGTTTTTCCCCTGCCAATATAGTACTTCACCAAGGTGTCCTATGCTTCCTTTGATGTAGAGGCCTTTGAAATTCTTTCGAAATTGTTCAAATCAACACTCTACTGGATGTAGAAAAGTGCTTTGCAATCCCTTTTCTTTGAATCTTGGAAAGTTGCTTGCTGTCTTTTTGTTGGATTTTGACGAAGCTTATCATACCCATCTTGTACCACTTCTTGAGCTCCAAGTAATGATCTCATTGATGCACACCATCTTTCCAAGTTTTTTCCATCAAGAATTGGAAAATTAGATGGAAAACTCCCTGATCCATTCATGATTCTTTCTTCTTTTGCACTCACACTTGTGTTTCCCAAATCTTTAGAAATCTCACTATCACTCGTGTTTCCCTTGAATTAGAACCCAACTCTGATGTCAATTTTTAGAACACTTTTAATTTGTGATGATTGAGTTAAGAGAATTAAGAATTGTAGAAGAAAGTGAATTGAAAGAATCAACTTCTATTATTACTTGTTGCGCAAGCAACTGAGTCTGCACTAAGCATTTATATCAAACAGTTTGTACAATTACATCAAAACTAAATCTTAACTTTCTTAACTACCTCTAACCTCCTCTAACTATTTTTAACTTCCTCTAACTGTCATTTACGAATTACATATTCAACAGAGATGAAAGATTATTGATTAACTAATTGTTGATTGAATTAGAAAATTAGTTTCACTTTTTTTCCCATTTACAACTCAATAGATTATCTAAACTGAATTCATGTAATTTTAAATTTAAGGAAACTTAAGGAAGAAAGAGGTAAGAAGAATAAATCTGTGATATGTTTTCCAAATCAAACGTGAAATGAGATAGGCACAAATCAGAGGCAGTATTTAATGTGATGATGGGTCGTCGTTGTATAAGAAAGAAGAGCATCAAATTTAGACGTGGCATCACATCTTTTGACCATTCATAATTGTGTGGTCAAAATTTAACTATATCACTCTGTTATTGTAAAATTCCTCTCAATATGCTCCATTAGAGGTGTACAAAAGACGAATTAGGTCGAGTTTGATGTGTCCCTTACCTAGTCCTTATATTTGATTGGGCCAATTTTTTGACTCTAACTCGTCTCTTAATCCGACCAAACCCGATTAGTTGCGGGTTCGATAAAGACGGGACGAAATAAGACGAGATCAGGTTTGGTCCCCAGACGAGTTGCCAACTAGTAATTCTTGAACTTTTTTTTAGAAAAAAAAATAAATCTAAAGTAATTCATAACAAACCACCTACGATTACCACTTGTCAATCGATTCAAAAGTAGTAGAAATATGATTAGACATGGTTGAATAAACAAATGTTGAGATCTTTTTTTATTGTTTGTTTCTAATACCAAATGCCACATAAAAAATCAAGTTGATGATACTTCAATAGGAAAACACCCATATAAAGATGATGGTAGATATGATTGGAGAAAACAATTGAAACGAATCGTTTCATTTATAATAAAATAAAAGAAAAGAAATATAATAATAAAAAATAAATAAATAAAACAAACCAAACTGTACACCTTCATTTTCCACTTCACCCTTCTTCACTCTTTAGGCAACAACACCAACCCACCCCTATTTCTTTTTTTTTTCTTTTCTTTTTGTTCTCCTTGCTTCTTCACACGCATAACACAAATTACACACCTAAACCATCAACCCTTAAAATGAATTTAAGATTTCCAAAATCATAACTTCTCATACTTCTATAAATGCTCTTGGTTAGGATCTTAGGGTTAGGGTTAGCGAGTTAAGGAATGAGAAGAATACCCATTCTTTGAAAGATATTTATTGATACTCTTTGAGGTAAATACACAACTCTAATGCTAAGAATGAATCTCTAGAAAAATTTAGTTTTGTTTAAAAATCTTATTTTTGTGCTTAGAGTAGATTTAAAGGATTTTTATGGTTTCCTAGAGTTAGCTAAACTTTAGAATAATTTTTCTAAAGTCTTGAGAATATTTTTGATACTCAGATTTGTTACCCGAGGTCCTGCCTGCTACTTTGGGAGTTGTTGGAGAACAAACTTAGTCGATTTTCCATAGTTGTGAGTAGACGATGATAATTGTCACATATTTTTATTTTGCTATAATTATTATTTTACTTGTTTTCTATGTTAAAGTATTTATTTAAAAATTGGGAAAACACAACCTTTGAATTTATCTTGATTTCGTCGTTTATTTACTTTCATGGTTTTTGTTATATAATATGTTTGTAGTTTGATTTATTTATGAGTTATAAATCATTTAAATATTGAATTGATGTACAGTTGAATATATTTTCCACGTGTTACGATGAAATGAGAGATGATTTTTTAAATGTGTTTTGGAAATCTTTATAATTATGAAATCGTTAACGGCGGTAGGTGCACCTAGTTACATTGTTTTGATTGGGGAGAGTTAACCGTAAGATGGAGTCGCCACTATGAGAGATGTCATTCTTAGGAGGAGAGGGCTACTAACGAGATATAAGCTCCCTAATTGATGTGTTATAATGCATTGCGGGAATGAGAGGATATGGCTATCAATGAGATGAAGCCGCATCTTGGTTCCCAATTTTTTTTGTTTTTACTTGTTTGATTTTCTATGATATTTTTAAGGTTGTTCATTTTGATTTCACTTCTGTATGAATTGGATTTTAAATATTTCCACCTGAACAATTAAATTATAAGTCTAAAATTTTATCATGTGTATACTTTACTTGAGAATTATCTATATTTCAGACAATATTGTTTAATATAATTGTCATAAGATTGTAAAACAATTATTCGTGCCTTTTTGTGTTTCCCTTCTAGTTGGTGGTGGTTGTTGTCTTCTCACTGAGTTTTTTGACTTACCCTTTCATGTTGTTCATTTTTTTCAGATTCCAGGCAGCTAAGTAGCAAGCTGTTAGTAGATTCAAGTCTCAATCATTTTTTGGTAGGCCTATTTGATTGAGGGGCCTTTTGTAAAGTATGTTAAGTCGTGATGTATTTTATAGCTATTTTGAGTCTAAAAAGTCTTTTGGAAAATGTATTAAAGATTTAGATTTTGCTCTTTTGAGTTATGACTGAGTTAAAAGTTTGAAACATAATTTTATAAATTTGGAAACGTTGAAGTTGGTTGATAGGCTTGCCAGACTAGGAGTATAGTGTTGAGAAAAAATCTCTTTTAATGATAACAAAATTATCTTAAGATTATGATTACACTAATGCGTGCATTTAAGTTTTGTACTAAGAAAGGAACAGGATCCAAAGATCGCAACCTCCTGTCCAGAAGATTGAATGAATGCTTGAAACAAAGCTATTAAATCCATAAAGAAAATCTGAAGTTAAAACACCAGAAGCAGAACATCTGGAAAACACCAGAAGCAAAATATCTGGAAAACACCAGAAGCAGAACATGTGGAAAACACCAGAAGCAGAACATCTCGAAAACACCAGAAGCAGAACATCTGGGAAACCAGAAGCAGAACATCTGGAAAACACCAGAAGCAAAACATCTGGGAAACCAGAAGCAAAACATCTGGAACAGAAAACCAGAAGCTGAAGCAGAAAACCTAAGAGTTGAAAACACCAGATAATGCATCCAGAAGATACCAGAGGATGCATTCTGAAATCACCAGAGGATATCTTTGCTGGCCCATATCAGAAGGAAACAAAGTCAGAAGGAGACATGGACCAGACCAGAAGGAAGCCTGCCAGAGGAAGACTGGATCCAGACCAGAAGATATCATAAGTCAGACTTATTCAACAAGTTCTTCTGACCAGAAGATGGCCTGACAGTGAAGTGAAAAACAGTCCTGGATTAATCAGAAGATAAGCTAAAAGGTCCAGACTGAAATATCCTTTGTCCAGAACTAATCCAGACCCAGTACAGTGTTGGCCAAGATCAGAAGATCAGACTATGGCCCAGTGTTGGTCGAAATCAGAAGGTCAGAATAAATGGCCCAGTGTTGGTCGAAACTAGAAGGTCAAAATAAATGGTCCAGTGTTGGTCGAGATCAGAGGATCTCAGCAGACCAGTTTGCTAGTCCAGATTGGCCAATATCAGAAGATGAAAATCATAAATGAATATCAGAAGATATACATCTGAAGATGAATTTCAGAAGAAACTTATCAGAGGATAAAAAGATGAACATCAAAGGATAAAACTCAGAAGACGAACTTCACATGAAATACACCAGAAAATGAATACCAGAAATTCAGAAGACAAACTTCACATGATAAACATCAGAAGATGAATTCCAAAAAATACACACCAGAAGATAAATATCAGAAGATGAACTCTTGAAGGTAAACATCAGAAGTCAGATACCATAAGGTGAACTTCATACACCAAAAGGAAATTACCAGAGGATAATTTCTAGCTGCTCATTCATCCTCTCACATTAAGAACAACTAACAGTTCCAGAGTATCAAAAGCTGCATCTTCCACGACCAGAGAAGGGTCATGATTTGGAACCAGAAAAGAGCACGACCAGTTGTTAAAAATATATGGAATGATCTATCCTCCTGGAAAGCCAAGAAAATAAGTAACCTCCCATGTGCCAGGCTGTAAAAGGACAGAATGGCAAGGCTATAAATTTGCAACAACAGTGAGGTTCATTACATCTTGAAAAAACGGTCAGAAAGGAAAATTTTCTTGAAGAAAAAGTTTCCTTCTCCCTATAAAAGGAAGGCTGCTCTTCTTCAGCAAGGACACACAACTACACGAGCAAAAAACAGAAAAATATCAGAGGCTATCAAGAGCAATTATCAATCTCCTTTCAAGCTTTCTACAATCTTTCACTAGATCTTTGTTTCATCTTTATTCAAAGTAAATCCTGTCAAACTACTTCATATCATTTTTAGTCCTTCAAGTGAGTAACACTTGAAGAGAAATCAGAAGGAAAGAATTGTAAGCTTGGTGAAGCTTAAGAATACACAGTCTGTAATCAACCTCAGTGAGAGGCTGATAGCTTTTGATACTTAGTAAAAACTCACAAGAGTGTGAGGACTGGACGTAGCCATCTTTGGGTGAACCAGTATAAAAATTCGTGTGTCATTACTCTCTCTCTCAACTTTCAGCATCTGATAAATCATCCTCTGAAAGAGGACATCAGATTAAAAACAGTAACAGAATTTAAAAAACTTTGGATATCTCTATTCAACCCCCCTTCTAGTGATATTCTAGCCACTTCATATAGCTTGTGCACCAATCACAGCGTTCAGTTTTCGGGTCGTGACAACAATGAAAATCGACACATAGGAAACAAGAAGAACACAAGGAGGACTATCTATTAGAAGAAAAGAGAATACAGGAGGAGAATAGATGTAAGGAGAAGAAATTTTTTTCAAACCCTAAATTAAAATAATAATAACAAAAAAATAATCCCTTATCCTTAATATATTTTGGGACGTGATGGGTAACTCGGAGAGTGGTCCGAACCCGATCATTTTTCTACCTTATCCTTGTCCTGTCTTTTTTTTTTTTGTCCTTGTTATTTTTTGGACCAGGTCAGACCCAATCCATTACTTAGAGATCAAGTCGGATTTGCGAGACGAGCACCCCATGCTCCATATATATCCAAAGATCAACTTATAAATTAAATATATGGAATTTGACGGAACAACCCATGTGAGCAACATTTCGCATAATTAATAGCTCCTTACAAAGTTATTAAACAATTTACAATTGTTAAGACAATCTTGTTGACTCTTTCTCAATGTTCCTTCTACTACTTTTTTTTTTTTTCTTCATCCATCAAGAAGGTGGTTTGAAGCCATTATATTGCTTTGGAATCACTCATCATCTACTTCGTTTATTCTCTTATTTTATTATTAAATAAGTATTCTCACATAAATCTAATTTACTCTCTAAATATTTTTTTAAAAGTTTCTAAATATACATAAATTATTAGATAAGTTCATTATTTTATTTCATATATGTCTATAATTGATCTACATTTATTTTTTATAATTTCAAAGTTGGCTATAATTAACACTACTAGTATTTTTTGACATAAATTATAGGAAAACATTCATACAAAATTGACAAATTTAATACATAAATTAAAATGTGCTGATCTACCAAATAAAAAAAATTTAGGTTAAATAGCATCCGTTGTCCCTTAACTTAATTTCAATTAACGTTTTAGTCATTTATCTTTTTTTTTTCCGATTTGGTCATTTATTTTAATTTTAAGTGACGATTTGATCTTTTATGTTTTAAAATGTCAACAATATTATCCTTTTTTTTTACAAAAATTCAAAAAACTCATCAAAATTTTCAACCAAAACCCATAAAATTAATTATATTCTTTAATATAATACAAATTTTATCAAATTCGTAACTCAAATATTCAAATAAACTCATACAAAAATTTCATCAAATTTTATTCTTTATTTGATGTTGTTAAAAATGGAAATATAAGTTTATTTGAAGATTTGAGTTTCGAATTTGATGAAATTTGTATTATATTGAAGAATATAAATAATTTTATGGATTTTGGTTGAAAATTTTGATGAATTTTTGTAAAAAAAAAGGATAACATTGTTGATATTTTAAAACATAAAAGATCAAATTGTCACTTAAAATTAAAATAAAGAACCAAATCGGGAAAAAAAAAGATAAAGGACTAAAACGTTAACTGAAATTAAGTTAAGGGACCACGAGTGCTATTTAGCCAAAAATTTATTACTAGGATATTTTATTTTTGTATCTCTTTTGTTAAAAACACTCCAATATACCCTACATTGAAATTTATATATCCAAATGTCTTTTTTTTTTTTTT